>JARQOC010000001.1:400943127-400948127 GCA_033576535.1 Allobates femoralis
TCTTGCACCAGGTAACCTGTGGCAACCCCCCGCGGGGGTGCCACAGAAACCTTTTACACGCCGCTACAAAAGGGTTTGAAAAAAACCCGGGTTTTTGGGAGACAAATGTATCTTGCACCATCAAATCAACCCAAGGTAGGGGCGTGAAAAAGGGGGTTTTTGTTGCCCCCCCGTCACTTGCGGCACCTGTTTCAGAGCAGTCCCCAAAACAGGTTGATTTCAACCCGATGGTAGGGGGCGTCAAAATAAGGCAGGGTAAGGTTTTTTCGCCCCCTTTTTTTAAACCCCCCGGGGGCGTGACACCCTCCGGGAAACCGCCCCCCTTCAGCGATAAATTGGGGGGAAGTTTCCTGCTTTAAACGTTGGTTGTCGCTGCATAGGGGGGCATATTTAAAGGGAGCTGACCAGTAAACACTACACAATTGCAATAGCATCATGTTTTAGCCAGCCTTCCTGCGCTGGCTGGCCAATCATGATGCAATTGCATTGTCCAACCCATCGTATGGGGGCGTCTCGTAACCCCACAACTCTGGCACGCCTATGTGTTGTCCCTTCTCCCCCAGTTTCCTCCCTTTTTAAACCTTCTGTAACGGCGGAAAATAAAGGGAAGGTTTTTCTACAGAAGGTAACTTGTGGCACCCGGCGGTGCCCCCGGGGTTTTAGATTAAACCTACTGTGGACACCTTGTAGCGGCGTGTAAAGGGGGTATCGGGTACCGTTTGCAACCGTTGGTAGTGCTCGTGCACGGAGACACCCAGTTGTTCTAACCTTCTGTTGCGGCGTGTAAAGGTATCTTTACCGATTTAACTTTACAGCCCATAAATATTTTTTATCAAGTTGTTAAAGCGGGTCTGTCATTAGATTTCACAAATGCATGCCTCATAAAATAGATCTGATCTGATGAGGGTGGTGTATCTACTTTGAAAATTCACTTCAGAATGCCTCCTAAGGATTCACTCATAGTGTATAAACTTGACTAGTGCAATCCAATAAAAAAAAATATTGCACTCAGATCAATGTTATTCAATGACGCAGGAAAAAAAAAAAAATTGCAGCATGCTGTGATTTGACTCCTAAATCTGTACAGTGTGAGAATTTTGTCAGATGTCATATCGACAATTCATATGGCATCTGATTTTTTTGAATGTACTCTATAATTGCCGTAGGCATTTTCGTGTCGGCCCCGACAACGTGCCGTGGCTTTGTCACTATTGTGACGTCATCACGGCGAAGCATTGGCCGCGTAGCGGCCATTGAGAGCCGCTGACGTCACCACGTACGAGCAATGGCCGCGAAGCGGCCATTGCGAGTCGGTGGCCGAAAATAGAACCAGAGGCTCGGCCACAAATTTAGCGATGTACCGCTGAGGTAGCGCGAGCAATGGCCGCGAGGCCATTGCGAGTCGCTACCTCAGCCGCCGCACTTGCCGCAAGTCCCCCTATACTTTCAATGGGGATCCATTGCGAGTCGCTACCTCAGTCGCCGCACCTGCCGCAAGTCCCCCTATACTTTCTATGGGGATTACCGCATTCGCGCCGCAAGTGTAATGCGGTTACACTTGCGGCGCGGTTGCGGTAATCCCCATAGAAAGTATAGGGGGACTTGCGGCAGGTGCGGCAAGTGCGGTTTTACACTTGCGGTAAGGTTTGCCCGCGAAAAAAACCCGTGGCAGACTGCGCTGTTGCTGGGTGGCAACTCATTTTGCCTACCAATCACCATACTCCCCTTTGTCTACCAATCACTATGCTGTCACCTGAAGCAATTTTATAGTGTTTACTTTAACTTTTCCTCACAAATTATTCCTGCCTTGGTGATCCTGTGGACGGACGTCGGAAAACCAGTGCTGGAATCTCATCCCTACAAGACATCTTTTTGGCCAATATAATCGATTAATAATTATTATTAATTATTAATATTAATATTATTATTAGTGTTAATATTAATTATTATTATTAATCGATTATGGCTTGGTGATCCTGTGGGACGGACGTCAGAAAACCAGTGCTGGAACCTCATCTCTACAAGATCAGCTAAGATATCTTTTTCGTTCAATATAATTGATTATTTATTATGATTATTTATTAATTATTAATTTTCGTGTTAATATTAATTATTATTATTCATATATTATTAATATTATTATAATATTGATATATTCATCATTATATGTATTTTTGGCTCAATATAATTGATTATTCATTAGGATTATTTATTAATATTATCAATTTTAGTGTTAATATTAATTATTATTATTAATATATTATTAATATTATTTATTATATTCATATATTCATAATTATATATATATATATATATATATATAGAGAGGAGAGAGAGAGAGAGATTTATTGATATATTCGTTATTATATATATATATTGATATAGATATATATAATATATATATATATATATATATATATATATATACATTATATAGATTTATATATATATATATATATATATGTCATATTATATATATGTATATGATTAGTATATATATTATATATTGTATATTAATCTCTCTCTCTCTCTATATATATATATACATGTCATATTATATATATGTATATGATTAGTATATATATATATATATATATATAGTATATTAATCTCTCTCTATATATATATATTATTATTATTTTTTAATTTATTTATTTATTTATTTTTTTTAATATTTTTAATATTATTAAATTGATTTATTATTTGTTATTTGAAGTGAATTTATTGGTATTTGAATTATTTTATTGTATTACAAAACCGCATCTGCGGCGTGGTTGCGGTAATCCGCATACAAAGTATAGGGTGACTTGCGGCAGGTGCGGCAAAACCGCACTTGCCGCACTTACCGCAAGTCACCCTATACTTTCTATGGGGATTACCGCAATCGTGCCGCAAGTGCTCGCACTCAGCCAGCGACTCGCAATGCGGCGCGGTTGCGGTAATCTCTATGGGTATTACCGCAACCGCGCCGCAAGTGCTCGCACTCAGCCAGCGACTCGCAATGCGGCGCGGTTGCGGTAATCCCTATGGGTATTACCGCAATCGCGCCGCAAGTGCTCGCACTCAGCCAGCGACTCGCAATGCGGCGCGGTTGCGGTAATCTCTATGGGTATTACCGCAACCGCGCCGCAAGTGCTCGCACTCAGCCAGCGACTCGCAATGCGGCGCGGTTGCGGTAATCCCTATGGGTATTACCGCAACCGCGCCGCAAGTGCTCGCACTCAGCCAGCGACTCGCAATGCGGCGCGATTGCGGTAAGCCTTATGTGATTAATCTATATATATCAGCTAAATCTTTTTGGACCAATATAATCCATTATTTATTGATATATTCATAATATTATATATATATCTATTGATATAGATATATATATAGATATATAGATATAGATATATATATTCATATATATTTTATATATATATATATATTATATATATATATATACATGTCATATTATATATATGTATATGATTAGTATATATATATTGTATATTAATCTCTCTCTCTCTCTCTCTATGTACATATATTTATATATATATATTTATATATATATATATATATACACATTATATAGATTAATATATATATATATATATATATATATATATATATATATATATATATATATATATATTATATATATATATATATATAGATGTCGTATTATATATTGTATATGATTAGTATATATATATATTGTATATTAATCTGTATATATATATATATACTGGCTGGGTGCCAATATATATATATATACTAGCTGGGTGCCAATATATATATATATACTAGCTTCGCGGCCAATGCTTCGCGCTGCTAAGGCGACTCGCCATGCCCGCTGCGCGGGCATAGCGAGTCGCCTTACAGCGACTCGCAATGGCCGCTGCGCGGCACAATGCTTCGTTCGTATCCACATGACGACATGACTCGCATGCGAGTTTGGACTCAAACGGTGCGCGAAATCCATTCGTGATTATATAGTAGATGTATATGTAGATATATATATAGATATATATATAGATATATAAACATTCTAATGAATTGTAATATATAATATACATAATTTTATTAAGTTAATAATATAACTGTTAAACTTGCGGCGTGGTTGCAGTAATCGCCATAGTAACTATAGGGGCACTTGCGCCAGCCGCGGGAAGTGCGGTCACCAACAAAAAACTGCACTTGCCGCATCTGCCGCAAGTCCTCCTATACTTACTATGGCAATTACCGCAACTGCGCCTCAAGTGTGGCAGCTATGCGGCAAATGTGGCAGATGCGTTTTTTTTAAATGCATTTGCCTCGACCGTGGGTGCCCGCTTTTAGCACAAAATTCCTGACCTAATCATACTGCCAGGGAGGCAAATATATATAATATATTTTTTTGATATTATTTATATATTAAAATATATTGCATATATTGGTTTTAAATAGATTATTGATCTATATGTTACACAATTATATAAATCTTTTTCAGGCTTATATTAAATTTTTGTCTGAAATTATGTCAGTGCCTGAATATTAAATATATATTATCTATTTATAATTCTTTTAACATCATTTGACATCTATATGTAACTTCTTTGGTGACTTTTTTTGATCTTAATTTTTTTCTTGCGACTCCTGGCCGCTGTCAGCACACAACTCCAAGCCCTGTCAACATACACCTCCGATATGTCCTCACCCCCCCCCATATGTCCGCACACCTCCGCTAATTTGCGGTAGATGTGGTGAAAAAACGCATCTTCCGCGTTTGCCACATAAAAGCGTTACACTTGCGGTGCGGTTGCGGTAATCCCCATAGAAAGTATAGGGGGACGTGCAGCAAGTGCGGTTTTTGCACTTGCGGCAAGTGCGGCCGCAAAAAAAAATGTAGCTTTTTGCTTATCAATCACTATACCCCCCCGCCACCATTTTAGTGATTAATAATATGTTTTAATCCGCCATTTTTATAGTGTTTACTTTAACTTTTCCTCACAAATCATTCCTGCTTTGGTGATCCTGTG
>JARQOC010000001.1:400953127-401078127 GCA_033576535.1 Allobates femoralis
GAAAGTATAGGGGGACTTGCGGCAGGTCGGCAAGTGCGGTTTTGCCGCACCTGCCGCAAGTTCCCTTATACTTTTCTATGGGGATTACCGCAATCGCGCCGCAGATGCGGTTTTTTAATAAAATAAAATAATTTTAATACAAATAAAATTAACTTAAAATAAAAAATAATAAATTAATAATATAAAATTAAAATAAATAATATAATAAAAAAAAATTTAATAAAAAAAAAAAATATAAATAAATTAATAATAATTAAAATATAATAATAAAAAAATTATAATAATAAAAAAAAAAAATCATTAAGATATTAATTACATTAATTAATTAAATATATTGACAAAAGTATTGGACCCCCCCCAAAAAATACAAAGTATTGGACCCCCCAAAAAAGTATTGGACCTAGAACCCCCAAAAAAGTATTGGACCCCCCAAAAAAAGTATTGGACCCTCCAAAAAAATGATTGGACCCTCCAAAATAAGTATTGGACCCCCCCAAAAAGTATTGGACCCCCCAAAAAAAGTATTGCACCCCCCCCAAAAAGTATTGGACCCCCCCAAAAAAGTATTGACCCCCCAAAAAATGTATTGGACCCCCCAAACAATATTAATATATATGTATATATCTATATATGTATATATATGCAGTCCATATGTTCACTATCACAATATTCATTCCGCCTCATTTCACTTGCGGCGCGGTTGCGGTAATTTCCATAAGGATTACCGCAATCGCGCCGCACGTGCAAGTTGTGGAGCAGTTGCGGTAAGCCCCATACAAAGTATAGGGGGACCTGCGGCAAGTGCGGTTTTGTAAGAATGTGTTTAATATGTCATTTTATAGTGTTTTCTATAACTTTTCCTCACAAATTATTCCTGCTTTGGTGATCCTGTGGGACGGACGTTGGAAAAGCTGTGCTGGAACCTCATCCCTACAATATCAGCTAAAGATATCTTTTTGGCCTAATATAATTGATTAGTTATTGATATATTCATTATTATATATATATATGAGAGATATAGATATAGATTTATATATGTATATATATATATATATATAATATATATATATATATAGATATATATATATAGAGAGAGAGAGAGAGACATGCCATATTATATATATGTATAGGATTATTATCATATAGATCAATAAGCTATTTAATACCAATATATACAATATATTTTATAAATAATATCCTAAAAATATATCCAAAAAATATATTATATATATTATTAACTTAAATAAATTATGTATATTATATATTACAATTTATTATAATGTATATATATATATATATATATATATATTACATATCTATATATATTATATATATATAATTATATATATATATATATATAGATATACATATATAGATTAAGATAAAATATATATATATTATATATATATATTATATATATATTGTATATTAATCTATATATGTATATGTATATATATATATCTATTTATATATATCTAATATATATAGATATGTGATATATATATATCTATACATTATAATAAATTGTAATATATAATATACATAATTTTTTAAAGTTAATAATATATATAAATATATTTTTTGGATATATTTTTAGGATATTATTTATAAAATATATTGTATATATTGATATTAAATAGATTATTGATCTATATGATACACAATTATATAAATCTTTTTCAGCCTTATATTAAATTTTGGTCTGAAATTATGCCACTGCCTCAATATTTATGTATATAAGCTTTGTAAAAAACATTAGTCATCTATATGTAAATAATGTTCCTTACTTCATTAACTTCTTTGGTGACTTATTTTGATTATAATTTTATTCTTGCCTTTGAGACCTTTCACAATACCTTTTTATCAGGAATTTGTGGGAAAAATAATCGCTTCTGCACGTTCCGCATAATGGCTCACGTGTGGCATAAATGCGCCATTCAAATGTATTTTTCCTTTTAATTTGCAGTAATTTGTGGAACTTGCAAACTTGCGGCGCGGTGGCGGTTTGTGCCATGCAAAGTATAGGTGCAGTTGCGCCAAATGCAGTTTTGAACTTATGGTAGGTGTGGCCGCAAAAAAAAAACCCGGTCAGCTGAGTTTTTTTTCACAGCCGCACCTGCTGCAAGTGCAAAATTGCAATTGCTGCACCTGCTGCAAGTAAGTCTATACTTTGCATGGCAAAAAACGCAAGCGCACCATAAGTGTAACGGTAATGTGGCTAACGCGGCAGATGTGGTTCTTTTACTGCATCTCCTGCAAATTACGAAAAATGCTGATGTTATTTTTTTGGATATATTTTTATGATATAATTTATATATAAAAATATATTGGATATAATAACAATTATCAATATAAATATTACTACTTTGACTATATTGCTATGCAGAATGTATATTGATTGCTTCCTTAAATAATATACTGTAGCTATTATTGCATACATTTTGCTGTAGTGTGCTCAATATGAGCTCTGACAAACCAAAAAGCTCTGTTAGAGCTAAGAATGCTGCACGCCAGCGCAAGAAGCGTGAGCAGGAAGATCCGGAAAAAAGATGTCTCCGTTTGGTTAAGCTCAAGGAGGATATGAATAAAAGAATTGCAAAGGAGTCTGCTGAAAAAAGAAGCAGTCGGTTGGCAAAAAAGCTGAGGTGGAACGAAAAAGACGCAAAAAACAACAGGTGAAGGTGCAAGGAGAAGCATCTACCTCTGATATGGCGTCTATATCTGTGTCTCCAACACCTTTGGAAACTCAACTGCCTACAACATCTGGCCGCAAAAAAAAAAAAGGTGAAGGTGCAAGGAAAACCATCTACCTCTGATATGGCGTCTATATCTGTGTCTCCAACACTTTTGGAAACTCAACTGCCTACAACATCTGGCACGGGTAAAGTGAAGTGCAAAGGTTCTTCTAAAACAAGAACAGACAAGACTGCTTCTGCCATCACAAGACACAAATTGGCTAAAGTCAAGCGTTTACAAATTATGTCACCTACCTCAAAACAACGCCGTTTGGCCCATTTGGCTGCCTCACAGCGTCAATTACGCCAAAAAAAAAAACTCAGGAATAAGTCTTCAGTCACTACTTCTTTTCTTGAATGTGTTGAAACTTCTACACAGCTACGCCTTATTTTTTTAGGCATCTACAAAAAACGTCATCGGTTGCTCACTTCACCAACGTCATTAATCCCTATTGGCTTTACTGATGATGATAGCAGTATTTTAGAACATACCTGTGGGCCCATGAATGTGTTATGTGAACATTGTGAAGCACAACATTTTGAGGCTGAAAGGCCATCTGATGGACAGTTCTCCCTTTGTTGTCACAAGGGTAAAGTTAAGGTACCATTACCTCAGTACCCTGAGCTCTTCACTACTTTACTAAAAGGAGACAGCCCATATAGTAAAAATCTCATGGAGAATATCAGGAGCATTAATAGTTCCTTTGCATTTGCTTCGATGGGTGCAAGTGTTTCGCAACCACCTGGACACGGTCCTTATTGTTTCCGGATTCACGGCCAAATTTACCATAGAACTGGAACTCTCCACCCCGCTGAAGGTCAAGTTCCAGCATATGCACAGCTCTATATTTTGGATAGTGCTACTGCTACTGAACAACGCCTACAGTCTCCAGAAAATCTCAAGTGTAATCCAGCCTTGATGACAATTATTGCTGAGCAATTGGAAGGTATTAATCCCTTTGTTTCAGCCTACAAAATGTTACGGCAAGTGGAGGAAGAGGAAGAACAGAAAGCATTTGAACATGGCACAAAAATGCCTAATATCATCATGGCAATTAAACAAGACAGAGAGCAAGACCCAAGACGGTATAACAACCCTACTGTCCATGAAGTTGCAGTCATCTTTGAAAATGCTGATGGAGAGCCACCATTTAATAGAGACATTTTAATACATCTAAAACCAGACACAAATAATCCGTTGGCCCCCAAAACACAGCAAATAAGTATTTTACACAGTAATTTGGATGCATTACTGTATCCATTGTTTTTCCCTCATGGAGAGCAAGGGTGGCATGAATCACTCATACACCAAGGCCAAAATCCTCGCAGGGTAACACAGCTGCAGTATTACTGTTATTTGCTGTCAGTACGGGCAGAATTCAATCCTGTCCTTAATGGAGGAAAACTGACACAGCAGTACTTGGTGGATGCCTATGTTAAGATCGAGGCCAATCGTTTAAATTTTATACGACAACACCAGAAAGATTTGAAGGTGGAAGATTATTGTCTCCTTCAAGAACATTTGCTGAGAAAATCCGTAGAAAAAGGAATCCCCATTGGCAAAACCGTAATTTTACCATCTTCCTTTGAGGGAAGTCCCCGAAACATGCAGCAGAGGTATCAAGATGCCATGGCGATTGTAACTAAATTTGGAAGACCAGATCTTTTTATAACGATGACCTGCAATCCAAAATGGAGTGAAATTGTAACCAATTTACAGCCATGGCAGCGTGCTGAACATCGCCCGGATTTAGTGGCACGTGTATTCAGGATTAAACTTGAAGCCCTTTTGAAAGATATTAATTCTGGATTATTTGGCAAGGTTTGTGCTATGGTTCATGTGATAGAATTTCAAAAGCGAGGCCTACCACATGCTCACATTCTAATTATTCTGGATGCCAACTCAAAACTAAGAACTGAGGTGGAAGTGGACAATACTGTTTGGGCTGAAATTCCTGATCCATCACATTACCCTCTGCTCCATCAAATTGTCATGCAACACATGATCCATGGCCCCTGTGGACAACACAATCCCAATTCTCCATGTATGGAGAATGGAAAGTGTAAAAAAAATTTTCCAAAACAGTTTCAAACAAAAACTGTTATACCTGAGGATGCATATCCAAGTTATCAAAGAAACGAAGGACCTTCTTTTACACACCATTCCAAGATGATTGATAATTCTTGGGTGGTTCCATATAACCCTTTCCTTCTATTAAAATATAAGTGCCATATCAATGTGGAAGTATGTGCTTCCATTCAGAGCGTAAAATACCTCTTCAAATATGTGTACAAAGGTCATGACAAAGCCAATGTGGAAATTTGTGAAACCAACATCAGACACGATGAAACTCATAAATTCATGGATTCCAGATATGTCAGTGCACCAGAGGCAGCTTGGCGAATCTTTGCTTTCCCAATGCATAGACAATCTCACAGCATTAGTCGTCTTGCAGTACATCTGCCTCATTCACAATCACTTTTTTTTCACGAGGGTGATTCTGCGGACAACATCAGTTATTCAATGGACAGACAATCAACACTCATGGCCTACTTTACCCTCAATGAGAATGATCCCAAAGCTCGGGAGTACTTATATCGTCAAATTCCTGAGCATTATGTTTGGAAAGAAGGTGCATGGGAAGTTAGAAGGAGAAGAGGTGCTTCAGTCATTGGTAGGCTCTACACTGTTAGTATTCAAGAACAAGAACGTTATTTTTTAAGGCTGTTGTTACTCCATGTTAAAGGAGCTACAAGTTTGATAACCTTAAGACTGTTAAGGAAGTCACATACCCAACGTTTAAAGAGGCGGCATTAGCCCTTGGATTGCTCTTCGATGACAGTGTTTGGAGAAAAACTTTATTGGATGCCTGTGTTCTCAATATGCCTGCACAGCTCCGTGAAATGTTTGCGTATATATGTGTCTTTGGTCCTCCTAATCATCCTCTGGAGTTGTGGCAAGAATTTAAACAACACTTCGTTCAAGATTACTGCCATGCCTACCACCCTGACACTGATGATTGTGAACATTGTGAAGGATACGCCATGACTGATGTTGAACATGTTTTAAAATTTCATGCTAAACATTTCATTGATTTTAATCTGCCACGCCCAAAAAGAAAACCACACATTCGTCCTCAATACAACAAAGAAGAAGAGTTAGTAAGAGCACATGAAATGAAAGCCACCTTAAATGATCAACAACGTTTGGCCTATACTGCAATCCATAAAGCTTTAGAGGATACAAGTGATAAGCCAAAGTGCTTTTTCCTTGACGGTCCCGGTGGAAGTGGGAAAACATATCTGTATCATCTATTGATTCATGAACTGAGAGGAGAAGGAGAAGTTGTCTCACCTGCAGCCAGTACAGGGATTGCTGCTAATCTATTGCAAGGAGGAAGAACTATCCATTCACTGTATGGCATACCAATACCAATTAATGAGACATCCGTTTCAAGAATCAAAAATGATACTGATGCGGCCCAACATTTGAAGACTACCAAACTCTTCATCATCGATGAGTCTACTATGTTGTCAAAATACGCTTTGCATGTAATTGATCAATTATTACGGGATGTCATGACAACTGATGTCTTCAACAAAAATAAATTACCCTTTGGAGGGAAAGTCATTGTTCTGGGAGGAGACTTTCGGCAGTGTCTTCCTATCATCTCCCACGGAACAAGGACAGACATTGTAGAGAGCTGCATTAAATATTCACGACAATGGCAGCTTTTCAATCAATTGCCGCTCATTAACAACATGCGCTCCATTGATTCTGAATATAGCAATTGGTTAATTCAATTGGGAAATGGAGAATTGTCCAATGATTACAACCTTGGTGATGATGTCATTGAGATCCCGCAAGACATGATCTGCACTGGCTCTTTAATCTTGGACATATTTGGTGAAAACATTGTCATTGATGTGAATAATGATGAAAGTATTCAGAATGCTGCATCACATGCCATTCTTTGTCCCAAAAATGACGCTGTGGATTTGATCAATTCAAAAGTGATGGATTGTATTCCTGGAGAATACATGGAATATATGAGCCATGATTCCATTGATCCAGATGAGACGGAAAATCCTGAACAATATCCTGTGGAATTTCTAAATTCTCTAACACCAACAGGAATGCCTTCTCATCTCCTGAAATTAAAAGTTGGTACAATTATAATGCTTTTGCGTAATTTTAACAGCAGAAAAGGACTTTGCAACGGGACTCGGATGATTATTATTGCTTTGTTTGACAACTTGATACAAGCAAAAGTAATTTCTGGCTCGGATGAAGGAAATGTAGTCTTCATTCCAAGAATTGATCTCTGTCCATCAGAGACTGGATTGCCTTTCAAACTAAGACGTCGGCAATTTCCCGTGAAGCCTGCCTTTGCCATGACCATAAATAAATCTCAAGGACAAACTTTGGAGAAAGTGGGGATTTATTTGCCAGAACCTGTTTTTGGCCATGGACAATTATATGTGGCTTTCTCACGTGTGAAGAGACGATGCAATGTGAAGGTGAAAGTGGTGGATTCATGCATTCAAGGGAAATTGGTGCCTAACTGTGAGAAAGTCTTCACCAAAAATATTGTCTATCGGAATATTTTGGGATGAACTTTTGCATATTTTATATTTTTACCTTTTCTATTTAAAAAAAAAAAAAAAAAAAAAAAAAAAAAAAAAATTAGTTTAGTCTTTTCAATTTCAGTTTTTTATGTGCATAGTTTATACAATGTTTGTGGAAAAACACATTTTAGATTTCATTGGAGATGTGTATCATTCTGATTTTATCACAGGGTGATAGAAACCACTATTTAAAGCTCCAGTACACTACGTGCTGAGAGATTTGATTCTTATTCTTTAAAGGGAGAGGTTTTTGTGAACAGCTAAGAGACGGGTGGGACGGCTGTTCACACACATCTCATTACCAAGGTGTGTTCCACATGTTTAGATAGATAGGGACAAACATAAATTATTAATTAGATTCTACCACGACATTTTTCTTAGATTTTTTCACTTTGTTGAGGAATATACTAAATGATAATAATTGTACATGAAGGACTTATCAAGAACATACTTGCTGTAATTTTCATAATTGCATATATGTAATTTGTACTTAATTTGCAGTTTGTGCAGACAACATAGTTGTGGCAGTGTCATCCACATCAACTGCAGTCACCTGTGGTTAGTTAGTGGATGCATCTTATGCACCTGCTGAAGCTATGTTAACTCCATTTACTGTAGGTTAATTACAAGTTTTTTTGTTATTGCACGGATATTGCTGCAAGTCTGTAGTTGGTAACTCCTTCTGTATCAATTTACAAAATTTTATTATTTACATCACAATCCTCAAAAAATCTAAGAAAAATCCAGCAATTAAAAATATCTAAATTATATCAATTCGGATTTAGTTAGAGTAGGTCCCACCAGGCGTAAGGGCATCTTGACGCGATTGGTGGGCTGACACAAAGTGGCTGATACATATATTAGTACTGTTAATTCATCAATTCAAAAAATTGACATATTAAGAAGTATTGGTACTTTGTGTTCTAAGACCCTTACAACATAATAGTTCAATTTTCCTTAAATGATATCAACCATACTAATATATGTAGTTGGTGTAAAGATGTCATTGGAATAATTGGATTATTATTTGAAAATCTAAAAAAAACATTAAAAATATTCTAGACACCCGATGCATTTGCATCGGGCTCACAGCTAGTATATACATATATAGCTATAGATTAATATATATATATATATATATATATATATATATATATATATATATATATATATATATAGATGCCATATTATATATATGTATATATGATTAGTATATATATATATATATATTGTATATTGTATATTAATCTATATATATATATATATATAGATAATTATTATATATAATAAAATATATATATATATATATATATATTTTTCAGATATATACTTACATATATCTATATATATATATCTATATATATCTAATTATATATATATAATATAATAATTATATATATATATATATATATATATATATATATATATATATATATATAGATTAATATACAATATATATATATATATACTAATTATATAGATATATATAATATGATATCTATATATATATAGATATATATTAATCTATGTGTATATATCTATATATCTATATATCTATATATATGCAGTGCATATGTTCGCCATCACAATATTCACCTCGCCCTCATTTCACTTGCGGCGCGGTTAAGGTAATCTCCATAAGGATTACCGCAATCGCGCCGCATTGCGAGTCGCTGGCTGAGTGCGAGCACTTGCGGCGTGGTTGCGGTAATCCCATAAGGATTACCGCAACCGCGCCGCATGTGCAAGTTGCGGCGCGGTTGCGGTAAGCCCCATACAAAGTATAGGGGGACCTGCGGCAGGTGCGGCAAGTGCGGTTTTGTAAGAATGTGTTTAATCTGTCATTTTATAGTGTTTTCTTTAACTTTTCCTCACAAATTATTCCTGCTTTGGTGATCCTGTGGGACGGACGTTGGAAAAGCTGTGCTGGAACCTCATCCCTACCATATCAGCTAAAGATATCTTTTTGGCCCAATATAATTGATTATTAATTGATATATTCATTATTATATATATATATAGAGATATAGATATAGATATAGATTTATATATATATATATATATATATATATATATATATATATTATATAGAGAGAGAGAGAGAGAGAGAGAGAGAGAGAGAGAGAGAGAGAGAGAGAGAGAGAGAGAACATGCCATATTATATATATGTATAGGATTATTATCATATAGATCAATAATCTATTTAATACCAATATATACAATATATTTTATAAATAATATCCTAAAAATATATCCAAAAAATATATTATATATATTATTAACTTTAATAAATTATGTATATTATATATTACAATTTATTATAATGTATATATATATATATATATATATATATATATATATATATATATATATATTACATATCTATATATATTATATATATATAATTATATATATATATATATATATATATATATATATATATACGTATATAGATTAATATATAATATATATATATATATATATATATTATATTGTATATTAATCTATATATGTATATATATATGTATATCTAATTATATATATATAATATATATAGATATGTAATATATATATATATATATATACATTATAATAAATTGTAATATATAATATACATAATTTATTTAAGTTAATAATATATATAATATATTTTTTGGATATATTTTTAGGATATTATTTATAAAATATATTGTATATATTGGTATTAAATAGATTATTGATCTATATGATACACAATTATATAAATCTTTTTCAGCCTTATATTAAATTTTGGTCTGAAATTATGTCAGTGCCTCAATATTTAATGTATATAAGCTTTTTAAAAAACATTAGTCATCTATATGTAAATTCATTAACTTCTTTGGTGACTTCTTTTGATTATAATTTTATTCTTGCCTTTGAGACTTTTCACAATACCTTTTTATGAGGAATTTGTGGGAAAAATAATCGCTTCTGCACGTTCCGCATAATGGCTCACGTGTGGCATAAATGCGCCATTCCAATGTATTTTTCCTTTTAATTTGCGGTAATTTGTGGAACTTGCGGTTGCGGTTTGTGCCATGCAAAGTATAGGTGCAGTTGCGCCAAATGCAGTTTTGCACTTGCGGTAGGTGCGGCCGCAAAAAAAAAAACGCGGTCAGCTGAGTTTTTTTTCACAGCTGCACCTGCTGCAAGTGCAAAACTGCAATTGCTGCACCTGCTGCAAGTAAGTCTATACTTTGCATGGCAAAAAACGCAAGCGCACCATAAGTGTAACGGTAATGCGGCTAACGCGGCAGATGCGGTTCTTTTACCGCATCTCCTGCGAATTACGAAAAATGCTGATGTTATTTTTTTGGATATATTTTTATGATATAATTTATATATAAAAATATATTGTATAAAATAAAAAAAAATATATAAATATTACTACTTTGACTATATTCGTATGCAGAATGTATATTGATTGCTTCCTTAAATAATATACTGTAGCTATTATTGCATACATTTTCCTGTACTGTGCTCAATATGAGCTCTGACTAACCAAAAAGCTCTGTTAGAGCTAAGAATGCTGCACGCCAGCGCAAGAAGCGTGGCCAGGAAGATCCGGAAAAAAAGATGTCTCCGTTTGGTTAAGCTCAAGGAGGATATGAATAAAAGAATTGCAAAGGAGTCTGCTGAAGAAAGAAGCAGTCGGTTGGCCAAAAAAGCTGAGGTGGAACGAAAAAGACGCAAAAAACAACAGGTGAAGGTGCAAGGAGAAGCATCTACTTCTGATATGGCGTCCATATCTGGGTCTCCAACACTTTCAGAAACTCAACTGCCTACAACATCTGGCTGCAAACAACAAAATCTGAAGGTGCAAGGAGAACCAGCTACCTCTGATATGGCGTCCATATCTGTGTCTCCAACACCTTTGGAAACTCAACTGCCTACAACATCTGGCTGCAAACAACAAAATCTGAAGGTGCAAGGAGAACCAGCTACCTCTGATATGGCGTCCATATCTGTGTCTCCAACACCTTTGGAAACTCAACTGCCTACAACATCTGGCACGGGTAAAGTGAAGTGCAAAGGTTCTTCTAAAACAAGAACAGACAAGACTGCTTCTGCCATCACAAGACACAAATTGGCTAAAGTCAAGCGTTTACAAATTATGTCACCTACCTCAAAACAACGCCGTTTGGCCCATTTGGCTGCCTCACAGCGTCAACTACGCCAAAAAAAAAGCCTCAGGAAGAAGTCTTCAGTCAGTACTTCTTTTCTTGAATGTGTTGAAACTTCTACACAGCTACGCCTTATTTATGTAGGCATCTACAAAAAAGGTCATCGGTTGCTCACTTCACCAACGTCATCAATCCCTATTGGCTTTACTGATGACGATACCGGTATTTTAGAACATACCTGTGGGCCCATGAATGTGTTATGTCAACATTGTGAAGCACAACATTTTGAGGCTGAAAGGCCATCTGATGGACAGTTCTCCCTTTGTTGTCACAAGGGCAAAGTTAAGGTACCATTACCTCAGTACCCTGAGCTCTTCACTACTTTACTGAAAGGAGACAGCCCATATAGTAAAAATCTCATGGAGAATATCAGGAGCATTAATAGTTCCTTTGCATTTGCTTCGATGGGTGCAAGTGTTTCTCAACCACCTGGACACGGTCCTTATTGTTTCAGGATTCACGGCCAAATTTACCATAGAACTGGAACTCTCCACCCCGCTGAAGGTCAAGTTCCAGCATATGCACAGCTGTATATTTTGGATAGTGCTACTGCTACTGAACAACGCCTACAATCTCCAGAAAATCTCAAGTGTAATCCAGCCTTGATGAGAATTATTGCTGAGCAATTGGAAGGTATTAATCCCTTTGTTTCAGCTTACAAAATGTTACGGCAAGTGGAGGAAGAGGAAGAACAGAAAGCATTTGAACATGGCACAAAAATGCCTAATATCATCATGGCAATTAAACAAGACAGAGAGCAAGACCCAAGACGTTATAACAACCCTACTGTCCATGAAGTCGCAGTCATCTTTGAAAATGCTGATGGAGAGCCACCATTTAATAGAGACATTTTAATACATCTAAAACCAGACACAAATAATCCGTTGGCCCCCAAAACACAGCAAATAAGTATTTTACACAGTAATTTGGATGCATTACTGTATCCATTGTTTTTCCCTCATGGAGAGCAAGGGTGGCATGAATCACTCATGCAGCAAGGCCAAAATACTCGCAGGGTGACACAGCTGCAGTATTACTGTTATTTGCTGTCAGTACGGACAGAATTCAATCCTGTCCTTAATGGAGGGAAACTGACACAGCAGTACTTGGTGGATGCCTATGTTAAGATCGAGGCCAATCGTTTAAATTTTATACGACAACACCAGAAGGATTTGAAGGTGGAAGATTATTGTCTCCTTCAAGAACATTTGCTAAGAAAATCCGTAGAAAAAGGAATCCCCATTGGCAAAACCGTAATTTTACCATCTTCCTTTGAGGGAAGTCCCCGAAACATGCAGCAGAGGTATCAAGATGCCATGGCGATTGTAACTAAATTTGGAAGACCAGATCTTTTTATAACGATGACCTGTAATCCGAAATGGAGTGAAATTGCAACCAATTTACAGCCATGGCAGCGTGCTGAACATCGCCCGGATTTAGTGGCCCGTGTATTCAGGATTAAACTTGAAGCCCTTTTGAAAGATATTAATTCTGGATTATTTGGCAAGGTTTGTGCTATGGTTCATGTGATAGAATTCCAAAAGCGAGGCCTACCACATGCTCACATTCTAATTATTCTGGATGCCAACTCAAAACTAAGAACTGAGGTGGAAGTGGACAATACTGTTTGGGCTGAAATTCCTGATCCATCACATTACCCTGTGCTCCATCAAATTGTCATACAACACATGATACATGGCCCCTGTGGACAACACAATCCCAATTCTCCATGTATGGAGAATGGAAAGTGTAAAAAAGCTTTTCCCAAACAGTTTCAAACAAAAACTGTTATACCTGAGGATGCATATCCAAGTTATCAAAGAAACGAAGGACCTTCTTTTCCACACCATTCCAAGATGATTGATAATTCTTGGGTGGTTCCATATAACCCTTTCCTTCTATTAAAATATAAGTGCCATATCAATGTGGAAATAGGTGCTTCCATTCAGAGCGTAAAATACCTCTTTAAATATGTGTACAAAGGTCATGACAAAGCCAATGTGGAAATTTGTGAAACCAACATCAGACACGATGAAACTCATAAATTCATGGATTCCAGATATGTCAGTGCACCAGAGGCAGCTTGGCGAATCTTTGCTTTCCCAATGCATAGACAATCTCACAGCATTATTCGTCTTGCAGTACATCTGCCTCATTCACAATCACTTTTTTTTCACGAGGGTGATTCTGCGGACAACATCAGTTATTCAATGGACAGACAATCAACACTCATGGCCTACTTTACCCTCAATGAGAATGATCCTAATGCTCGGGAGTACTTATATCGTCAAATTCCTGAGCATTATGTTTGGAAAGAAGGTGCATGGGAAGTTAGAAGGAGAGGAGGTGCTTCAGTCATTGGTAGACTCTACACTGTTAGTATTCAAGAACAAGAACGGTATTTTTTAAGGCTGTTGTTACTCCATGTTAAAGGAGCTACAAGTTTTGACAACCTTAAGACTGTTAAGGAAGTCACATACCCAACGTTTAAAGAGGCGGCATTAGCCCTTGGATTGCTCTTCGATGACAGTGTTTGGAGAAAAACTTTATTGGATGCCTGTGTTCTCAATATGCCTGCACAGCTCCGTGATATGTTTGCATATATATGTGTCTTTGGTCCTCCTAATCATCCCCTGGAGTTGTGGCAAGAATTTAAACAACACTTCGTTCAAGATTACTGCCATGCCTACCACCCTGACACTGATGATTGTGAGCATTGTGAAGGCTATGCCATGACTGATGTTGAACATGTTTTAAAATTTCATGCTAAACATTTTATTGATTTTAATCTGCCACGCCCAAAAAGAAAACCACACATTCGTCCTCAATACAACAAAGAAGAAGAGTTAGTAAGAGCACATGAAATGAAAGCCACCTTAAATGATCAACAACGTTTGGCTTATAATGCAATCCATAAAGCTTTAGAGGATACAAGTGATAAGCCAAAGTGCTTTTTCCTTGACGGTCCCGGTGGAAGTGGGAAAACATATCTCTATCATCTATTGATTCATGAACTGAGAGGAGAAGGAGAAGTTGTCTCACCTGCAGCTAGTACAGGGATTGCTGCTAATCTATTGCAAGGAGGAAGAACTATCCATTCACTGTATGGCATACCAATACCAATTAATGAGACATCCGTTTCAAGAATCAAAAATGATACTGATGCGGCCCAACATTTGAAGACTACCAAACTCTTCATCATCGATGAGTCTACTATGTTGTCAAAATACGCTTTGCATGTAATTGATCAATTATTACGGGATATCATGACAACTGATGTCTCAAAGAAAAATAAATTACCATTTGGAGGGAAAGTCATTGTTCTGGGAGGAGACTTTCGCCAGTGTCTTCCTATCATCTCTCATGGAACAAGGACAGACTTCGTAGAGAGCTGCATTAAATATTCACGACAATGGCAGCTTTTCAATCAATTGCCACTGTTTAACAACATGCGCTCCATTGATCCTGATTATAGCAATTGGTTAATTCAATTGGGAAATGGAGAATTGTCCAATGATTACAACCTTGGTGATGATGTCATTGAGATCCCGCAAGACATGATCTGCACTGGCTCTTTAATCTTGGACATATTTGGTGAAAACATTGTCATTGATGTGAATAATGACGAAAGTATTCAGAATGCTGCATCACATGCCATTCTTTGTCCCAAAAATGACGCTGTGGATTTGATCAATTCAAAAGTGATGGATTGTATTCCTGGAGAATACATGGAATATATGAGCCATGATTCCATTGATCCAGATGAGACAGAAAATCCTGAACAATATCCCGTGGAATTTCTAAATTCTCTAACACCAACAGGAATGCCTTCTCATCTCCTCAAATTAAAAGTTGGTACAATTATAATGCTTTTGCGTAATTTTAACAGCAGAAAAGGACTTTGCAACGGGACTCGGATGATTATTATTGCTTTGTTTCACAACTTGATACAAGCAAAAGTAATTTCTGGCTCGGATGAAGGAAATGTAGTCTTCATTCCAAGAATTGATCTCTGTCCATCAGAGACTGGATTGCCTTTCAAACTAAGACGTCGGCAATTTCCCGTGAAGCCTGCCTTTGCCATGACCATAAATAAATCCCAAGGACAAACTTTGGAGAAAGTGGGGATTTATTTGCCAGAACCTGTTTTTGGTCATGGACAATTATATGTGGCTTTCTCACGTGTGAAGAGACGATGCAATGTGAAGGTGAAAGTGTTGGATTCATGCATTCAAGGCAAATTGGTGCCTAACTGTGAGAAAGTCTTCACCAAAAATATTGTCTATCGGAATATTTTGGGATGAACTTTTGCATATTTTATATTTTTACCTTTTCTATTTAAAAAAAAAAAAAAAAAAAAAATTAGTTTAGTCTTTTCAATTTCAGTTTTTTATGTGCATAGTTTATACAATGTTTGTGGAAAAACACATTTCAGATTTCATTGGAGATGTGTATCATTCTGATTTTCTCACAGGGTGATAGAAACCACTATTTTAAGCTCCAGTACTCTACGTGCTGAGAGATTTGATTCTTATTCTTTAAAGGGAGAGGTTTTTGTGAACAGCTAAGAGACGGGTGGGACGGCTGTTCACACACATCTCATTAGCAAGGTGTGTTCCACATGTTTAGATAGATAGGGACAAACATAAATTATTAATTAGATTCTATCACGACAATTTTCTTAGATTTTTTCACTTTGTTGAGGAATATACTAAATGATAATAATTGATCATGAAGGACTCACCAAGAACATACTTGCTGTAATTTTCATAATTGCATATATGTAATTTGTACTTAACTTGCGGTTTGTGCAGACAACATAGTTGCGGCAGTGTCATCCACATCAACTGCAGTCACCTGTGGTTAGTTAGTGGATGCATCTTATGCACCTGCTGAAGCTATGTTAACTCCATTTACCGTAGGTTAACTACAAGTTTTTTTGTTATTGTATGGATATTGCTGCAAGTCTGTAGTTGGTAACTCCTTCTGTATCAATTTACAAAATTTTATTATTTACATCACAATCCTCAAAAAATCTAAGAAATACCCAGCTACAAATATCTAAATTATATCAATTCGGATTTAGTTAGAGTAGGTCCCACCAGGCGTAAGGGCATCTTGACGCGATTGGTGGGCTGACACAAACTAGCTGATACATATATTAGTACTGTTAATTCATCAATTCAAACAATTGACATATTAAGAAGTATTGCTACTTTGTGTTCTAAGACCCTTACAACATAATAGTTCAATTTTCCTTAAATGATATCAACCATACAAATATATGTAGTTGGTGTAAAGATGTCATTGGAATAATTGGATTATTATTTGAAAATCTTAAAAAAATTTAAAAATATTCTAGACACCCGATGCATTTGCATCGGGCTCACAGCTAGTATCTTATAATACCTTGTAATTTGAAACCCGCATTGTTGAATAAATGAACACTAGATGTGGGCCCAATACTATCGCATCGGGAGGGCGGTGATATCACGATGGGCGCCAGCACTGCGGCACTGGGGTCGGCGGCTGTCTGCCCTCTGTGTCTCTTCCCCACCATGCTCTCTCACAATGTATGTAAATAAGAGTATTTTTAGTTAAAAACCTGTTTCTGTGGTGTTTTTCTTTTAATAATAAAGTGTTTAAAGGGGACCTGTCACCCCCCTAGTGCTTGGTAAACTAAATGCAGCACTGAATGCAGTGTGTATGCTGCATTCAGGGAAGGGGTCCCCCATGTCTCTAGCTCCCCTGTAAGCTTTAAAAAAGACTTTAGAAACCTTACAGTTACGAGATCGACTGGGTTGGATCTTAGTAAGAGTACATTGCTGCTGGCAGAATCCTCCCTGCCTTCTCCTTGTGTGTTCCGCCCCCTCTATGTGTCTGCCGCCTCCTCCTCTTCTCCTGGGTCTGTCCTCCTCTTCTGCTCCTGCTCTGTATGATGTCAGGAGCAGAATAGGAGGGCAGACTCAGAACAAGAGGAGGCGGCAGACACATAGAGAGGGTGGAACACACAAGTAGACAGCAAGGAGGGTTGTGCCAGCAGCCAGGGTCTTTTAATAAGATACAACCCAGTCAACCTCTTAACTGTAAGGTTTTCTAAAGTCTTTTTTTAAAGCTTACAGGGGACTAGAGACATGTGAGATCCCATCCCTGAATGCAGCAGACATGCTGTATTCAGTTTGCCAAGCACCAGGGGTGTGACAGGTCCTTTTGAATTTCCTGGTAAAAAATTAGTAGAGCTTTGCTGTTTTTTCTACTTTCAGCACAGGTAAACATGAACTTACAATTTTTACTGATGTTAGGAAGTAATATACTATGTTTTTATCAAAGTTATCAGGATTACCAATTTATTTAGATTAAAAAGTCTACTTTTATTAATACAAAAGTTAAAAAGGTCATTGACCCACAAAGTAACAAACAATGAAACCAACATATACACACTCAAGGGAACACACTATTGTAAACAAGTATGGGGTGTCCTAAATGACCCTGCTTCTTACTCCTGCCTAACAATGGGGAGTTTACGCATCCTAAAAATTTGATGCCCGCACTCACCGGTGGCTTACCCTAAAAGGTCCCTTTTACTGTAAAAGGCAAGGGCCTTTGGAGAAGAGAAGGTCCCATTTCAAAACTTTGCTTGGATTCCAAGAGTGGTTTGAGGTTTCTTTAGCAGGGGACTCCCATACGGTTTTTAATGGTTCCCAGGTTTTTAGACAAATCCTCCTCGCTTGACGCCGTTTGGCCCCATCCTGTGCAGTGTGGCTCATCAGAAGTATTGGGGATTGTGTTTTATTGCTCTGTCTAGAGACAGAAGGTCAAAGCATTATATTCCACATAGTGGCTCAATGTAACATTAAAGTGCAGGCCGATCTTTAATCATAATAGAACAATGGTTAGTAAAATCGGTCTAGGTGGTTAAATATGAG
The DNA here is from genome assembly GCA_033576535.1 of Allobates femoralis. Classification (NCBI taxonomy): domain Eukaryota; kingdom Metazoa; phylum Chordata; class Amphibia; order Anura; family Aromobatidae; genus Allobates; species Allobates femoralis. The sequence goes on from JARQOC010000001.1 coordinate 400,971,623, forward strand.
TGCTCCCAATGGGTAATCAAATTTTTTTATTATTATGTACCCTTTAAAATGTAGGCTTACCTTATGGCTGGTGAAGCCACATGTATTGATAATTTCAGTGGGTGACAATATCAAGGAAAGAAGCGAAATTGGCCAATGTGGTAGGACAAACGTTTTCTAAAGGGATGAAGAGGAGAGAAAAAAAAAAAATTGGATATCTACTTCAAGAAAGTGTAATGGTAACACAATATCAAGTTAGTCCTTACCCTAAATATAAGATGTACTGCCCCAGAGCAATCATCCACAATAATAGGCACGGAATCACATAACGGCAGATGTTCGACTATATAAAGATACAGCCACAGATGGGGGGGATATATGGCCTGTGGGCATTTACAGCTATTGTTCTTAGAAAATAATAAAGATAAGTAATAATAAAATAGCAACCTTTAATCTGAAGATGTCATGATAGATGTGTTACAATGAGGTGCAGATATGCACAATCAGCCGATAATCTCCGGGAGTCCCTTTAAGTATATCCCTCCAACAGAGAAATAAGCCTGTTGGAGATAAAAAGCAAACAGAGATATGCTGAGGGCAAAGTAAACACGGCAAGGTCACTTATATATATGACCCACATAGGTTAATATAGGAGAACGAGGGGGATGGAAAAGAGGTACATTCATTGGTATAGATAAAATAGTCACTATCTAAAAGGAAAAAAAGCAATCCCTGATTATTATTATTATTATTTAGGAATGGGCGAATCTACTCGCTAGGACTCGTTACTCGGCGAGTAGTAAGGGACTCGCAGGACTCGGTACTTTGCGAGTTTCTCAGTGATTACTCGCACGAGTCCAATGCAAATCAATATCAATCCTAGTTTTGTCAGAAACGCTGACAAAACTAGGATTGCCATTCACTTGCATTAGACTCGGCTACTGTGCCAGTGATAGCAGGGAAACTCGCAAAGTAACTGCTGTTACTTTGCGAGCCGAGTCCAGCTGTCTTCTCTGTGCAGCTCCAGGGACCTAGAGCCCGCCTGCTCACAGAGATGATGTAGCAGAGCTGCGATTGTTCTCAGTCTGCTCATTCCCTGTGCATAGACATCTATATCTATGCACAGGGGATGTAGCAGAGAAGACATCGCGTTTTGGACTACGTCGGACGGAAGAGGATTTTTTTAATTAAAGATGGAGTCCCTAATGGCTTTTTTTTTTTATTTCTAATAAAAAATTTTCTCTGTGTTGTGTTTTTTTAACCCTTTATTGGAGATTCTTAGTGGCTGGGTCAAACGTGGCCTGACATTAAGAATCTCGGGCTTAATACCAGCTTGTATAACAAAGCTGGTATTAACCCCTTTATTACCCAGCGTGCCACCCGCCACCAGGGCCGCTGGAAGAGCGGGGTTCAGCGCCAGAGGATGGCTGCCGCAGCTCCAGGGTCCTAGAACCCACCTGCTGCCTGATGTAGCAGAGCTGAGATTGTTCTCAGTCTGCTCATTCCCTGTGCATAGACATCTATATCTATGCACAGGGGATGTAGCACAGAGGACATCGCGTTTTGGACTGCGTCGGACGGAAGAGGATTTTTTTAATTAAAGATGGAGTCCCTAATGGCTTTTTTTTTTATTTCTAATAAATTTTTTTCTCTGTGTTGTGTTTTTTTTAAAACAATTTAATAGAAATTCATGGCGGTCATGTCTAATATTGGCCCTTTATTACCCAGCGTGCCACCGCCACCAGGGCCGCTGGAAGAGCGGGGTTCAGCGCCAGAGGATGGCGCTTCAATGAACGCGCCATCTTCTGGAGCGGCTGCGGGCTGCAATTTGCAGCGAGGGGTGCACAGAAAGCTTGGGCATCCCTGCGCTGCGGATTCCAGCCCCCAGCTGCTTAGCTGTACCTGGCTAGACATAGAAATTGCGCGGAGCCCCACGCATTATTTTTTTTATTATTTCATGAAATTCATGAAATAATTAAAAAAAAGGGCTCCCCTATATTCTTGTGTCTGGCCAGGTACAAATAGGCACCTGGGGGTTGGGGGCAGCTCGTCGCTGCCTGCTGGATCCGGCTGGTTCCAGAAATACGGCGAAGCCCACGTGAAATTTTTTTCTGACAAATCCATACAACAATGTAAATAAAAGGGACTGCATCTTTATTAACCCCTGGACCATGGGCGAGGGGTTAATAAAGATGCAGTCCCTTTTTAGGATTGTTTTATTGATTTGTCAGAAAAAAAATTACATGGTCTTCGCCGTACTTCTGGAACCAGTCGGATCCAGCAGGCAGCGACGGGCTGCCCCCAACCCCCAGGTGCCTATTTGTACCGGGCCAGACACAAGAATATAGGGGAGCCCTTTTTTTTTATTATTTCATGAATTTAATAAAATAATTTAAAAAAAATGCGTGGGGCTCCGCGCAATTTCTATGTCTAGCCAGGTGCAGCTAAACAGCTGGGGGCTGGAATCCGCAGCGCAGGGATGCCCAAGCTTTCTGGGCACCCCCCGCTGCAAATTGCAGCCCGCAGCCGCCCCAGAAGATGGCGCGTTCATTGAAGCGCCATCCTCTGGCGCTGAACCCCGCTCTTCCAGCGGCCCTGGTGGCGGTGGCACGCTGGGTAATAAAGGGCCAATATTAGACATGACCGCCATGAATTTCTATTAAATTGTTTTAAAAAAAACACAACACAGAGAAAAATTTTTATTAGAAATAAAAAAAAAAGCCATTAGGGACTCCATCTTTAATTAAAAAAATCCTCTTCCGTCCGACGCAGTCCAAAACGCGATGTCCTCTCTGCTACATCCCCTGTGCATAGATATAGATGTCTATGCACAGGGAATGAGCAGACTGAGAACAATCTCAGCTCTGCTACATCAGGCAGCAGGCGGGCTCTAGGACCCTGGAGCTGCGGCAGCCAGCACAGAGGAGAAAGCAGGACTCTTATCTGTGCGAGTTTCCCAGTGATTACTTGCAAAGTAAATGAGTCCAATGCAAATCAATGGCAGGCTGAAGCTTCCGAGACACATCTGTAAATCTCACACTACTCGCTATTACTCGCTTCCCCATTCATTAACATTGGACTCGCTAGACTCGCAACGAGTAGCTCGGACTCGCTAGAGTCAAGCGATTCCGAGTAATTTAGGATTCGCCCATCACTATTATTATTATTTATTTATAGAGCACTATTCATTCCATGGTGCTGTACATGAGAAAGGGTTACATACAGACAAGTTAAAAATACAATGAACAAAGTGACAGACTGATACAGAGGGGAGAGAGGACCCTGCCCTTGGGGGCTTGCATTCTACAGGGCAATGAGGAGGGAGAAAGTATGTTGGGCCTGCTCTGGTGGTGGTGCAGTGCCGGGTCTAATGGTGCTGGATGGAGTGCCAGGTCCGATGGTGGTGGAGCGCTGGGTCCAGTGGCACTGTGGTCATTGCAGGTTGTAGGCTGTTCTGAAGAGATGGGTTTTTCCGGTTCCGTTTGAAGGTTCCGAGTGTAGGGGACAGTTGGATGTGATGAGGTGCAGAGTTCCAGAGGATGGAAGGATGCTCGGGTGAAGTCTTGCAGGTGGATAGATGAGGAACGTACAAGTGTGGAGGAAAGAAGAAGGTCTTGGGAGGATCGAAGATTATGAGTTGGATGATATCGGGAGATTAGTTCAGAGATATATGGGGGGGACAGATTGTGGATGGCTTTGTAAGTCAATGTTAGTAGTTTGAATTGGATACGCTGGTGAATTGGAAGCCAGTGAAGGGATTAGCAGAGGGGAGAAGTGGAGGAATAGCAAGGAGAGAGGTGGATTAGTCGGGAAGCAGAGTTAAGGACAGATTGAAGTGGTGCAAGAGTGTTAGCAGGAAGGCCACAGAGAAGGAGGCTGCAGTAGTCGAGGCGGGAGTTGATGAGGGCATGCATTAGTAGTTTAGCAGATTGGGGGTTGAGGAAGGGACGGATTCTGGAAACATTTTTGAGTTGTAGGCGTCAGGAGGTGGCAAAGGCTTGGATGTGTGGTTTGAAGGACAAGATAGAGTCAAGGGTTACTGCGAGGCAGCGGACTTCAGGTACAGGGCAAAGTGTGGTGTCATTTGTTATGATAGATAAGTCTGGTAAGGAAGGTGTGTGAGATGGAGGAAAAAGGATGAGTTCGGTTTTCTCTACATTGAGTTTCAGGAAGCGGGAGGAGAAGAAGGAGGATATGGCTGATAGACACTCCAGGATTCTGGACAGCAGAGAGGTGACATTTGAGCCAGAGAGGTAGATCTTGGTGTCATCAGCGTACAAGTGATACTGGAAGCCATGGGACTTTATGAGTTGTCCCAGACCAAGAGTATGGATTGAAAAAAGGAGGGGCCCGAGGACAGAGCCTTGAGGGACCCCAACAGAGAGGGGATGGGGCGAGGAGGTTGTGTGGGAGACACTAAATGTGCGGTTGGAAAGGTTGGAGGAGATCCAGGAGAGGGCAAGGTCAGTGATACCAATGGAAGAGAGGATCTGTAATAAGAGGCAGTGGTCGACTGTGTTGAATGCAGAGGACAGGTCTAAAAGGAGGAGGACGGACAACTGTCTGTTAGCTTTGGCCGTGAGTAAGTCGTTGGTAATTTTGGTCAGGGCAGTTTCAGTGGAGTGGTGAGGGTGGAAGCCAGATTGAAGGTCGTCAAATAGAGAGTTGGATGAGAGGTGGGATGAGAGTACAGTGGACATGCTTTTCGAGAAGTTTGGAAGCAAACGGGAGCAGAGATATGGGCCGGTAGCTGGATGTAGAAGTGGGGTCAAGGGATGGCTTCTTTAAAATAGGTGTCATTGTTGGGTGTTTGAAAGCAGAAGAAAAGATACCAGAAGTAGGTTAGGGCTGGGATAAGTGTTGTGGTGAGGTTGGAAAGGAGGGGGGATGGGATAGGGTCTAGTGCACAAGTGGTAAGGTGCGATCTGGAGAGGAGGTATGACAGTTCTCCTTCAGTGATGGATGGGAGGAGGGTTAGTGGGGGAGAGGAGTGATCAGGTATACATGGGTGTTGTGGTGATTGCTTAGCAAAGACTTGTCTGATCTGGCCGATCTTGTTGGTGAAGTATGTTTCAAAGTCTTCTGCAGAGATACGAGAAGTAGGAGGGGGCAGTGGGGGGCGGAGGAGGGAGTTAAATGTGTTGAATAACTGCCTGGGTTTGTGGGAAAAAGAGGATATGAGGGTAATAAAGTAATTCTCTTTAGTGGTGGTGAGTGTTGACTTGAATTTGAGAAGTGCTTGTTTGAATTCTGTGAAGTCTTCTCGTGTGTTTTCTTCCAGTGCCGCTCTACAACCCTAGCTGCTCGCCGCAGATTTTTATTGGTATCTGTGTGCCAGGGTTGTCTGTTGATTCATCGTGTTCTGCCATGAATGAGAGGGGCAACTTCATCAATAACTGATGTGAGTGTAGAGTTGTAGAAAGCTGTGGTATTATCTATGTCGTGGAGTGAGGATATGGATGATAGCGGTAAAAACAGTGTTGGAGAGTGTGTGAGCGTCAGGATGTATGAGGTTTCTGCGAGGGTGTGCCAGTTGGTGGACATGGGTGGCAGATGAGGAGGACAAAAATGAGAAGGTAAGTAGATGGTGGTCAGAGAGGAGGAGCGGGGAGGTTGTTGGTTTAGTTAGGGAGCAGGGGCGGGTAAAGATGAGGTCTAGTGTATGTCCATCTGTGTCTGCTGCATCCAGGAAAGGGGTCCCCCAGCCATTGAGCTCCCCTGTACCCCGAGTAAATGCACTTAGAAAACTTACATCGTGCAGCCATAAAGGAGGTGGCTAGAGGCTGGAGTCGAAGGGAAGGCGCCCGACCTCCTGCTCTGACATGACCAGCTTTCCCTGCCCTGCTCTATGTTAACCATGGAGCAGGGCGGGGAAAGGCGGTGACGTCACCGCAGGGGGCTGGGCTAAACGGCCATTTGCAAAAAAAAAAAAAAAACCTCTGTTATGTTGCAGAAGAGGGAGACAATGATTGGCAGAGGTGGGCAGATTAAGCATGCAGAGGGTGTGAATCTGCCCTTTGGCTCCAGCCTCTAGCCACCTCCTTTATGGCTGCACGATGTAAGTTTTCTAAGTGTATTTACTCGAGGTACAGGGGGGCTCAATGGCTGGGGGACCCCTTGCCTGGATGCAGCAGACATGCTGCATCCAGTGCTGTAATTAGATCACCATGCCTGGTTTGGTGACAGGTCCTCTTTAATAGATGTGGCCACCTGCATTCCACAGGCGGCCGCCAGTGGAACACAAGGCAGTCTATTGCACATGCGCAGCATCCATCTTCATTATTAGATCGGAGCAGTGCCTATCAGTGATGGCCACAGCTATATACTGTGGCGAAACCGCTCTAAAGTGCCCCCATATGATGTAATACCTCCCCTCAGGAAGTGGGAAGAATCTCCTGGCCCAATATCGCCTCACTTCACTGATGGGACGCAATTAGAGGACAAAGGGTTAGGAGAAAGGGGGAAGAGAGGATGAATGGGAGAGATAAAAGATTTTACACTGGCATTTGCTTCAGGACGGGGAAGGGGGGGTGATTTTGAGAGGTGGAGGAAGGGGGCAATGAAATAGTTAGAGGGTATAGATGCTATAAATACATACAGAACCCAAATAGTTTAAAGGGAACCTGTCAGACTGTTTATGCCCCTCCAGCTATCACTGTCTGTAGCTGCAGCTTTAAAATACTATTCTAATCATCCCTGTCTGAGCTCATAGTGTAATGTGAAAGGTGAAAAAAAAGCATTTATACACTTACATTTCATTATGTAATGAGGCAGTCAGTCCCCAGCTTGGAGGACGGTGACTATTTGGCAGGTTAATAGTTAACACTTCAGCCTTATATTAGACCTGATGTGATGTCATAACCATGTGACTACAATAGGCGGAGCTAAGTTCTCATGGAACATAATATATTTGCTGGCTTAGCTCCGCCCACCTTGATCACATGATAGTTACATCACATAGGTCCTTTAGCCATCCAAGTTAAAAGTAAGTTATCTGTTATCCTGCCAGACAGTCCCCCTCCTTCAAGGTGGGGACTGAAATGTAAGTGTATAAATGCTTTTTTTCACCTTTCACATTACACTATGAGCTCAGACAGGGATAATTAGAATAGTATTATAAAGCTGCAGCTACAGACAGTGATAGTAGGGGGGACATTATACAGGGCTGCCACTAGGAATTTCGGGGCCCCCTGAGGGGCAAAATTTTGGGTCCCCCCTGAGACTCCACCCAATCTCCGCCTCCACCAATCTCCACCCAGGCCCCACCTCCATCCAGGCTCCCTTCCACCCCTCGAACCTTCCATTATTTCACCGCCCACTATTGGAAAATTCCCTTTCTGCACCACGTCCTCCCCAGTCACACATTAATCTCTTTCTATACATTGCTCTTTATGTGAGTTGAGGGATGTGAACAATAAATGCCACATGAGGCAGAATAATACTGGTGGTGTTATTTATTACCCTGTACAGGGGTGGGGGACATTTGGAAATTCCTACCATCATTCAGGGGCTGCACATCACCATAAAAATTACCCGGCTCCATTTATTGAATTAATTACCTCACCTAATTTGATGGCTGCAGCTGCTTGTCTGTGTCCTGCAATGTTCGATGATCTCTGATCTTCCAGGTTTGTGTTGATCTGGAGTGCAGTCGACTCTGTGACAATAACTTTTGTAAATCAAATACATTCAATAGGAGGCTGCTATATATACATCATATAGGAGAAACTGAGGGCATATACAGCACTGTAGAGGGCTAGGGGCAAACAGACTGGGCTTGAGCTGAGCTCTGCAGTAGCCACAGGGATTTATGATCTCTCCCCAGGCCCCCTCCCATTGAGGGGGTGAGCTGAGCTCTGGAGGCAGGGGCCACAAGCTTCCAGAAAATGGCCGCGGATCTTGATCTGCATATGCACCGCCTCCGCGGCTATTTTCTGGAAGTCTGGACAATAGAGGCCGAGTCACAGCTTGGCAATGCCCCTCTCTATGCATGTCTCTCCCCCATGTGTGCAGTCTCTCCCCTCTCTGTACCTGTCACCCCCCTTTGCGCAGTCTCTGTCCCTCCTGTTTGCTGTCTCTCCTCTATGCCTGTCTCCAACCTGTGCACTGTGTCCCACCTGCCTGCTGTGTCTCTCTCCTGCACCTGTCTCCCCCTGTGCCCTGTCTGTCCCCACTGCACCTGTCTCCTTTCTGTGTGCTGTGTCCCCGTGACGGATGACGGACACACACACGCAGCACATGGATGACAGACACACACTGCACTCAGATGAGAGAGACACATGCAGTACACAGATGACAGACACACATACAGTACACATGACAGACACACGACAGATGACGGAAACACATACAGCAAACGGATGACAGAGACACAACACACGGATGACAGAGATACAGCACACAGATGACAGAGACACAGACGACAGAGACACAGCACACAGATGACAGAGACACAGCACACAGATGACAGAGACACAGCACACAGATGACAGAGACAGCACACAGTTGACAGAGACACAGATGACAGAGACACAGCACATAGATGACAGAGACACAGCACACAGATGACAGAGACACAGATGACAGAGACACAGCACACAGACGACAGAGACACAGCACACAGATGACAGAGACACATCACACAGATGACAGAGACACAGATGACACAGACACAGATGACAGAGACACAGCACACAGATGACAGAGACACAGCACACAGATGACAGAGACACAGATGACAGAGACACAGCACACAGATGACAGAGACACAGATGACAGAGAAACAGCACACAGATGACAGAGACACAGCACACAGATGACAGAGACATAGCACACAGATGACAGAGACCCAGACGACAGAGACACAGCACACAGATGACAGAGACACAGCACACAGATGACAGAGACACAGCACACAGATGACAGAGACACAGCACACAGATGACAGAGACACAGATGACAGAGACACAGCACACAGATGACAGAGACACAGATGACAGAGACACAGATGACAGAGACACAGCACACAGATGACAGAGACACAGCACACAGATGACAGAGACACAGATGACAGAGACACAGCACACAGATGACAGAGACACAGATGACAGAGACACAGATGACAGAGACACAGCACACAGATGACAGAGACACAGCACACAGATGACAGAGACACAGCACACAGACGACAGACACAGCACACAGACGACAGAGACACAGATGACAGAGACACAGCACACAGATGACAGAGACACAGCACACAGATGACAGAGACACAGCACACAGATGACATAGACACAGATGACAGAGACACAGCACAGAGACGACAGAGACACAGCACACAGATGACAGGGACACAGCACACAGATGACAGAGACACACAGCACATGACACACACATCACACTCATACCTGATATCTGTATCACACATATATATATATATATATATATATATATATATATATATATATACTCACTCTCTTCTTCATCATCATGGTGTACCCAGTGTGGAGGCCTGTAGTTGAAATCAGCAGAAGATGCATGTCTGTACACACATTCTGGAGGCTCCTGTCAGTCACCTTCTCTCCCCCTCCCCTACTCCCGACTGCCGAGCTGGTGGTGACATTATAGGAGGAGGAGGGGTGCTCCTGTGGCTGCTCACTTCACTCCCCTCTCCTCATGCTTTCTGCAAGCTCTTGTTGTTGTTGTCCCCCACTTGGCTCCGCCTACCCACTTGATGCTGTGCAGGATAGATGGGACCGAAGAGGAGATCAGAGGAGCAGATGAGGAGGTGCATTATCATACATTATAGCGGTGGAGCCGTGGCCTCCTCCCCTAGTAACCAGGCGCCATCTATGGACTCTTTACTCCAGAGTGGCTTCTCCCCCTGCGGCCCCGCCTCCAGTCCTTCCTGTTCAATAAGGAGGTGCTCAGTGACGTCACGTGCACTTCCTGGTCGGGAAGGGAGTGGGCAGCTGGCAGATCCCCGCACACAGGTACTCGGCAGTGGGGGGAGCGATCACGCAGCTCAGGGGCCCCCTGTCCGAGAAGGGGGGCGGGCCTCCTTGCTCCCAATAGCCACGCCCCCCACCAGAATGGCCGGGCCCCTCCTGCCCCTGTCTAATGGCCACGCCCCCTGCAGTCAAGTCCCGGGCCCCTCACTGCAGTAAGGGCTGTAACCCCCTAGTGGCGGCCCTAGGGACATAAACCACCTGACAGGTTCCCTTTAATTCTCTCAGGGGCATAATGATTAATAACAAGCAGCACTCATATGTACCATCAAGATTCACAACTTGTGGAATATGCATATAGTTAGCAATATTATACAATTTGCTATCATACATGAATACCAGGAGCTATATGTTTACAAGTGCTCCTGCTTACAACATACAGCCCTTCTCGGGTAATGACACAATAAAAGGCCAGTTCAATTACTATATCAGATCATCATCATAAACAAAAAGACAGTGTAAATCCAGTTGATTTTATATCTAGAGGAAGCAGGTGTAATTTAGTTGTTCGTTAAGCCCATTGGGGTGGTCACTATTAAAGTTATAGATCCACCTCGCTTCTTTTTGAAGGAGGACTCTATCAAAGTCTCCTTTTCTTGGTGATGGTTTAGGTACTCCCAAAACCCTGATCTTTAGGCATTTTGGATTACCTTGGTGATATTCCCGCCTGTGTCGTGCTATCGGAGTATCCCTGTCATTTCTCATATCATCCAGATGTTCTCCAAGTCTCTTACGTAGATCTCTCTTTGTCTTGCCAACGTAGTCTTTGGGGCAAGAGCAAGTGATCACATAGATCATCCCCCGTGTGCTACAGTTGGCGAACTCACGCAAGTTATAGACACTATTGGTTGCTAAACAGGTTACAGTTTTTGTGGGTTGTACCCAAGGGCAGAATTTGCAGTGCCCACATCTATACGTTCCTACTGTTTTTAAGTTTTGCAACCAATTTGTTTGTGGTTTAGGTGGTTGGTACTGCCATGTACCACCCTGTCACCTATTGACTGGCCTCGTCTATATGTAATACTTGGATATGGCATAATATACTCCTTCAAATCGGAGTCCGCAAGTACAATACACTGCTGTTTCCTCAGTACACTCATTATTTCTGTGTTATGAGCATCAAAAGTACCGATCAGTCTGGTTATTGGTGGCTTTTCTTCCATCTTGTTAGGGACGAGTAGTTAAGGCTGAGCGTGGGTCAACAAATCTATTCCCTAATATATGGGCTTGATTATGAAACCCAGTGTTGTTAGAACAATTTCTCTGGATACGCATATATTGTCCTTTAGGGGTCCTTCTTTTTTGGGGTATTGGATGGTAGCTTCCCCAGTGTAACAAGTTATTCATCGCAGTCAGTTTCCTATAGATTGTCGACTGAATTGATCCCCTGCTTATCCTTCGATAGAATATCAAGGAATGGTAACCTGTTGTCACTGAACTCACTTGTAGAGTCCCAAAGTCATTCTTGTACAGTTCCTGTACAAAGTCAGAAAAGGTCTCTCTAGTTCCTGACCAAAATAAAAGCACGTCATCCACATAACGGCCCCTGAAGGTGATGTACTGGGTCCATTTATGCATAGAATCTGTGAAGACGTGTACATTCTCCCACCAGCCCAGGAGCAGGTTGGAATAAGATGGGGCAGCCGAGTTCCCCCTTCCCCTTCTTGAGCCAAATGCCAGTGTAAAATCTTTTATCTCTCCCATTCATCCCCTCTTCCCCCTCTTTCTCCTAACCCTTTGTCCTCTAATTGCATCCCATCAGTGAACTGAGGCAAAATTGGGCCAGGAGATTCTCCCCAATTCCTGGGGGAGTTATTACATCATATGGGGGCACTTTAGAGTGGTTTCGCCACAGCATATAGAACAAATAAGCTTGGCTCAACTATATTGAATATCGGGTGCACAGAAAAAATAGTAATTATAAATAGATTATTACTGGCACACCAAAATGAATGAAAAATATAACAACGGAGTACCACTCATACCATCTCATAGTAAAGATACTAATGATTTCCAGACAAAATTACGGACAATGGGTTCCATTCCCTCACAGAGTATACTGGTTACATTAGATGTAAACAATTTATATACCAGTATAGATCATGAGAAAGGAATGGTGGCAGCGGAATGGTTCTTACAGAATTGTTCCACTTTTCCTACTGATAAAAGATCATTCTGCATGGACTTCTTGAATATTGTCCTCTCAAATAATTACTTTCTTTTTGAAGATCAATATTATGCTCAGATTAGAGGTACTGCAATGGGCAGCAACGTGGCACCAACATATGCCAACATCTATATGACACATTTCGAACATCGATTTATTCATGTACATCCCCTGATACAATGACATTCATTAATATGGGTGCGATACATTCATGATGTATTCATGCTTTGGACAGGGACGGAAAATGGTTTAAATGTATTATTTCAGGACATGAATTCCTATGTCACAGCGTTCACATTTACTATTCAATTTGATAAAGAAAAAATCTATTTTTTGGACACACTAATTCTACTGAATCCCATAGGTGAACTTGAAATTGATCTATACCGGACGGCAACAGACCGTAATGGTCTCTTACATTTTCAAAGTTACCATCCATGGCATATAAAGTCCTCTCTACCTCATTCCCAACATACTCGTGTTGATAGGATTGCCTCTAACCCCATAACCAGGAGTTTAAGACATGAGGAGATGACATCTAAATTTACTTCTAGAGGTTATCCAATACATCTAGCAAAGCCAAGGGCACACAGAGATCAAAGAACTAAGAATAATGTTGAAAGGGTTAGCTTTGTTCGTACACATCACCCCTTTAATGCTATATTGACGGGCATTATCCTCAAACACTGGCACATTTTGGGTAAGTTATACCCTAACATACCGGTATTTCAGAATCCCCCCCTTTTCTGTAATAAGAGGGCCCCTAATTTAAGTGACAGATTGGTAAAGGCGGATATAGGATCATCTTTACGCCAACCATGACAAACATTTCTAGCCACATCTAAGAAAGGCAACTTTCCATGTCTTAATTGCTTCCGGTGTTCGAATCTGATAAAAGGCAACACCTTTTCCCATCCCAGAACAGGGAAAATCTATTATATTAAGGAGTGTCTCACATGCAATACGTCTTATGTAGTTTATTTGATCAAGTGCCGTGTGGTCTCGGATATGTTGGGGAGATTGCCCAGCATGTCCGAGACCACATTGGCAAACATACCGTATATACTCGTGTATAAGCCGACCCGTGTATAAGCCGACCCCCCTACTTTTGCCCCCAAAACCTGGGAAAACCTATTGACTCGTGTATAAGCCGAGGGTGGACCCCAGCACAGGTATACAACCCCCAGCAGTGTGGTATACAGCAGCCCCAGAGGTATATACAGCAGGCCCCCAGAGGTACGGTATATACAGCAGGCCCCCAGAGGTATATACAGCAGGCCCCCAGAGGTACGGTATATACAGCAGGCCCCCAGAGGTACGGTATATACAGCAGGCCCCCAGAGGTATATACAGCAGGCCCCCAGAGGTATATACACGCAGCCCCCAGTGGTAGTATACAGGCCCCCAGTGGGTTATACAGCAGGCCCCAGGGTATATACACGCAGCCCCCAGTGGTAGTATACAGGCCCCCAGTGGGGTATACAGCAGGCCCCAGGGTATATACACGCAGCCCCCAGTGGTAGTATACAGGCCCCCAGTGGGGTATACAGCAGGCCCCAGGGTATATACACGCAGCCCCCAGTGGTAGTATACAGGCCCCCAGTGGGTTATACAGCAGGCCCCAGGGTATATACACGCAGCCCCCAGTGGTGGTATACAGGCCCCAGTGGGTTATACAGCAGGCCCCAGGGTATATACACGCAGCCCCCAGTGGTAGTATACAGGCCCCCAGTGGGTTATACAGCAGGCCCCAGGGTATATACACGCAGCCCCCAGTGGTAGTATACAGGCCCCCAGTGGGGTATACAGCAGGCCCCAGGGTATATACACGCAGCCCCCAGTGGTAGTATACAGGCCCCCAGTGGGGTATACATCAGGCCCCAGGGTATATACACGCAGCCCCCAGTGGTAGTATACAGGCCCCCAGTGGGTTATACAGCAGGCCCCAGGGTATATACACGCAGCCCCCAGTGGTAGTATACAGGCCCCCAGTGGGGTATACAGCAGGCCCCAGGGTATATACACGCAGCCCCCAGTGGTAGTATACAGGCCCCCAGTGGGGTATACAGCAGGCCCCAGGGTATATACACGCAGCCCCCAGTGGTAGTATACAGGCCCCCAGTGGGGTATACAGCAGGCCCCAGGGTATATACACGCAGCCCCCAGTGGTAGTATACAGGCCCCCAGTGGGTTATACAGCAGGCCCCAGGGTATATACACGCAGCCCCCAGTGGTAGTATACAGGCCCCCAGTGGGGTATACAGCAGGCCCCAGGGTATATACATGCAGCCCCCAGTGGTAGTATACAGGCCCCCAGTGGAGTATACAGCAGGCCCCAGGGTATATACACGCAGCCCCCAGTGGTAGTATACAGGCCCCCAGTGGGTTATACAGCAGGCCCCAGGGTATATACACGCAGCCCCCAGTGGTAGTATACAGGCCCCCAGTGGGGTATACAGCAGGCCCCAGGGTATATACACGCAGCCCCCAGTGGTAGTATACAGGCCCCCAGTGGGTTATACAGCAGGCCCCAGGGTATATACACGCAGCCCCCAGTGGTAGTATACAGGCCCCCAGTGGGGTATACAGCAGGCCCCAGGGTATATACACGCAGCCCCCAGTGGTAGTATACAGGCCCCCAGTGGAGTATACAGCAGGCCCCAGGGTATATACACGCAGCCCCCAGTGGTAGTATACAGGCCCCCAGTGGGTTATACAGCAGGCCCCCAGTGGCACTCGCCCCCCCCCCACACTGTGCAGAGCTCCCCCCTCCCGATGCATTATCTTACCATCCAGCCGCATCACCGCCGGTCCTGCCGTCCTTCCTCGCGCGCTGCGTTCCCGGTCTCATGTGACCCGGCGGTCGCAGTCGGATGACGTCATCGCGCCGGGTCACGTGGGAGCCGAACACAGCGCGAGAGGATGGACGGGAGCACCAGCGGTGATGCGGCTGGATGGTAATATAATGCATCGGGATGGGGGGGGCTCTGCACAGTGTGGGGGGGGGGGCGAGTGCCATTGGGGGCCTGCTGTATATGGGGGCCTGCTGTATAACCCACTGGGGGACTGTATACATATGGGGGCTGTATTGCACGGCTCCCCCTGCCGCTGTGATGGGCGGGGGGAGCCGTGCATATCTAATGAGCGGCCCCATGTGACGGGCCGCTCTGTCAGGAGCCTCCCCACGCCTCCTCCAGCCTCCCCAGCACCCGGACACAGCCCCCACACAGCACATACCGTATAGACCCGTGTATAAGCCGAGGGGGGGACTTTTCAGCCCAATTTTTGGGCTGCAAAACTCGGCTTATACACGAGTATATACGGTAAGTCCAATATTAGCTGTAAAAACTTATTACTACCAATTCCCAATCATTTTATTTCCAGAGGACAGACCATTGCCCAACTTAAATACCACATCCTGGAACATATTCCACCACAAAGGAGGGGGGGAGATAGGATAAAACTTCTTAAAGAAAGAGAGGTCTTCTGGATTTTTACTCTACAGACCTTGGAACCCAAGGGCCTCAATAGGGAATATGAGATGTTCCATTAAAACCTTTATCATTATTAAATTGCTTGTTGATGCCCCCTATTTTACTGAATAATTACTTTTTTTCTTTTATATTGTCTTTAAGGATTACCCAGGATTGAAAATGTCTCTTGGGCGCTATAACACGTGGTTTTGATATATCATGTTTCATGATTTCTTTCCACTTATTAGGTTGATTGCCCTTTAAGACTCCGCACCTAAAAAACTGTACATTTTGTAATTCCCATTTGCCATATTAATTATTAATTAAGTCATTATTTCTCTCTTCAATATTTTCATTGTTTTCCCTTAGCTTCCCTGATTTAGGATCGCTGATGATAGAGCCAGAACAAACTAACCAGCGTGTATCCTTTGATTATCACACTGCGCATGCGGAGGATTATTGCCTGTTTTCCGCATGCACGGCTTGCTTTCCACCAGAGAATACTTCCTGCGTTCCATTGGGCAGATCCAGGAAGCGCTCATTCACCCGGCGGCCTATATAAACCGGCGTTTTGCACACACATGTTGCTCACAGCCTGCACACAGCCCCCCATGGTGAAAAGTAAATGTCATATATGCGATCTCATCGGGGATAGTGTTATTGTTAATCGGACATCGTTGAAAAGAGGTTCTTCTATTGAACAACTTTCTCTTGTTGTTTGCTTCATAGCCTATGCACATATGTGTTAGGTGAGTGGATTTCTTAACAGGGTTATATCAATCTGATTTTCTCTATAACATGTATTTATCCTCCACCTATAGTTGGCCTTTCCTCTAGTGAGCATCACATGAAATAGTGTGACATCTTATCATATTTATAAGGTAATATTTAATTCCTGGATAGTTATTGATTTTAACAATAGACTTGAGAGTCTTATAGTATCCATAATCTTATATTCCATTAGAATTTATTGTACCAAGATTTTGCTGGGTAATACCACTTGCGAGGAATCTTGTGCCATTGACTATAGGAGTAACACTCTAATCAATTGGGGACTCAATAGACGTGGCATTTCCAGGTATGTTACATTCGATAGTCATGTGATCCTTCTTCTTTCATACTTTTCATTTTTTTCATATTTTTCATGTATCCGTTCTTTATTCTTCTATATTTTTCTCATCCTCGTATCTTCTGTCATTCCTCCTTATATGGACAAAAATTGCTTACAACATATTTTATATGTTCTTTAATTAGGAATTTGCAGATCAACACTATAGTCTTTGGCCATGTTCACACACATGCGTTTTTTTGACCATCTCTGCGTTTTGGGCTGTTAAAAATAACGCAGGTGCGTTAACTCAGGGTACATTTGAGTGTAGCTGCGTTTTTCAGCTCCATTTGCGTTTTTTACCCCTAGTCCAAAAAACGCTGCATGCAGCGTTTTTGGGTGCTGTAAAAAAACGCATGTGCGTTTTTCCAAAAACGCATGCGTTTTTTTAACATGGGGCCCTATGGGAAACGCATGCAAAAACGCATGGTACATTAGTACCTTTTAGTGCCATTCAAAAACGCATGCGTTTCCCATAGGGGCCCATGTAAAAAAAAACGCATGCGTTTTTGAAAAAATGCACATGCGGTTTTTTAACATGGGGGCCCTATGGGAAACACATGCGTTTTCAAAAGGCACATTTATGCACCCTGCGTTAACGCTTGCGTGTTTGCCTGCGTTTTTGGTGAAAAAATGACTAAGTCCAAAAACGTGGCAAATCCTTTTAGACACACAAGGGACATTTTTTAGCACTCTTAAAAAAACGCAAGTGCTTTTAAGAGTGCTAAAAAAAACGCAAATTGTGTGTGAACATAGCAATAGATTGTGTATAATGAGCATGTGACTGTTGATGGATACAATACAGAATGATGCGGAATTATGTTTGTAATATGATTCTAATATACTAGCTGATGGCCCGATTCTAAAGAATCGGGTGGTCTAGAATCCATATACAGTTTATTTAGTAAGAATTAACAATAATGCAATTAAGACATTATATCTATCCATCAACTACCTATGTTTGTATGGTGAATGTAATTTTTGAAAATTTCATTGTTTTGTAGTAAGGCTCTTAGTACACCTACTGGCTAATAATTGTGTATCAATTCAGTAGCTTTATTTCAGATATCAATATTCATTGTCTACGTATCCGCCAGTTTGTGTCTGCCCACCAACCACGGCAAGGTGGCCTTACATCTGATGGGGCCTTACTCTACCTTATTACTATTTCTTAACGCTTTGACACTTTTCACATCTGCTTTTTTTCTGCTATTTGCAGAAGATGGGGATGAAAAAAGTACAATGTCTGCACTTGCCAGCTAAGGGCCTACCTGCGACACACTTGCAGCAAGTCCCATGCAATGTATATGGAACTTGAGGTTAACTTGCTGTAAATGCGGCTAACATGGCTTCGGCAGCTGCACCAAATGCAGTCGCTAAAAAAAAGCTGGTAACTGCATGTTTTTGCGGCCGAAACTGCCGTAACCATGTGTGCTGCACCTGCTGCAAGTGAACCACAAATTCCATATACATTGAATGCAACTTACGGCAAGTGTGCCATAGGTCAGCCCTTAGGCAGCAAGAGCAGAAATTGTGTTTTTTCCACCAAAACTACAACAAATAGCAGAAAAATGCTGATGTGAAAGCTAAATCTCTATTTTTCTATCTATCTACCTATCTATGTGTACAGAACACACCTTAAGATGGAGATGTGTGTGAACAGCCATCCCGCCCGTCTCTTAGCTGTTCACAAAAACCCCTCCCTGTATAAAAAGAGAAGCAAATTTCTCAGCAGCTCTACTGCTGGAGCTTAAGATACAGGTTGATATCACCAAATAAAGAAATTTGGATGATACACATCTACCATTGTCTACATAATGTGTGTTCAAGTTGGTTGCTATATCTATATTATAAACTATGTAAATTAATAAATTAATAGTATATAACGACTACGTCTGTTATATACCTATTTTCTATATAAGTAGTTGAAATCTATATATCTATAGCTAAACTAATTTTTTTTGTGCTTTTTTGTTTTTCTTTTGCTATATATGTATGGCTAAACTAATTTTTTGTATTCTTTTTTAAACTGACTGTCTATATAACTAAACTAACTTCAAAATAAAATATTTTTATAAACAATATTTCGTTTAAATACTTTTGTACTTTCAGGGATTAATTTTCCTTGAACAGGTGTATCTACCACTTTCACCCTAACATTGCAGCGTTGCCTCACTCTTGAAAATGCTACACATAATTGACCATGGCCAAATACTGGTTCTGGTAGAAAAATACCCACTCTATTAAGTGTTTGCCCTTGAGATTTGTTGATGGTCATGGCAAATGCTGGCTTGACAGGAAACTGTCAGCGTCTTAATTTAAAAGGCAATCCAATCTCTGATGGACACAAATCAATTTGTGGAATGAAGACAACATTTCCTGTTGCGGACCCAGTAATTACTTCCGCCTGAGTCATGTTGGAAAGTAAAGCAGTGACAATCAACTGAGTACCATTGCAGAGACCTTTTTTGCTGTTGAGATTGCGTAAGAGCATGACAATTGTGCCAATTTTAAGTTTCAGCCGATGTGAAGGCATTCCAGTTGGTGTAAGTGAATTTAAAAATTCCAGTGGGTATTGGTCAGGGTCATCAGAATCATCAGCATCAATTGAATCATCACTGGTATATTCTGTGTAGTCTCCACTCAGGCTATCCATGACCTTAGAGTTCACATGATCAACGTCGTCATTTTTTGGGCAAAGAATGGCATGTGATGCAGCAATATTGATGCTTTCGTTGTTATTAACATCAATGCAAATGTTGTCTCCAAAGATATCACTTATTAATGAGCCAGTGCAGATCATGTCTGGAGGAATTTTGATGACATCATCTCCAAGGTTAAAATTATTTGAGAGTTCACCATTTCCCAGTTGAAGCAACCAACTGCTGTAATCAGGATCAATGGAGCGCATGTTGTTGATGAGCGGCAATCGAGTAAAATGTTGTCAGTGTTGTGAATATTTAATGCAGCTCTCTACAATATCTGTTCTTGCTCCATGAGCGATGACAGGAAGACATTGTCTAAAGTCTCCTCCAAGAACAATAACTTTACCTCCAAATGGTGTTTTATTTTTCTTAGAGACATCTGTTGTCATGACATCCCGTAAAAGTAGATCGATCACATGCAATGCATATTTAGATAGCATTGTAGACTCATCAATAATAAAAAGTTTTGTAGTCTTCAAATGTTTGGCTGCATCTGTATTATTTTTCATTCTGGAAACAGATGTTTCATTGACCGGTATTGGAATGCCATAAAGAGAATGGATGGTTCGTCCTCCTTGTAGCAAGTTAGGTGCAATTCCTGTACTGGCAGCAGGTGACACAATGTCTCCTTGTCCCCTTAGTTGATGTAGGAGTAGATCATATAGGTATGTTTTTCACTGCCACCCGGACCATCGATGAAAAATCACTTTGGTGTTAAAGTAGTGTCTTCTAAAGCTTGTCTTATAGCATTATAGGCCAAAAGTTGTTCCTCATTTAGAGTAGCTTTCATCTCTGCAGCTGTTGTTAACTCATAATCCTTATCATAGTGTGGGAGCAGTTGTGGTTTCTTTACTGGGTGTGGTAAATTAAAATCACTATAAGTTTTGGCATGATCTTTCAGAACATCTTGCACATCTGTCATAGCATATCCTTCACAATTCACACACTCTTGAGTGTTGGAGTGGTATGCATGGCAGTAGTCTTGTAGAAAGTGTTCCTTACATTCATTCCACAACTCAAGAGGATTAGCTGGAGGACCAAAAATACAGATATAGGCAAACATGTCACGAAGCTGTGCAGGCATGTTGAGAATACAGGCATCAAGTAAGGTATTTCTCCAGAGATTATCATTGAATAGTAATCCAAGTGCCAATGCCGCCTCTTTGAACGTTAGATGTGTGACTCCGTTAACAGTTTTAATGTTCTCAAAACTGGTTGCCCCTTTGACATGCAGTAACAACAACCGTAAATAGTAGCATTCTTGATCTTTCACACTGACAGTATACATTATTCCAATAACAGAACCACCCCCTCGCTTTCTAAGTTCCCAAGACCCTTCTTTCCAAATATAGTACTCAGGAATTTGGCGGTATAAATAATTATGAGCATGTTGGTCGTTCTGATTAAGCTCGAAGTAGGCCATAAGTGTAGAATTCCTATAGAGCTTTTGGCTGATGTTGGCAATGGAGTGATTCTCATGAAAATACAGTGGTTGAGAATGAGGCAGATGTACGGCAAGGCGAATGATGCTGTGAGATTGTTTATGCATCGGATAAGCAAATATTCGCCAAGCTGCCTCGGGTGCACTAACATATCTTGAATCCATGAATTGGCGTGTTTCATCATGTTGGATGTCAGTCTGGCAAATTTCAAGATTGGCTTTATCATGTCCTTTGTAGACATATTTAAATAAATATTTGACACTCTGAATGGAACCACAAAGTTCGACATTAATATGGCACTTGTATTTCAATAGTAGGAAAGGATTATATAGAACAACCCACAAATTGTCAATCATCTTCGAATGTTGTTGAAACGGTGGGCCCAAATTTCTGCGATAAGTAGGATAGGCATCCTTTGCAATGACAGTAGATGGTTGAAAATCTTTTGGGAAACCTTTGGTACACTTGCCAAGATCCATACAGGGAGAATTGGGGTTGTGTTCTCCACAGGGACCATGAATCATGTGTTGCAGAACAATCTTATGGAGCTGAGGGTAGTAGGTAGCATCAGGAATTTCAGCCCAAACTGTATTGTCTACTTCCACCTCAGTCCTTAATTTGGAGTTGCTATCTAGAATGATCAAAATGTGAGCGTGTGGGAGACCACGTTTTTGAAATTCAATTACATGAACCATAGCGCAAAGTTTTCCAAATAATCCGTTGTTAATGTCTTGTAAGAGTGCTTCCAGTTTAATTTTGAAGACACGTGCCACCAAAGCAGGTCTGTGTTCAACACGATGCCATGGTTCTAAATTGTTAGTAATCTCACTCCATTTCGGATTACAGGTCATGGTGATGAAAAGATCAGGGCGACCATATTTAGTAACAATAGCCATGGCATCTTGGTAGCGTTGTTGCATGTTTCTGGGACTGCCTTCAATGGAAGATGGTAAAATGACAGTTTTTCCAATGGGGATGCCCTTTTCTATGGATTTTTTCAGTAGATGTTCTTGGAGTACACAGTAATCCTCCACTTTTAAATCCTTTTGGTGTTTACGGATATAATTTAGACGATTAGCTTCGATTTTCACATAAGCATCTACTAAGTACTGCTGTGTTAGCTTGCCACCATTCAGGAGTGTATTAAAGTGATTACGGACAGACAGCACATAGCAGTAATATTGCAGTTGTGTAATCCTGCGTGGACTTTGGCCTTGTTGTTTGAGTCCATCATGCCAGCCTTGGTCTCCATAAGGGAAAAATAAAGGATACAGTAAAGCATCCAAATTGCTGTGGAGAATGCTGACTTGTTGTGTTTTTGGGGCCAAAGGGTTTTTTGGGTCAGGTTTTGCATGAATTATGTCTCGATTGAATGGTGGCTCTCCATTGTCATTTTCAAATACGACGGCCACTTCATTGACAGTGGGATTATTATAGCGTCGAGGGTCTTGATTCCGATCTTGTTTAAGGGCCATGGTTATATTTGGCATGACAGTGCCATTTTCTACAGCTTTAAGATGTTCCTCGCGTTCCACATCACGTAACATTTTGTAGGCAGCTACAAATGGATTGACATTGTCTAATTGAAGAGCAATCATGCTCATCAAAGTCGGATTACATTTTTGATTCTCTTGACATTGCAAACGTTGTTGATTAGCAGTAGCGGTATCCAAAATGTAAAGTTGTGCATACGCTGGAACTTGATCATCAGACAAATGTAGTGTTCCAGTTCGATGATATATTTGTCCATGTATACGGAAGCAGTATGGGCCATATCCAGGTGGTGGGGAAATATTAGCACCCATGGAGGCAAAAGCAAATGAACTGTTTATGCTTCGGATGTTGTCCATGAGATTTTTACTGAATTCACTTTCTCCTTTCAGCAAACGTTTGAAGACCTCAGGATATTGGGGTATGGGTACATGGACTTTACCCTTGTGACAACACAGAGTAAAATTTTTATCAGATGGTATTTCTGCAGTAAAATGTAATGCTTGACAATGTTCACATAAATAGTTCATAGCACCACAGCTGTGTTCTACTATGGTACTGTCATCATTAGTGAAACCTGTAGGATGTAGAGGTACAGGTGTTGGTAACGGAGCATTAGAGTGTTTGTGTAAACCAACATATATAAAGCGTCGAACTGGTAGTGGATTGTCACTGTGTGCATATTCACTGAATGAGGAGGTGGAATGTGTATCATGCGCAGGGTCTATGAATGTGGAGGTGGAAGCTGTATTTTTACGCTGTTTACGGCGTGCAGCAGCATTTGTTAATCGCATTTTTTCTTACTTAGGAGACTCATGTGTGATGCGTTTATTAAAAGCAGCCTTAACGGTGTCCAGGCGACGCTGTTTGTCGTATGGAGTCTCGTCAGCACACTGTTTGCGATTACCTGCAGTATTGGAAAATGGAGGAGGTTTAGTGTGCGCACATTCGATGGATGGGGACATCGAAGGTGTATTGTGGGCAGAATCAATGAATGTGGACGTGGAAGTGTTATTTTTGCGACGATGACGGCATGCAGCAGCTGTATTTGCTAATCAAATTGTTTTTTCCTCTGGAGACTTATTAGTGATGTGTTTGTTAAAAGCAGCTTTAACGTTGTCCAGGCGATGGTGTTTCTCTTCTGGAGTCTCGTTAGCACGCAGTTTGCGCTGAGATGCAGAATTGGCAGCTTTTTCTCAGTGTCATTAGCATACTTGGTATCAGACCTCATGTTGATGAAGATAAAGAACTTTAAGAGTGGTGGCAAACAGCAGGTTAATAACAGGCAGTGTCAGGTATATAGTATATATGGTAAATAGCTGTTGAATAATGGACAGTGTCCTTTTATGGCAAATAATAGGTTAATATACTCAGTCTGTGGTATCGGCAAAGAATAGGTTAATTTAACGCAGTCTATATATCGCACCAAATAGAAGTTCAAAGAGTAATGGACAGTGTACTTCAGTGCCAAATAACAGGTCAATATACCCAGTGTGTATTATAGACAAAGAAGAGGTAAATTAAGGCAGTTTCTGAGTGCAATAGGCAGTAAATAATAGTCAGTATATATATAGCACCAAATAGATGTTAAAACAGTTGCTGGTACCGAATAGGTTAATTTGGGTATATAGTGTATTTGAAGTATGGCGCCATAGAGCGCGCCGCTATTCTGATTGGTCACCACGCTGAATGCGGCGACCAATCACGGCGCGCTCTTTAAACACTCCACTCAGAGTATTTCCAGGTGACCCTCTGCACACACCACACAACAATGGTTATGTACACACATTTGTCATATACACTGTTGACCAAATACCTTCACATGGCTCATGGCCACCAACACATAATGTGTCTTGTACTCAGCCATAGGTGCCAATGGGTGTCAAAGCACTGGGCACAACACAAACCTTGATCACACTGCCCTCCATCCCCAAGTAATCAGTCTCACACATAGTCATTTGGATCCAAAAAAATATATGTATTATTTTTAGGCACAAAAAATCTAAACAAAAAAAGTACAGAAATGAAAGACAATGGACATTAAAACGTCATGTAACATTGTAAACATAAATCAAACACAGAAACACAGTACATCATAAACTTGGTAATAATGTTAAAGTGTGCACCACCCACATAACACAACTAAAACCTCAACGAACTAACTAACTCAAACATGTGCACACAAGAACATTTTCAAGGAAAAAACCATGGTGCAGCCACCCTGCTGTGTACACCATGGCCACAATGGCCTGCCCTCACAGCACCAGCCCCGCTACACGTGCTGGTTCTGCCAGCCCACTGCCCCAGGGCCATTAAAGTAGGAGCAGTATGCGTCTCTACTGTTCCTGGCCTCCTGCTGAGTGCGACCATGGCTCAGCGGCTGGAGTGGTGCCACACCGTGGCCGGGCTCACGCAAAGCCTCTGGACAGACCTCCCCTGTTGTGGGGTCCACAGAATCCACATAACTTGCCGGCGTGTATAATGCTCGATCCCTACGATGCAGGAAGTTATGCAGCACACAGCAGGCCAGCACTACCGCGTCAATAGATTCCAGTTTCATATGCATACCCGTATGAAAAACCTGGAATGTATTCGCCATGATCCCGAACGCATTTTCAACCACACGGCGGGCCAGGGATAGCTGGTAATTGAAAATGCGCCACTCAGAAGTAAGGGTCCTCTGGGGATATGGCCGCAGTAGGTGAGCCTGAAGTGGGAACGCTTCATCCCCCACAAACGCAAAGTTGAGATGATGGCTTGTCTCTTCATTTGAGGGCAAGTTCAGCCCACCTGTCCTTAATTCTTGTGCCAAGGAGCAGTGGGCGAACACATCCCCATCTGAGATTCAGCCGTTCATGCCAACGTCCACGTAGAGGAACTCATAGTTCGCATCCACCAGGGTCATGAGGACTATACTAAAATACCCTTTGTAATTCTAATACAAAGAGCCCGAGTTTGAGGGTTTAGTAATTCTCACATGCTTGCCATCCAAAGCGCCACCGCAGTTTGGGAAGTTCCACCGGCTTTCAAAGCCTCAGCCTACTTCCATCCATTCTGAGGTTGTTTCTGGCAACTGCATGTAGGATGGCAGCAGAGCACTCCAGATGGCCTCACACGTCTCATGGATCAGGCGGCTCAGCAGGGACAGTGATACACGTGACGTGTATTGCAGGTCTGTCCTTGTCCGGCCTGTAGCCAGGAACCGCAAAGTAATCGCCAAACGCTCCTCAGCTGATCGACGCATGACAGTGTCCTGACGGGCTATCAGTGGCCCAACGTGATCCAAAAGGTGAAAGAGTCCTCGGACATACAGATGTAGTTTCTGAAATCATGCTCATTATTATCCTCCAGCTCACGCAACAGCTGCATGTGGCGAAGCCAATCCCGACTCCATACACGCCGTTGTCTGCGACGCAGCAACCTTTCATATCTATCCTCCATCCACAGCTCTTCCACCAACGCAAGACCCACGATAACATGTCGATCAGGATTATACATCATCTCTCGTATCAGCACCTGTATATGATAAACAGAAATCATCAGTAAATTGAGCAATATGGTCACATGTTTGCATATAAAGTAAGCCGCACAATACTTAGACTGGCCACTAGGGAAAAGCATATTAAAACAGTCGTGTGTGCACAACACACATCCTTTTTACCATTGCAAGCCCATCAAGCACAGTGGGCGAAAAACAAAGGAAACATGCTCATTGATTAGCCCCGTCCATCCTTCAACACTTTGTAGAGGTGAAAAATGTTAACCATCATGCCATATCTGTGTCAAAAATGTACATGTGTCACCACAAAGCACGTCTATACATGTCATAAAAACAATGTAGTATACCATATATTTACACTACTACAGTCTGTAAGTAGAAACGTACCACAGCCTTTGTGGGTGAGTAATTGCAGATGCCACGAAGAAGAGTATACATGACTCATCATGTAGTGATGCAGGGCCACATGTGTTTGCAAGGGGGATCTCCACATCTCCACATTCTGTGCTGCCACAAGCCTCAATCCATGCCTGATCCTAGCCATGTAGGTCCCAGTGTGCGTTGCCCCCAATCAGTTTGATCTTTCTGCTAAATTGTCCATCTCTGCCAAAAAACACTCAAGCATCCTGCAGCCAGGATCCTGTATGGCAAATGGAAACAAACACTTTACTTTAAAACCTACAATGTTCCAATGTAGGTGAACAACTTGGTTTGGAAAACACACCATCGTTCTACTCTAAATATTTTGGGGAAAAAACTGACAACACATGTACATTACATACAGTACCCTATTGTGTTGCAAAAAGACAATTTGGCGTACTGTTTCTACACGCTGCTACATCCTTGTCTGCACACAAATACTTAATGACTCTAGGCAGCAAGCGTGACGCCCATCTTTTTCTCTGTGCAGCAACCAATCACCACGCTTTGTCAACACCTACTCAGCAGGCGCAGGGTGTTCACAGATGTTGCCAAGTAATGTGCCTAATTTGTGTGTGATGATTGGTCTGGCTCAGGATAAATTTCCCGTCTTGTCGGCCAGCCCCTGTCCAGACGGGAATGTGCATTGAGTTAGTGGTGTCTACGATTCCTTTCTCTGTTGTACTGACGGTAAGTGTACTCACATGCTTTTTTCCCCACCATGCTACAGGTTTTTCTGTAACGCTGATGCTGTAGCTACATGCAGCTTAGGCGCATTGTAAGACAGCAGGGAGCGCCATGTCGAAATGTATCTAGTGTGTTGATAATACTCTTTAACAATGCAACCTATCTGCACTGCACATTGTTAATTAGTTATGTAGCCATGTTTCGGGTCAATTCCAAACGTTGTTGTTGTGTGCTACTTCAGTGTCTGAGGGTTATTTTCTAAATGATCTTGGCCCTTTTTGATTTGTGTTCATTTTGAATCTAACATATCCATACATACATTCCAATCACAGCTTATTGAGGGCTCCTTCAGCAAGGGTGTCCCACATGCCAACATACATAATCCACACATGTTTTCCCAGCCAACCCGAGTGGATGTAGATACTCAGTATAGTGTGATGTATGCAGGCCTTGTGTTGGCCATGATTGGTCATATTTTTCCATTTTTCACAGATGGCGGGGTATCCAGAATTTGTGACCCAACTCCTTGCCTTGTATCAGGAGCACGAATGCCTGTGGCGGACGGCGCTGCCTGAGTACCAGCGCGGGCAGCGGCCTACAAGCCTCTTGTTGAGCTGGTGAAACGCCTCCGGCCCAACAAGAGGTGGGACGCGCAAAATTTATGACAAGATCAAAGGCCTGCGCTCCGCGTTCCTGCGAGCCCACAAACAATATACTGAGGCATTGGTCGGGGCAGGAACTGAGGAGGTCCCAAAGCCCACTTTGTGGTATTATGACCTCCTCACCTTCACCCTGGGCCAAGAGAGCTCACGTGGAACGCGGAACAGCCTGCGCCGGCGCGCGTCCTCTATAGGCCCAGCCCAAGAAACATCCCCGCCGCAGGAGGTGGGTAATTGTGTTGGGGGAGGACCCACCATGTTCGCTCCACAGGTGTGATTGGCTACATGCATTTCCTAAGCACACTTCTCCATTGGTGGTAACTTAGAATTTTTCTGGTGTGGAGATATTTTTTTTTGGGGTATGTGCCCACAGGGGCATTTTAACACATTCCATTACCCACCTAAACCGGAGGATCTCACAGTCCTTCACTTTACAGTAGCTAGGGGTATTTTCTATTTGAGGGTTGATATTTTTAAATTTCTGGTTGATTTGGGTTCTATTTGACCAATTTGACACAAATGACCAATGGAACACAGCCTTGTTTCATGCCTTAATTTTTGAAAAGGTAAAGCTGTGCAACATGGCCTACCAGCTGGTAAAAGGCAGCATAAAGCTCCTGTGGTCACATACCCTTTTGTTTTTTGTGTGTATGTTTTGTGGTGTCTTATTTTCCTAGAATGTTTGCTGGCGCAGGTGAGTATACGTCACTAGTGCAGTTGTTAGCCATGTGAACCTTGCTCCTGTAGTTTGTTTCCGTGCTTTGGGACATGTTCTGTTGTGTGTTGGACTTGCTGGGTGTGGGTTTTTGCACTTGACATCAATGATAGTGCTTCGTGGTATTGATTTTTTTTTTTCTGCTTTCTTTTGCAGGCCCCTCAGCTGCCTGGCTCCAGTGAGGACGAGTCACAAGCTGGTGAGGCTCTCCCTACAACATCTGTGGGAGAGCCAGTGGTTGGAACCAGCGGTGGGGGGCCGGGCCCAGCTCTGCAATTCGACGCAGAAGACCACCTAATACGGAGCTGGGTACCTGGGCAAAAAAGGTCCTGCTTGACCAAGAGAACACCCAGCTCTGGCTTCAGCCACATCACCAGCGAAATGCTGAGCTGGATGGAGCCAGAGCAGAGAAACATCCCTGAGCGGGCCATGTATCATGTCCTGGAGGCGGGCGTAGATGGTCCCTGCGATGGGGGGGCCATGATACCGGTCCCCCTGAAGACCACCCCTTGGCCCACTGTGCCCGCCCAACGCAGGGTGAGAAGGACTCAACCTCCGGATACGCCACCTCCCCAAAGAAGAACTTCCAGAAGACAAGCACCCTCTCAGGGAGAGTGGGGGAGGAGCCATTGTCGGATCCAGCAGAGGATGATGAGGATAGTGGACACTACTAGCCAATGCACTATGTTGCCCTAATGGACTGGCTACAGCTTTTTTATTTGGCTTAATTTTTGTTTATTTTAATTTGTGCCAACAATTATGGCCGATATTGGCTTTCAACATTAATCTATTTTTACCAAAAATTTATAAAGAAAAAACAAAATAAATTTGTTTGGCCTTGCAAAATGTCATTTTCTGTGTTACCAACACAAGTTTGTGGAGTGGGCGTATGGAACATATAGGGTACACTGAGCTCACATTGTGGCCAATGGCGGGAGGGCTGGGACACGATGTGAACTGGTAACATGTACCAACATCAAACAGGTATCAAAATATGTTTCAGACAGTTAGGCCAATTTGCTGTGTCTCAGCCAAACGTGTGTGTTGTCATCAAGGACTACACAGAAATGTGACGAAAATTATTTATTCACCAACACCATGTGTGCCACACAGTGGCCAAAAGCAACACAATGCTGGGTTTATCTAGGAGTAGACACAACACACTCCCCACAGTCCCAATGTGGGACACTATAAGAAAAGAGGCCAACGGGCCGTAAAAAAAGAAAATATGCCAACAGGGCAACATGGGTAAGGTAAAGTCCAACATGGACACAAGTTTTCATGGGCATGTTCGCCCATTAGTCAGGCACAAATTGATGAACATAAAATAATGACACAGTGAGCAAATACTGATGGACACACAACACTAATTACAGTGTGAAGGGCGTATGCAACAAAAAACACACTTACCACCATATCCAACAAAGCCTGGCTCCATTGGAGGCTGAGGGGACATAGCCACCCCTGGGCTCGCCACTGAGCAGGAGACACTGGGTGGTGGTGTTACTTCAGGGCTGGGGGTGTGTGGCCACAGGATGGGGCTGGATGGCACAAGGGGGCCTGGGCTTAAAGGAGCCCCATCTTCAGGCCCTGCAGGTGAGCCCAGGTCCTCCTCTTCAGGCCCTGCAGGTGAGCCAAGGTCCTCCTCTTCAGGCCCTGCAGGTGAGCCCAGGTCCTCCTCTTCAGGCCCTGCAGGTGAGCCCAGGTCCTCCTCTTCAGGCCCTGCAGGTGAGCCCAGGTGCTCCTCTTCAGGCCCTGCAGGTGAGCCCAGGCGCTCCTCTTCAGGCCCTGCAGGTGAGCCCAGGTGCTCCTCTTCAGGCCCTGCAGGTGAGCCCAGGTGCTCATCCTCAGGCCCTGCAGGTGAGGGCATGTTATCGTCCTCGGGACCTGGGTACAGTGGATTCCCAGGTGGGGATGGTGTGGCTGGGGCATCTTGGGCCGGTGGTGTCGCTGGGCCAGGTGCCGCTGGGGACTGGGGCCCATCTCCTGAGGCCGATTCATCCTCATCTGTATGTAAAAACACAATCACAGAGCTTTCAGTACAAAGGAACACAACATAGGGAGAACAAATTGAGTGTGTTGGCCTATGTAGTTCCATCATGACAGATAGGGTACAAGGTAATGTTGTAGGCATGTAGTATGGGTAGGGCACATTATGGTTAGTGCCAGGAGTCCAACTACAGTGGCAAGATATGTTTGTTTGTGGCCGACCCGGCCTAGACATGGTAGGTGCTTGTGTGTTTGATTTTAGAAATGCCATTAAGCCACTGGTGTTTGCACCATGGCTGCGTACACCTAGTGTTCATGTAGTAGTGTGTGTCCAGTTGTTACATCATTGTGTGGCTATATTGTTCCGTGTGTCAGGGGATACATCTGTGGGGCAGTGTGTCATGTGTGTGTTCAACATGGTAGTGATATCTCCTTGTCACATTTCCACTCTGGACACAGCTTTAGGGCAAATCTAGTGAGGTAAAGGCTGAGTGTAGGCATCACTGTTTGTGGACCAGATGACTGTTTAGTACAGGGGTCTCAAACTCCAGGCCTCGAGGGCCGCACACAGTCCAGGTTTTCAGGATTTCCTTAGAATTTTACAGTTGGTAATTTGATTACCAACTGTCAAACACTATGGAAATCCTGAAAACCTGGACTGTGTGCGGCCCTCGAGGCCTGGAGTTTGAGACCCCTGGTTTAGTACATCTTCATGTTTGTGTGTAATCAACAAGGCAATGCACATTCCTAAGGGTTGCACGTGTGGGGAGCTTACACTTGTGGCATCTCATGCAAAGTGGCATTGAATGCTAAGTGGATGCAGTTACTTAATGGCAGTTAGTCAGGGCAGAAGTCAGGTAAGCCACTCTATTTAAAAGGGAGAAGAGGAGGGGGAAGGAAAAAAGAAAAAAAAAATCGTTTTGTTTTGTTTTGTTTTTTTTCTTTTCCTTTCCCTATCACCATGTCATTTACTTCAATATCTATTGTTCTATGTGCTTTTGCACTTTACCTTCACCGCCCCATCTCCCTCCCCTCCATCACCCCACATCCACATAAACCCCTCTCTCCTTCCTTCTACTTTATTGAACTCCCATACTCTGCTCACCATAGTGAATAATCTTGGACCACCATGCTCCAGGCTACTGCACCAAAATAAAGTCACCATCACAAAACTATTTGCCTTTCCTCTTTTTACTGCTGCTTGTGTCAGGGGACATCTCTCCAAATCCTGGTCCACCCTCCACCAACTTCTACCCCTCTCCCACCACTCATAGAAACCCCACCAACCTTATAAACATTACCTGGACACCTTCATCGCCCTCTTTTAATTGTGCTCTCTGGAATCCACGGTCTGTTTGTTACAAACTTCCACTCATTCATAACTACTTTCTCACTAACTCTCTAATCTGCTGGCCCTCACTGAAACCTGGATACAGGATTGAGACACAGTGTCCCCGGCTGCTATTTCTTATGGTGGCTTGCATTTCTCTCATTCCCCAAGACCTGGGAACAGACATGGTGGTGGAGTTGGCTTACTCCTGTCCCCACAATGTACTTTCCAGATCATCCCCCCAGTTCCATCACTCTCATTCCCCTCTTGAGGTCCACACAATTAGGCTCTTCCATACCCTCCCCCTTAGAGTAGCGGTGGTATACCGCCCCCCAGGGTCACCCACCCAATTCCTCGACTATTTCTCTGCATGGCTGCCGCATTTCATGTCCTCAGAATTACCAACCCTTATTCTGGGAGACTTCAACATCCCCATAAACAGCCCCATCTTTTCATCTGCATTTCAGCTCATATCTCTAACCACATCTCTTGGCCTCTCTCAGCTCTCAACCTCGATGACACACAAGGATGGTAACACCCTTGACCTGATCTTTGTCAGGCTCTGCTCAACCTCCTCCTTAGGTAATTCAGAACTTCCCCTCTCTGACCACAACATTCTCTCCTTCACACTCACAAACCCTCGCCCACCCCAGCATATTCCTACATATCTCAAATTCAGAAATCTACAGGCCATAAACCCTCACACATTCACAGACTCTCTACACTCATCACTGTCCCCAATCTCCTCATTCTCCTGTCCCCATCTGGCAGTCAATCACTTAAATGACTTTGTTAGAAGGACCCTGGACCAAATAGCACCCCTCACCCTCAAAACCTCCAAACACAGAGTAAAACAGCCCTGGCTCACATCACAAACTCGATTTCTCAAGCGATGCTCTAGGAGTGCTGAAAGTCTATGGAGGAAAAGCCACACTCCAGAAAACTTCATTCACTATAAATGTATGCTGAGAACTTACAATTCTGCCATTCACCTTGCCAAACAAACCTACTTCACCACTTTGATCTCCTCACTATCCAACAACCCAAAAAAACTCTTTGACACCTTTCACTCTCTCCTCAGTCCTAAAGTGCAGGCCCCTATCACTGACCTCTGTGCTGATGACCTGGCTTCCCACTTCACAGAGAAAATAGAAAACATCCGTCAGGAAATCAACTCCCAACCTCAAATTGCTGTTACCCCTACCTCTCCCCACATTTCCTCCGGCTCACTCTCTACTTTTGACCCGGTCACAGAAGAAGAAGTCTCCAGGCTCCTCTCTTCCTCTCGTCCCACCACATGCACTGCTGACCCCATCCCCTCACACCTACCCCAGTCTCTCTCTCTGGTGGTCACTACTCACCTAACCAAAATCTTCAATCTCTCCCTCTCTTCTGGTGTCTTCCCGTCCTCCTTCAAACACTCTATCATCACTCCTTTATTAAAGAAATTCTTTCTCGACCCTTCCTGCACAAACAACTACAGACCAGTTTCCAATCTCCCCTTCATCTCTAAACTCCTGGAGTGCCTGGTCTACTCCCACCTCACTCATTACCTCTCCACTCACTCTCTTTTAGACCCATTACAGTCTGGTTTCCACCCCCTACATTCTACAGAAATTGCTCTCACCAAAGTGACCAATGGCCTTCTGATGGCAAAACGTACTGGTCACCACTCTCTGCTTATCCTTCTTGATCTCTATGCAGCCTTTGACACTGTTGACCACCATCTCCTACTCTCCATGCTGCACTCCATCGGTATCAAGGACACTGCTCTCTCCTGATTCTCTTCCTATCTTTCTGACCGCTCTTTCAGTGTATCATTGGCTGGCTCCACTTCCTCCCCTCTTCCTCTCACTATTAGAGTCCCTCAGGGTTTAGTCCTTGGACCTCTTCTCTTCTCACTCTACACAGCCCTGATTGGACAGACCATCAGCAGATTTGGCTTTCAGTACCATCTTTATGCTGATGACACACAACTATACACTTCTTCCCCTGACCTTACTCCCGCTCTAACAAAGAACACCAATGACTGTCTAACCGCAGTTTCCAATATGTCCGCTCTCTACCTGAAACTTAATCTTTCCAAAGCTGAACTACTTCTGGTCCTGCCCTCCACTAACCTCCCTAAATATGACATCTCTCTCTGTGTGTGGCACCACAATAGTGCCTAGTCAGCAGGCTCGCTGTCTGGGTGTTATGTTTGACTCTGATCTTTCCTTCACCCCATATATACAATCTCTCGCCCGCTCTTGCCGCTTGCACCTGAAGAACATCTCCAGAATTCGCCCCTTTCTCACCTTGGAAACCACATAAACCCTCACTGTGGCCCTGATTCACTCCCGCCTTGACTATTGTAATTCTCTCTTAGTTGGCCTCCCCCGCACTAGACTGTCCCCTCTTCAGTCCACCCTTAATGCAGCAGCCAGGATTACCTATCTAGCTAATCGTTACTCAGACGCTTCTACTCTATGCCAGTCATTACACCGGCTGCCTATACACTATAGGATCCATTTCAAACTGCTTGTTCTCACCCACAAAGCTCTTTACAGTACAGCACCCCCCTACATCTCCTCCCTCATCTCTGTCTATCACCCCACCCGTCCTCTTCGCTCTGGAAGTGACTTTAGACTCACTTCTGCATTAATCCGAACCTCCCACTCCCGGCTCCAAGACTTCTCCGAGCCACACCAATTCTTTGGAATGCTCTACCCCAAGAAATTAGGTGTATCCACAACTTAGATAGTTTTAGGCGATCCCTAAAAACACATCTTTTTAGGGCGGCCTATCATGATCCCTAGTCAGTCATCTAGACATAGCTTATCCGCTCCGTCTCAAGTGGATCACAAATAATGGGTTGTGGCCACTTATTCTGCTCCTATCTGTTCCCCATCTCCTCAAGTTGACTATACCATCATTGTAAATAAGCACCTGTACCTTGTAACCCCCACCTCATTGTTAGATTGTAAGCTCTTATGAGCAGGGTTGCCATTTTTTGCTCTAATTATTGTACTATATTATGCTTTGTATTGTGTAGTTTTTGGCATTGTATTTTCTAATTGTTTCTTATGATTGTTTAAATGTGAACTTTGCATTGTGAACCGCTGCGGAATATGTTGGCGCTATATAAATAAAAAATTATTATTATTATTATTACATTGTTGACACATCAACATGGTGGCTAAATACACATTTTGTTATGTGGCCCAATAAACATACATTTGTGTGTTGTTTGTTACATGTACATGTGAAGGTGTGTGTTTGGCAACCAAACATACTCACCACACAGCTTGGCAATATTGGCACGGATGTCCACAATGCGGCCTGGGCATTTGTGCTTGAGGTCGGCTATTTTTTTCTGAATCATTTTGCAGGTCCTCTCCACCCCCAGTTTGTAGAGCAGAGCCCGCTGGATCCGCCTCAGGATGCTGCGTTTGCGCAGCCGTGGGTGCCAGTGGTGATGGTGGCACCAATAGTCGTGGTGATCACAATGGTCTATGAGGACCAAAAGCTCCGCCATACCCCACGGTGCAGCGCGCTGTGTGGCCACCATGACTCTACTCCTATGTGCAGGGGAGGACCAGGCACCTTGCAGGCAGAGTGAAAGTGAAAGAAGCATCATGACGTCAGAACGGCCGCTTGCGGCGCTTAACAAAATTCAAAACAACAAAGT
Source organism: Allobates femoralis (assembly GCA_033576535.1). Taxonomy (NCBI): domain Eukaryota; kingdom Metazoa; phylum Chordata; class Amphibia; order Anura; family Aromobatidae; genus Allobates; species Allobates femoralis. The sequence goes on from JARQOC010000001.1 coordinate 401,006,967, forward strand.
CGCTGTACAAGCAGTGTGAGATGCCAAATAAACACTTCAGCGTCACCAAAAATCACGCATTGCAGGGTGTTATGTATGGCAGCCATGTGTGCTGTGTAGAGCAATTTATTCACTGTCATGTGTGGCATGAGAATGTGCTCAGTATATCATCAGAACAAGCACAATACATTTGGCAGCGCAATTGAGTGGCCACGTAATTGCACTGATGTATTGGATTGTTCAGACGGGTCTGATGTGTCTAGTGCTGAAGTGACAGCTCATCCAACATGGCGCACTGTGAAGGGATAGCCAATCGTAACACAGCAGCCCCCACCAATGATCGCTGATGGGGCGCGGTATCCATGAGGCTGTGTCACGCCCCTGGGAATTCAGTAGGCGACGCAAATTCAATCCCTGTGCCCCGTTTAGACGCCACTACCATGGCAATTGTGCCTTTGTGTTGCCTTGGGTTTTTGAACACAGCTCTGAAACAGGTATCCGAGTCAACTGCAGGAAACACGATGTCTTTCCCTATTTACACGCCGCCATTTCGTAGCAATTTCAGCGCAAAAGGCACAAAAATCCCCATTGCCAGGCAGTTGCTACCACGCAGTGGCGGCGTGTAAAGGTACCTTTAAAGAACATATCCTTCAAAAATGTTGCTTCCTTATCATTTTTCACATCATATTCATGATCAGTAAATGCTGTCACACAGCGAGCATGAAATTTATCAACACTTTCATCCTGCTCTGGCATAACCTCTGGTAGTTCTACATACAATTGGTCTGTGAGTTGTCTAGCTACTGCTCTGAGTCTGTTCATGTATTCCACCCCTGACTGTTTGGTTTGTTTATCTGCGGGAATTGGAGGGAATGGATTCCCGTCTCTTGTGTCTTTTACGTCTTCCACTTTGCTTGCAAAGGGAGCTCCTGCTTCTAGACTACATAAACTCTGCAAGTCACACCATGTTGCCTCATAATTTTGGGCTATGTCATTCAACCGTTTTCAAAATTCCATTGGGTTTTTGTACGGGTTTAGGAATGATGCTATAAGGCATCATGGTGATCATGGTGATTCCAAGGTCTATACCACTGTGTTACCTCCTTTGGTGCACCTGCACTGGCTGCATCCGAAGGTGCTGAGGTGACCTGGGTAATTACTGGAAAAACAGCTGTCTGATTATTAGCAGATTGCTTTTTTGGTTGTTCTGCGTTACAATCACTGCAACGGTCATGGTCTCTGGTATTGATTGTGCAACATTCTCTACAAGCCCATGTATTTGAGCGTGTGGACCTTTTCTCCCTAGGTGCGGTGGGCTCTGATTGCTGACTGCTAGGTGCAACCTTTGCCTCAGCCTGTGGGGGCCCGGCTGAGGCATTGGGGTTGTAAGGTATCATGTGATACTGGGACCCAAACTGGTTTTGCGGGGATTGGGACAACTGAAACCGGAATAGTTGCCTGCCAATTCTTTGACTGTATTAATTTACTGTCTCAGAGCCAAATGAGTCATCAGGAGATGAATCTGGTAATCCGTGCATCATATGCAGAGGGGATGCCCCCGGTCCTGGATACCGAGCATAGGGTGGCATGTCTTGTACTGTCCCCTCGGGTGTATTTCGTGGAAGGGGTGTGTATAGTACTGTACTGATACTGGATGTGGAAGCTGGTGACATGCTGTCATATGTTGTTGTCGGACTTGTAGTCATGTTTTGAGGGATTGTCTGTAGCACTGTCTTTATGCCTGGTCTCTGCTGACCTGATGCCGAAGGGGATATGGAGGACTGGCCATTTGGCACAGCTAAAGGAGGCTGGCCACCAGGTGCAGATGGTGGCAGAGAGGGTTGCACACCAGGTGCAGCCGGTAGTTCCAGTCTATTCCCTCTGTGTCTGTATCTAAACTCTTCATCATCGTCATTTATAAGGGGATGGTGGCGTTCAGAAGTCTGGATCCAGGATTCCACCTGGTATCCATCCGTATCAGTGCTTCCGAATCCATTGGTCATTTTTGCGGCAAATTGTCTCCAACGACAAACATCCAAACAACCTGTCTGAGGCATTCCGTTTTTTCTCAAAATCTTTGCTGCATTTTTAACTGCCCTCTGTCCATGCTGTGCTCTCACTAAATAAATCATCTTTGGTCTTGGGTCTACAACCCGTTCCGATCTAGTGAGTAGCTTACTGAAACTGGTCCCCATAGTGGCTGTCAAGGGCAGCGATCCCTATCTTCAGCATCTCGCTATAACCAAGCCAGATCTAATTCCCCCTGAACCAGCAATATCCTCTAGCCTGTCATCCAAACCAATTACCTGGTTCCCATAGCAACGATCAAGGGTAGCGATCCCTATCTTCAGTATCCTGCTATACCCAGCTAGCCCTGCGCTGCTTCACCCTGAATTAGCAATCCTCTGACTTGGCATCCGGACCAATTGTCCCAACTTCACGGACAATTAATGCAAACTGAGCCCTCTGATCTGCTCTAAGTCTATTGTACACTTGTCTAAGCAAGTAAATAAACACTAGTGCGTACAATGCAATTCCAAAACCTGACTCCAATATATTCTATGTACAGCATCATCTGAAGCCGATACCTCTATGCCAGAATCCACACCTTCCTCCGAGTACCTGTAATTGTGCATTATCTGACGCCTAGTATTCGGAGTATACCACCTAAACCGGACCACCTGAGTCTAACCTCTCTGTACTGTATGTGAATAAGGCACAACGTGGAGGGGAAGAATTCTGCAACGATTATCCTGATTGTTAATGTATTCATACGCTAGAAAAGGTTGTGGAAAGATGTTTTCCAAATACCAAGCCTGGGATATGCCGTTTTGTACCAATGTCACTGCACAAAGGCAGTTCTCACAGGTCATGTCAAGTCAGAACATATACACCAGTGTCACTATGTTATCAACACAGTTTAAACAACGTCAGAAACAGTGGGGTGGGATAGGAACTTTTAACAGCTTTACAGTTGGAATCCACTGAGGAGGACAGAAATTCTTGCAGACTGAATATAATCTTCTGGATTTTCTTATTCAGGGGACACCTGAATGGTATGTCAGTAGGATACCAGAGATTATATTCCTCTATCTGGTTTAACAATGTTCCAAGGGGCCACTGAAAAAAGGGACTCCCATGAACGTTGAGTCGGAATACTTTATATTCTGGGTATCTTTCTGACAGAGGTCCAAACCCAGTGCACACTTGACTATAACTGTGGTCAATCATTTTAGCAATTCCCCAACCTCCAGCAGATATAGCTAACATCAAGCCAAATTTACACTCAGGGCACAGCATCTACAAGGTACAATTTCCCTCGTTTTTTTTTTTTTTCTCTCTTCTCTCGTGTGATCTCTGGAAATGCTTTGGTTAGTAATCACCTGTCAGCAAAGACATGGTCATAACCTACACAAGAACTGCAGCACACCCGCACAAGCGTTTCACATGTTGCTTCCCCGAATATTAAATTAAGAAAAAAAACAGACAGCACTTCCTTAAGCTCTTCAGCCCAGGTGCAAATCTATATAGCTGAATTAGATATATACCAAATTAATAGCAGCACACTGGTTAAGCCAATACATGCTATTTGTAGGTGTTACTAGATATTTTTTGAAAAAAAATTATAACTATAAAGTTTTTTCAAAAAAACTCAGATAGAAATATTTTTTTTTATGGTTCTTAGCGTATGCATTGGCCAATATATGCCAGCCCTTCAACCATTTCTCTGTGACCATAGTTTTTATTTTTTCTAAAAAAATATCTAGTAACACCTACAAATAGCATACATTGACTTAGGCCAGTTTCACACATCCGTGTCACCATGGACGTGTGAAACATGGCCGTTTGGGGGCGGAGCTTGCACACATGTGTCACAGACGTGTGACACGTGTGCAGTCCGTGTGCTATCCGTGTGCTATCCGTGGGGCCGTGGATAGCACACGGACAGCCTGTCACCCGCATACTCACCTCCAGCGCTGCTGCTTCTCTCACTTCCGGTCCGCTTTTGGGCTCAGTGAACAGTGAAGTGAATATTCATGAGCCCTAATGAGCGGCACCGGAAGTGAGAGGAGCAGCCACCGCTGGAGCGAGGTGAGTATGAAATGATTTATTTTCAGGTTTTTCACTTTTGTCCGTGGTCCGTGCACACGGATGTCACACTATGAACATCAGTGTGAAGGACGTTTGGACGTAAATGCAGTCCGTGGCTCTGCATAAAAACGGACAAGTCACCGTGTGGAGCACACGGACACGCATGTGCTCCACACGGAGACACGGTCCATGCGGAAACACGGACGTCTGCATGCGTCCATAGGGGATCGTGTGTCCTCATATGTCCGTGCCTCCGGCATGTATCCGCACGTACCGCATACGTGCCAGAGGCATGGATGTGTGAAACCGGCCTTAACCAGTGTGCTGCTATTAATTTGGTATATATCTAATTCAGCTATATAGATTTGCACCTGGGCTGAAGAGCTTAAGGAAGTGCTGTCTGTTTTTTTTTTCTTCATTTATTATGTGTGGAGCAAGCTGGTTCCACTGCTGGACTTGCACTCCTGCCTCCCTACCATAGGGTCCAACTGAAGAGGTATGTCTCCTTCTACTGCCCATTGTAACAGAGACCCCTAGGGTACGAGAGAGGCTTATAGTGTATACAGGATAATACAAGAATGTTGCGATAGAAACTTATTCTCCTTTATTTGTGATTTTCTCAGATGAGTAACATATGCTTTTTCATCAATATTTGTTCATAATTGTCAGACGTTTCGACCTTAGTCTTCTTCACATGACATACTAATTATCATACAGAAAAGAAAAGACAAAATATAACATCGTATTAATACATCAAAAAAAGGAAATACATGTATATATTTTTTCTGATATCACAAAAAAAGGGGGAGGAATTACAAAAATTCCCAAAGAAAACTACAAGATACAACTCTCAATAAGAATATCTCCATTACAAGAAGGAAATATAACAGAAGAGGACGTTATATCATCCAATGCTGTGGAGGGGAAGTGACATTATATGCAAAATTACAAAATATACCTTATTGATGTGTTGCATTAATGTGCGTTGTTACGGCACAAATATCATGCACTCATCTATAATAAAATAATGTTGAAATTAGTGATACATAAAGGAAAGAAGAACAAAAGACTAAGATAATATTAAAGCCAAAAGTCTAGGTTATATTTTTGTAATTCCTCCCCCTTTTTTTGTGATATCAGAAAAAATATATACATGTATTTCCTTTTTTTGATGTATTAATACGATGTTATATTTTGTCTTTTCTTCTCTGTATGATAATTAGTATGTCATGTGAAGAAGACTAAGGTCGAAACGTCTGACAATTATGAACAAATATTGATGAAAAAGCATATGTTACTCATCTGAGAAAATCACAAATAAAGGAGAATAAGTTTCTATCGCAACATTCTTGTATTTTTCTTTTTTTGGTGTGCCAGATCACTTAATAATATTGACTTTTTAATTCTGTGCACCCTTAATGGTTGTGAGCCAGCCCTGTTACTAATTGTACTGGTTGAATTGGCTTGAGCCCCGACCAAATTATTTTTTGAGAAAATGTCTTCAACACTTTTTTCATACGCAGAGGACGAGTCATCCAGTATTGTGGAACGGGTGACTACTTCGAACCAATTTCTAACTACTACTCCAGAAGAGACTCAACAGAAGGACTATGAGAAAGAACTCAGACGACAAACTGCTCTTGAATTACACCAAACCACCTTGGCCGAATACTACAGAAACAAAAGGATTCCGAGAGGCCTGAGGGTGAATTTACGTCCTACTCTCTTTGCAGATAACACCGAATATTGCGATCGCTTCGAAAGCATACTCAATAAATGTTCGTTTGATCTTATTACCCTGACAGTGGATTTTCTACAGACCGAACTGACCAATCTTGCAGATAAGATCAAGACCTTGGAAGATCAAATAAGGGACACTGTATCCTCTTCTGAGTACACTAGTATTAAGAATAGAGTTAAGAAAACTATTACGGACTTTAAGAAAACTGTACAAGAACGGAAAAGGAAAAAGTTCTTAAGGGACCAAGAAGATTATGCACAGGGACGTGTATATAGATGGCGAAGCACTGACCCCAATTGGCCAATTAATCGGAATGATTATTTTGGCTCCGGGAGTAGCCTAGAAAGTCTAGGTCTGGGATACCCACCCATTCCAATCTATCAGCCTCGTTTTTTAGGGGCAAGAAGGGGATACAGAGGAGGACGAGGAGGGGGAAGAGGTCGTGGGAGCGGCAGACAATCGGTGCAGCCGCGCCCACAGGTATGGAAACTAACCTAATCTACAATATTTCCTCACAATTTATATCACCAGATGATCTTAGATTATTACAAAAAGGTCTTTCATTTTGCCCTACCCCGCACTTTGATACCTTTAGTCTTGATCAGGATCTGAGAAGGTTTTTTCGTAATTTACGGTTAAAAGCTTATTTTGATAGACCAGACAAAGATGAGTCGATATCCTCTTCCAACTCCATCGACACTACCTCTGAAGGCATAACACTTAAAGCACTAGGCATACGTGTTCCAAGCCCGTTTAATCCACCTCAAAAGTTTCATCCTATAGAAACGTTTGCCAATCTAGTACTACAAGATATTGAGAAGTTGGTGCATGGTATTGAGAGAGGCGAATTCCGTCTTAAAAAGAATTTAACTAGACATGAATCTGAAACTATTCGTCAGTTACAAATGAATAATAAAATTATAATAAAGCCAGCTGACAAAGGGGGTGCAATCGTGGTTATGGACCGCACATATTATATTAATGAAATCCTACAACAGTTGGGAGATACCACCACATATGTTGCCGTTTCTAGAGACCCCACATCCTCTATTAGGACTCTCATTCAGCAGAAAGTGGATTCATATTTACAGGCTTCTTTTATAGATAAAAAACTGGCTGAGTATTTAGTGGTCCATAATCCGATCATCCCCGTTTTTTATACACTGCCTAAGGTTCACAAAAATCTTATGCGACCACCAGGTCGCCCGATTGTTGCTTCAACTAATTCTTTGCTTTCGCCTTTGGCTATAACCTTAGACAGAATTTTGTCCCCTCTCATACCATGCATTCCTTCATATCTCAAGGATACTTCGGATTTCTTGTCCGTTATTGGTCAATTGGGTCAGGTACCACCGAACTGCATATTGGCCACTATGGACGTGAACAGTTTGTACACGTCCATAGCACATGACCTTGGTCTTGAAGCCGTTATTTGGTTTCTTGATAAATATACCACCTTCAGCATGATAAAAAAACAATTTTGTTGTGACCTCTTGACCATTGTATTACACAACAATTTCTTTTTATTTCAGGACCAATTTTACTTACAAAAAAGGGGTACTGCCAAGGGGTCTAACATGGCGCCCCCCTATGCCAATATTTTTATGGCATACTTTGAGCATAAATTCATTGAGAGTGATGCGTTGATACAGTCTAGGTCTCTGTTATGGAGACGATATATCGACGACATCTTTTTGATATGGACAGGTACACTTACGGAGTTGGAATCCACTTTATTGAAGTTGAACATGTGTATACCTAATTTGACATTTACCTTACACCATCATAGTAGAGAGATTAATTTTTTGGATACAATGATTAAGATGTCGGCAACGGAATCATCTCTTCAGATCTTTACGTGAAGCCTACCGACAAAAATAGTGTTTTACACTATACAAGTTGTCATCCGCAACATGTTAAACGAGCACTCCCACATTCTCAACACATGAGACTCAAGACAATAGTTTCTGACCCTGAAACTAGGCAAGCTAGGCATTTAGAAATGACTAATAAATTCCTAACACGAGGATACCCACCACAGATATCTGTACCATGTCACACACAATCTAATAGAGAGACCCCCCCATCACCCAGGGTTGCCTTCGTGACCAATTTTCATCCTTTTTCGTACAAAGTAAAACAAATTATTAGAGAACACTGGTTGGTCCTAACCAAATCTTATCCCAATATCATTGAGTTTTCCAACCCTCCACTTATGTGTTTTAAACGTCCTAGGAATCTCAGGGACAGTCTTGTACGGGCCGACATAGGCTCAGACAAGAAATTGTCCAGACAGAGATTCCTCAGTACACCACGGCAGGGTAATTTTCCCTGTCTATCTTGTACACAATGCTCTCACATGGTTAAGGGCTCGACTTTCACACACCCGAGATCTGGTAGGACGTTCCCAATTAAGGGATATTATACTTGTGACTCTACATTTGTCGTCTATATGCTTAAGTGCCCGTGCGGTCTCGGATATGTTGGGGAAACCACCCAGCATATCCGAGACCGCATTAGTTAGCATAAATCGACCATTAGGTGTCGTAATATGCTATTACCAGTACCTTTCCACTTTGTGTCAATGGGCCATAATATTTCACAGCTCAGGTTCCAGGTCTTGGAACAGATACCATTGGCTAGACGGGGGGAGATCGTATTAAAAGATTGAATAAAAGATTGAAAGAAAGGGAATCTTATTGGATTCACCGCTTGCAGACACTGGAGCCTTTAGGCTTGAACAGGGAACATGAAGTGTTTTTCTGATTTTACATGTTTCTTAATACATGTCATTTCTCTACTATTTGGGATGTATATATCAATTATATATATATGTGTATATGTATATATATATGTATATATATATATATATATATATCAGTTTAATAATCATATACAAGGATCTTTATAAGGTACTGTTAACCAGTCTAAGTACAATGTGATATATCTTGTCATAGCCTATCATAGAGGAAAGGTCATGTTACAATGACATTTTTTCTTTTTGCAAAGTTACAATATGTTGCCCTGTCAGGTATTTATATGTAGCAATGACCATTTCCCTTCCTTATATTTGCTTTTTTCTCTCTTTTAGGCCTGAGTCCGCACATCTCTTAATCTCACTCTGCAGCCACCGCATTATTTACATGACCGGCGTTCGGATTCTTTACTTATTTCTTGTGCGCATGCGCGCTACGTACAGCCGGTGACGTCACGACGTAGGCGCCGCTGGCTTGCGTTCCACTAGGACACGCCTGCGTTCCGGCCGGAGGAAGCAGGAGGAGTGTCCTTCACTCATCTTCCTACATAAGCACACACAGACATGGCGGCGCACACCTCGCCACATTTATGCACACGCGGACCAGTAAGTACAGACACTTGTAAGTGTCAGATGAGCGGATCCTTTCTGCCCATTATTGGCTTTATATTAAGGAGCTGGTGTTTTATTCTATTCCAGGTTTCTGGCTTTCCTATTATCATTTCATACCAGGTATGCGCCTCATTAATGTGTGCTGTGGTAAATATTCCTTATCACTGATAACTCATTTAGTCTGTTTTCTTGTATAGCAGTGGCTTTATCCTATTCATAACTTGAGGGGTGTAAGTTGAACCCCCTATCACTACAGGTACATTCTATTATCCTTTACTGTTTTGCACGCATATGATGTATATGATTTTGCCATATTATACCTGACAGTAGGTTACATTTTTTTCCTTTTTTTCCCTTTTTTTCTTCTTTTTGCCTGAGTATTTCATACATAACAAATGACACTTGAACATGACTGGGACATTAATTCCTTTTTAAGTGAATAGACAATATATATGTTTTGTATTTGTTCCTTATCAGAGGGAGGTTATCTATACATGACTGAATGAATTTGATATGAATCCTCCCCCTTTTGTTTCTGGGGCTGATCTATTGAGAGCATAACACTTATATTTAATCATAGTATCCCTTTTTTTATATATAATTGACACTATGGATTCTATAAACATTGATAATGACAGTAGCCAAGGTTGAAATATAACCTAGACTTTTGGCTTTAATATTATCTTAGTCTTTTGTTCTTCTTTCCTTTATGTATCACTAATTTCAACATTATTTTATTATAGATGAGTGCATGATATTTGTGCCGTAACAACGCACATTAATGCAACACATCAATAAGGTATATTTTGTAATTTTGCATATAATGTCACTTCCCCTCCACAGCATTGGATGATATAACGTCCTCTTCTGTTATATTTCCTTCTTGTAATGGAGATATTCTTATTGAGAGTTGTATCTTGTAGTTTTCTTTGGGAATTTTTGTAATTCCTCCCCCTTTTTTTGTGATATCAGAAAAAATATATACATGTATTTCCTTTTTTTGATGTATTAATACGATGTTATATTTTGTCTTTTCTTTTCTGTATGATAATTAGTATGTCATGTGAAGAAGACTAAGGTCGAAACGTCTGACAATTATGAACAAATATTGATGAAAAAGCATATGTTACTCATCTGAGAAAATCACAAATAAAGGAGAATAAGTTTCTATCGCAACATTCTTGTATTTTTCTTTTTTTGGTGTGCCAGATCACTTAATAATATTGACTTTTTAATTCTGTGCACCCTTAATGGTTGTGAGCCAGCCCTGTTACTAATTGTTATAGTGTATACAGGGACCCTTCAGGGACCATAAAAAAAATATTTCTGAGATTTTTTGAAAAAACTTTATAGTTTAAATTTTTTCTCAAAAAATATCTAGTAACACCTACAAATAGCATGTATTGGCTTAACCAGTGTGCTGCTATTAATTTGATATATATTCCCCAAATATTAGTTATTATATTGCAAAATCATAGGCCGCCAGAAACCACGGACAGGACAAGCCCGACTATGTTTTCTCCAGTCTTTCTGTTTAATCTTGCAATATTAACAAAATACCTGGTTTCAGCTTATAACACTCATACAATTGTGACTATGTGCTTTTACGTACTAATGTTCCTACATTTTATCTCTGGCGCCAGATGGCCGGAAAATCACACCTTTGGGCTCCCTTATACAGGTAGGATTTTTATGCTTAAATCCTTATGTCATGCACACGGTCATTCATTGCAGTCAAGGAGTCTCATACCTGTTATTCTCTTTGCACACACCTTTTTTCCACATGCATACAACTTCAAAAGGTTAGTAGCATGGAATCATTATCACATAGCATATGTGTTAAGCAGAACATTGAGAGTAACAGGAAAAAGTTTCAATTACAAGTCTAAATTCCTCCAAAGCTGTGGGGCAAAGCAATTCTCCAGATGCACCAGTTGCAAATCTAAGTTCTCTGAACACTTGCTCAAGTGTAAATCCAACGCTTCCAGCGATATAGTGATAATTGATCCTCGCTTCACCTATTACACCGCATAACCTTGGACCATAAAGACAATTCAGTGCTGCTCTTTACTCCTCAGCTACCAAGTGCTAAGTGCTTGAAAGTAGGAAGAAGGGAGGGGGGAGGAACGAGTGACTGAGAGGTCAAAAGGTGTCAACGCTGCAAATTCTCACACCAGCCTGCTCACTATGCACAGAACATTCCAACAGATTGCAGAACATAAACATAAACAACAGATACCAGGAAAGAAGTACCGTGCTGTTTTATAACAGGTTACCTTAACTGAATTAATATAATTATTGGGCAGTGAAATAAACAAAGTACCAGTATTTAAAAACAAACGGCTTATTGCACAATTATCACATATAGCAACTTATGTACTTATATAAACAGAAAACAAATAACAATACTTCTTACAGACTCTACAAAGCAAGAGTAAAAGTGAAAAAAAAAATAAGATAAAAAGTATAAACCAGTCTACCTGAGAATTTCCCGTTTCGTGGTCCCGTCAGACTGGCGCGTGCAACCCCTCTCGGAGAGAGAGACACTGAGTCAATGGCTCAATTTACTGCGGGTCTTGCACCTCTCCATCCGGGGAGGGTAGGCGTTGTTCAGTCCAGGGTAAACATAAAGAGGAAATAAAGATCTCGCTGAAGGTGCCTCCAAGTGTAAAAGAGAAATCCACACTAACCAGAGTAGACTGATTAATAAGAGAAATTAAAAGGATTGACACTGGTATACCGTGTCCTGAAGACGCTCAAGTAAGACGCAGCAGTCAGTGTCTTTCAGAGAAAGAATCACATCATTTATTCAAGGGTAAAGTTTTTATATAATTTTCAAGATTCTTAATACGTAACAAAAAGTGATACCTGGCAAAATGGTAATATGCATCCACTGCCGTTACTAATCTATATGATAAACAATACAGAATTAATTAGTTCGACTAACAGTCAGGATGTCTGCAAGGCGTCCACATGTCTATGGTCCACTGACGTTAGGACTATTTGTATGATTAAGACAAGGACGGAACCTTATTATCATTCTTCTAACCTTCAACTATGTTCACATAATATTCAGCTTTAGGGCTTCAGTCTATTCAAACTTCAGAGCGAATAGATATGATAAACTAGGAATAGTTCATAGTGAAAAAGAGAGAGCAAGATGACTGACAGTGAATAGTACATTATAACTTCTTTAACAGGTGCTGCACTGGAACACCTGTGCCGGTTGTTGCAGGGAGCAGGACGTCGGATGTCCAACCACGAGTCAAATGTGAAGGAAACTCCACACACAACACCCTAAAATATCATGTTTGTATGCCCAGAATAGCTTTTTCCTAAAACAGACTGGTGCAGAACTTTCTTTTTTTTTTTTTTTTTTTTTTTTATTTGTTGGGCTGTAAGTATTTGTTTAGCAGTCTCTAAGGCTTCAGATGGATTCAGGCCTTTATGATGAGTATCCAGCTTGGTTTTATTTGTGCTCTTTACACTCTTTTGTACGTCTGTTAGGCTGCCTTCAGATTTGCAGATGCCTCCGCAGCGTTTTGCGGAGGCATCTGCAAGCATCTGCATACAGACGGCAGCCCCTATGTTTATAATGGAGCGCACGGCGGTATGCAGATGCTTGCAGATCGCCGTGCGCACCCATTCACTCCTATATGTGATCTGTGCGCAGGCGGATGCCTGCGTACAGATCACACACTCCCGCCCGCACCAGGGACGCGACATGCTGCGTCCCGGGTGCGGACGCGGGACACCAGAAGGAGCAGATATTGTCCGCATCCGCACCCGAACGCAGCAAACGCTGCCAAACGCAGGCACTATGCGTTCCTATGTTAAACATAGGAACGCAGTGCGCATGCGTTTGAATGCGTATGGGAACGCAGCATAAGCTGCGTTCACATACGCAAATGTGAAGGCAGCCTAAGTTGGCTGACTTTTCGCCATGTCATCTTGATATTGATCAAGTCTTCTTTTCCAAGGTAGGCATGTAATTTTATTATTTTTGTTGTTATAACCAAGCATTTCCAGGATTACTAAGGCAGTTGCATAGATCAATTTATTAGTTTGAGTTATGGTGGTTGGAGGTATTGATGCAAGTGCTCTGTTGGCATCTTCTAGCATACTGTCTGATGGTATCTCTCTGCTGAGCCTTGGCAGTTGATCTCTGGGATTGATGGTATTTAGTTTATCTATGATTTTCTGTTTCAAATCAGTTGCCCTACTTTCTAGTCGCTGGATTTGATAAGGATTTTCAGCGGGTTGCACCTGTTGTTTTTCTATAGTGTGGCTGTGTAGTGCAGTTGATCTATCTCAAGTTGTGATAATAACTTTCTCTTCATGACATTGAAACGTTGGATGATTAATTTTTTCTCAGTCAATGGACACGCAGGTCTTGTTTCTATCCATAGTTTCCTCATATGCTTCATATAGCCTGTCATTCGGTCTGCTGTTGTAGTAGCATTTTATCAAAACCAGGTTCTCTTCCCTTGTATGACTTTCTTTGTTTGTGAGGCTCATATTTATTGAGGTAGGCATTATAGTGTTGGGAGTCTTGCCAAAGGACTCCCTCTGGTATATATATACTGAAGTTTTTGCACTTAACCAGTATGCTATAACAGCCACTGAAGGTAGGTGTTATAACCTGGGCGAGACTGCTACCACTATATGGTATGTATCAGATTATTTAGTTTTACTAAATGTCAGGGCTGGGATTCAAACCCTAGACTCCCATGTTGGAAGCAGTGCTCTTAACCACTACACTATATATACATTTGTGGCCAAAAGTATTGACACCCCTGCAATTCTGTCAGATTATACTCAGATTCTTTCTGAAAATGATTGCAATCACATATTCTTTGGTATTATTATCATCATTTAATTTGTCTTCAATGAAAAAACACAAAAGAGAATGAAGCAAAAATCAAAACATTGATCATGTCACACAAAACTTCAAAAATGGGCCAGACAAAAATATTGGCACCCTCAGCCTAATACTTGGTTGCACAACCTAAATAACTAGCCAAAATAACTGCGATCAACCGCTTCTGGTAACCATCAATGAGTTTCTTACAATGCTCTGCTGGAATTTTAGACCATTCTTCTTTGGCAAACTGATCCAGGTCCCTGATATTTGAAGGGTGCCTTCTTCAAACTGTCATTTTTAGATCTCTCCACAGGTGTTCTATGGGATTCAGGTCTGGACACATTGCTGGCCACCTTAGAAGTCTCCAGTGCTTTCTCTCAAACCATTTTCTAGTGCTTTTTGAAGTGTGTTGTGGGTCATTGACCTGCTGGAATACCCATGACCTCTGAGGGAGACCCAGCTTTCTCACACTGGGCCCTACATTATGCTGCAAAATTTGTTGGTAGTCTTCAGACTTCATAATGCCATGCACACGGTCAAGCAGTCCAGTGCCAGAGGCAGCAAAGCAACCCCAAAACATCAGGGAACCTCTACCATGTTTGACTGCAGGGACCGTGTTCTTTTCTTTGAATGCCTCTTTCTTTCTCCTGTAAACTCTATGTTGATGCCTTTGCCCAAAAAGCTCTACTTTTGTCTCATCTGACCAGAGAACATTCTTCAAAAATGTTTTAGGCTTTCTCAGGTAAGTTTTGGCAAACTCCAGCCTGGCTTTTTTATGTCTCGGGGTAAGAAGTGGGGTCTTCCTGGGTATCCTACCATACAGTCCCTTTTCATTCAGACGCCGACGGATAGTACGGGTTAACACTGGTGTACTCTCGGACTGCAGGGCAGCTTGAACTTGTTTGGATGTTAATCGAGGTTCTGTATCCACCATCCGCATAATCTTGCGTTGAAATCTCTCGTCAATTTTTCTTTTTCGTCCACATCTTAGGTGGTTAACCACAGTGCCATGGGCTTTAAACTTCTTGATGACACTGCGCACGTTAGAACATTCAGGTGTTTGGAGATGGACTTGTAGCCTTGAGATTGCTTATTCTTCCTCACAATTTGGTTTCTCAAGTCCTCAGACAGTTCTTTGGTCTTCTTTCTTTTCTCCATGCTCAATGTGGCACACATAAGGACACAGGACAGAGGTTGAGTCAACTTTAATCCATGTCAACTGGCTGCAAGTGGGATTTAGTTATTTCCAATACCTGTTAGGTGCCACAGGTAAGTTACAGGTGCTGTTTATTACACAAATTAGAGAAGCATCACATGATTTTTCTAACATTCCCAATACTTTTGTCCACCCCCTTTTTTATGTTTGATGTGGAATTTTATCCAATTTGGCTTTAGGACAATTCTTTTTGTGTTTTTTCATTGCAGACAAATTAAATGAAGATAATAATACCAATTAATTTGTGATTGCAATCATTTTCAGGAAGAAACTGACTATTATCTGACAGAATTGCCGGGATGTCACTACTTTTGGCAACAACTGTATGTATATATATATATATATATATATATTGTGGGGCAGCGCCGGGATTGCAAGTCAGGAAACACGTGGAGCCCGGTAGTAGTTCAAACAGGACCCGGTGTTGATTGCTGATACACACAGCGATGGCACAGTCTGCCGGAATCCGGGTCGCAGCCGGGTACACAAGACACAGTTCATATAACGTACCCGGGTCCTTCAGGCCAAAGGCCTCCGTTATGGGTCACCCCGAGTTCCTCCAGCCCTCCTGGGCTAGGCCGTGTTAGTATAGCACACGGCCCCCTGGAACTCCAGACTTCTCCTGTCTATCTCTGCTGCTCTTGCAGCTAAGGCACAATTCTGTGTACAAGGAACCCCGCCCTGCCTCCTGCTCAGGCTTTTAACTCCGTGTCTCCTTCCGGGACCTTGCAAGACCCGGAGCGGAGGGAGCGGACCGTCCCTTTCTCTCACACCCTACACCGGGCTCAATACGTGACAGTGCGCATTCTGGGGGAGACTTAGCGCCCCTCGCATATGATCCCCCGCACTGTCTCACATACCTTCCCCCTCGGTTCAAACTTGTGGGGTTGAACCCCAGCCAACAAACAGGGCACCCGGGACAGGGCATCCGCATTACCCTGCAACTTGCCAGCCCGATGCTCCACCATAAAACGGAAGTTTTGGAGGGACAGGAACCACCGGGTGACCCGAGCGTTCCGTTCTTTGGCATTGCGCATCCAGACCAAGGGAGCGTGATCCGTAACCAACCGGAACTGCCGCCCGAGCAAATAATAACGTAGGGACTCCAAGGCCCATTTAACAGCCAAGCACTCCTTCTCCACTACGCTATAATTCTTTTCCGCCGGGGACAATTTCCGGCTCAAGTAAGTGACCGGATGCTCAATTCCGCCCACTTCTTGCGACAGCACAGCCCCAAGCCCCACCTCCGAGGCATCCGTTTGTACAACGAAGGCCTTCGTGAAGTTAGGACTGACGAGGACGGGCTGCCCGCACAAGGCCAACTTCATGGACTGAAAGGCCGCCTCTGCTTGGGGATTCCATCGCACCAAAGCAGATTTCTTCCCTTTTAACAGGTCGGACAGGGCTGCCGTTCGCCCAGCAAAATTGGGTATGAAGCGTCGGTAGTACCCAACTATGCCGAGGAACGCCCTCACCTGTTTGGTAGACACTGGTCGGGGCCAATTTTGAATGGCCTCGATTTTGTTTATTTGGGGTTTAATAACCCCTCGCCCAATCACATACCCCAGGTACCGGGCCTCCTCGAGCCCCATGGCACATTTTTTTGGATTTGCTGTCAGGCCCGCTGCCCTGAGAGAATCCACCACGGCCTGAACCTGGGATAAGTGGGTATGCCAATCTGGACTAAAGATGATGATATCATCCAGGTAGGCGGATGCGTACTTCCGATGAGGTTCTAACACTATGTCCATGAGCCGCTGGAATGTGGCCGGGGCTCCATGCAACCCAAAAGGCAACACGACGTAGTGATAGAGACCTTCCGGAGTAACAAAGGCTGTTTTTTCCTTGGCCGCCTCTGTTAGCGGCACCTGCCAGTACCCCTTTGTCAGATCGAGCGTTATGAAGTACTGGGCTTGCCCCAGTCTTTCAATCAACTCGTCCACCCGGGGCATGGGATATAAATCAAACTTAGACACTTCGTTTAGCTTACGGAAATCGTTGCAGAACCGCAACGATCCGTCCGGTTTTGGAATGAGCACTATGGGACTAGCCCATTCGCTCCGGGATTCTTCTATCATGCCTAACTTAAGCATGTGTTTAACTTCGGCCTCGATGGCTTGCCGTCTGGCCTCGGGTACCCGATAAGGTTTTACTCGCACTTTAACCCGGGGCTCAGTGACAATGTCATGTTGAATGACCGAAGTGCGTCCGGGCAGGTCAGAGAACACGTCAGGATTCTGCTGTACCAACTTTCGAGCCTCCCGTCGTTGGGCCTTAGTGAGGGTGTCGCTTATTTGAACCCCTTCGGTATCCCTTGGGGCCGAAGGGACAGGGTCTCCGGGTGTATCGGACGCCTCCATGATCAGGCACTCCCGGTCTTTCCACGCTTTAAGCAAATTTACGTGGTATAGCTGCACGGGTTTCCTTTTCCCGGGCTGGTATACCTTGTAATTGACCTCCCCTACTTTTTCCCGGATTTCATAGGGCCCTTGCCATTTGGCCAATAATTTGCTTTCCGTTGTGGGCACTAAGACCAATACCCGGTCCCCCACCTCAAAGGTCCTAACGGTGGCCCGTGTATTATACCCGCGGCTTTGCGCTCCTTGGGCATCCATTAGGTGCTCTTTTACAATAGGTCGGACCGCTGTGATCCGGTCCTGCATTTTCGCCACGTGGTCGATCACGCTCCTATAGGGTGTGGGTTCCTGTTCCCACGTCTCTTTGGCAACATCCAATAGCCCTCTAGGATGCCGGCCGTACAACAGTTCAAAGGGGGAAAACCCCGTAGATGACTGTGGTACCTCCCGGATGGCGAACATGAGATAGGGCAATAACATGTCCCAATCCTTTCCGTCCTCTGCTACCACTTTTTTTAGCATGGACTTCAGGGTTTTATTAAACCGCTCAACTAACCCGTCGGTCTGGGGATGATACACCGAGGTGCGCAGCTGATTTATGTTGAGCAGTTTACACAGTTCCTGGGTCACTTTGGACATAAAAGGAGTCCACTGATCCGTGAGGATTTCCTTAGGTAGTCCTAGGCGACAGAACATAGCAAACAGTTCCCGGGCAATCAGCTTCGCCGATGTGCGGCGTAACGGAATCGCCTCCGGATACCGGGTGGCGTAGTCGACAACCACGAGTATATGTTGGTGGCCTCGTGCTGACTTCACTATAGGCCCCACCAAATCCATTGCGATCCGTTCAAAAGGTTCCTCTATAACGGGGAGAGGTACCAATGGACTACGGAAGGTGGCAATGGGAGTGGTCAGCTGACATTCCGGGCAGGAGTCACAGTTACTCTGGACGTCCGCATACACGCCCGGCCAGAAGAACCTCCGCAAGATGCGTTCTTGCGTTTTTTTAGCCCCAAGGTGGCCCCCTAGCAGGTGGGAGTGGGCCATCTCTAGGACCGCCCAGCGGTGTGGCTGCGGCACTACCAGTTGGTCCACGACCTCATCCCTGATTTTGTCCACCCTATAGAGTAACTCCCGGTTAATCACCATGCGTGGAAATACATTCTCTGCCCCAGGTTGCTGAGCTACGCCGTTTACTTCTGTTACCCTTTCTCGGGCCCTGGTCAGTGTGGGGTCCTGTAGCTGGGCTGTCCCAAACGCTCCCCGGGACACTTCCAACTCTGGAAGCGGTGGGGTCTCCTCGACCTCTCCTGCCAATACGTCTAGCGGGAACCTATCGGGGTGACACTCTAGCCATATGTTGGCGACCCCTACGGCAGGTGTCCCGGTCTCAGGGTCGTCGGGTTCAGCACCCTGATGCCCTGGCATCAGGGGAGGGTTACTCCTCCCTCCCCATAAGGACCAAAACAATGGTAAGTCTCTTCCCAGCACAGTCCCGTAGGGTAGAGAGTTTACCACTCCAACCACGTGGGTCACCTCTCCACATGGAGTGGACAGAGTCACCTCCGTGGTTGGATACTCGCGTAGGTCCCCGTGTATACACCGGACCCCGATCAATCCCCCAGTGAGTTGCAACCCGGGGATTAAGGACGCCTGAACCAGCGTCACCAAACTGCCGGAGTCCAAGAGAGCTTCCGCTCTGCGTCCATTAATGAGCACTGGGCACAGATGTGGATCCGTTAGGGGATCCACCACATCGGCGGTGAACACGGGGCTGGCATACATCGAGAGCCGCCGTGTGAACCCGCAGTCCATGGGTTCCGCCGTTAGTGGGCAATAGGCAGCCACATGTCCCGGTCCTTTGCACCGCCAGCACCACGTAGCAGTGGCAGCGCTGGGCCGGAAGCTCATTCTTGGGGAGCCTGGTATCCTGCCAGCCCCATTCTGGGGTATCCTCTCAGCAGGTACGTTTTTAGGAGAGTCCCCTGGGGATGGACGTACACCTTTACCCGGCTGCGGAGGCCGGCATAACTGCCGCAGTGGGGCAGAGTCCCGTATGAACTCCTGGGTGGCTGTATATCGCTCTACCAAGCTAACCACCTGGTCCAAGGTACCCGGGTCCCCTTGCCCCACCCAACGCTGTATCGCAATCGGCAGAGTCCGTACCATCCGGTCGACCACCACCCTTTCCACCATCTGTCCCGGAGTCAAGCTCTCAGGCTGGAGCCACCGCTTCACCAACTGCAACAAGTCATACGCCTGGGAGCGAGCCGGCTTGGACTCCACGTAGGACCAGGAAAACACCCGTTGGGCTCGGACATAAGTACTGACCCCAAGTCTAGCAAGGATCTCACCTTTGAGTCTGGCGTAGTCCTGTGCATCCTCCCAACTGAGGTCCGTGTAGGCCTTTTGGGCGTCACCCATCAGAAATGGCGCCACCACTTCAGCCCACTGAGCGGGAGGGAGGCCTTCTCGCTCTGCGGTGCGCTCGTAGACGGTGAGGAAGGCTTCTACGTCGTCCTCTGGACTCAGCTTCCGCAGTGCCGACCGGACCCGGTCCCGGGCCTCACGCCGCTCCGGGGTAGGCGCTGTTGGCGGGTCTCGTAAGGCCGCAATTTGCTGCAGGAGCAGTTCATTCACTTTCTGCTGTTGTAGAAGCTGCTCCTGCTGTCGGAGCTGCTGCTCCTCGTGTCGCTGCTGCTGTTCCTGCTGCCGCTGCTGGGAAAGTACCAGCTGCCTTAGGATTTCCTCCATATCAGCGGCAGGCCTGAACTGTAGCGTGGCCGGCTTAAGTATGGACATGCAGGACCGGGCACGCAGCAAGAGACTGGCGGCTATAACAACTGCTGCTCCTCTCACTTATCCGCCGCTCATTAGCCTCATGAAACAGTCACTTTCACCAGCGGTTCCGGAAGGAAGGGCGACAGTAGCGCGAGCTTCACCAGGAATGTATGCTACACCTCACCGGGCCGGCAGTTGCCCGCATTCTCCACCATATGTGGGGCAGCGCCGGGATTGAAAGTCAGGAAACACGTGGAGCCCGGTAGTAGTTCAAACAGGACCCGGTGTTTATTGCTGATACACACAGCGATGGCACAGTCTGCCGGAATCCGGTTCGCAGCCGGGTACACAAGACACAGTTCATATAACGTACCCGGGTCCTTCAGGCCAAAGGCCTCCGTTATGGGTCACCCCGAGTTCCTCCAGCCCTCCTGGGCTAGGCCGTGTTAGTATAGCACACGGCCCCCTGGAACTCCAGACTTCTCCTGTCTATCTCTGCTGCTCTTGCAGCTAAGGCACAATTCTGTGTACAAGGAACCCTGCCCTGCCTCCTGCTCAGGCTTTTAACTCCGTGTCTCCTTCCGGGACCTTGCAAGACCCGGAGCGGAGGGAGCGGACCGTCCCTTTCTCTCACACCCTACACCGGGCTCAATACGTGACAGTGCGCATTCTGGGGGAGACATAGCGCCCCTCGCATATGATCCCCCGCACTGTCTCACAATATATATAGGAGCGCTATGGTATATGGTGGTACATTACATTACATGCATTGCAACACTATAGTATATGGCGGTACATTAAAGCACATATACAGCAGCACTATAGTAGATGGCAGTACATTACAGTACATGTATTGCAGTGCTATGGTATATGGCAGTACATTACAGTACAGGTATAGCAGCACTATAGTATATGGCGGTACATTATAGTACAGGTATAGCAGCACTATAGTATATGGTGGTACATTACAGCACATGTATAGTAGTGCTATGATATATGGCGGTACATTACAGTACATGTATAGCAGCGCTATGGTATATGGCGGTACATTACAGTACATGTATAGCAGCGCTATGGTATATGGCGGTACATTGCATTACATGTATAGCAGCACTATAGTATATGGCGGTACATTACAGTACATGTATAGCAGCACTATAGTATATGGAGGCACATTACAGTACATGCATAGCAGCAGTAAGGTATATGGCGGTACATTACAGTACATGTATAGCAGCACTATAGTATATGGCGGTACATTACAGCCCATTACAGCACTATGGTATGTGGTGATACTCTGCTACCCGCAGCCCCCCACACCTCCACAGTAAAAGTAAAAATAAAAAAATCCTCAGTGAGGATACTCACCCGTCCGCTGACTCGCTCTACCTTCGTCTTCTAGGTCCTACAGGCCTTTAGGACCTGTCATTGCCTGGGAAACCGATCAGCTGCTTGGTCACGTGATCGCAAACTGCCGGGGGGGGGGGGCAGGATGGTGGCGGGGGAGCAGGATGGTGGCAGGGGCGGTAGGATGGAGCGAGCGGGGGAGCATGGAGAGAGGGGGCAGTATGGAGCGAGCAGGGCAGCATGGAGCAGGATGGAGCCGGGAGGCAGGATGGAGGCGGGGGTGAGGCAGGATGGAGAGGCAGTTGGGGGGGCAGGATGGAGGCGGGGGGCAGAATGGAGCAAGCGAGGCAGGATGGAGCGAGCGGGGCACGATGGCGCGAGCGGAGCAGGATGGAGCGAATGGGGTAGGATGGAGTTGGGGGAGCAGGATGGATAGGGGGCAGGATGGATGCGGGGAGGGGGGGGATGGAGCCGGATGGATGAGGGGGGGAGCAGAATGAAGCCGGGGGGTAGGATGGAGCTGGAGGTACTAGATGTAGCCAGGGGAGCAGGATGGAGCCGGGGGAGCAGGATGGAGGTGGGGGAGCAGGATGGAGCCGGGAGAAGCAGGATGAATGCTGGGGGTAGGATGGATGCAGGGAGGCAGGATAGAGCTGGGGTAACATAGTAACATAGTTTTTAAGGTTGAAGGAAGACTTTAAGTCCATCTAGTTCAACCCATAGCCTAACATGTTGATCCAGAGGAAGGCAAAAAAAACCCATGTGGCAACACTAAGCTCCACATTGGGGGAAAAAATTCCTTCCTGACTCCAGGTACGGCAATCAGACTACTTCCCTGGATCAACGCCCTATCAAAGGATCTAGTATGTATAACCGGTAATATTATAGTTTTCAAGAAAGGCATCCAGGCCCTTCTTAAATGTTAGTAGTGACTCACTCATTACAACATCATGTGGCAGAGAGTTCCATAGTCTCACTGCTCTTACAGTTAAGAATCCGCGTCTGTGATTATGATTAAACCTTCTTTCCTCCAGACGTAGAGGATGCCCCCTTGTCCCAGTCTCAGGCCTAAGAGTAAAGAGATCATTAGAAAGGTCTCTGTACTGTCCCCTCATATATTTATACATTATTATAAGATCACCCCTAAGCCTTCGTTTTTCCAAGCTAAATAACCCCAAGTTTAATAACCTGTCTTGGTATTGCCGACCCCTTAGTCCTCTAATGACTTTTGTCGCTCTTCTCTGGACCCGCTCTAGTTCAGCTATGTCTTTCTTATACACCGGAGACCAGAATTGTACACAGTATTCTAAGTGTGGTCGCACTAGTGACTTGTATAGAGGTAAAATTATGTTATCCTCATGAGCATCTATGCCTCTTTTAATGCATCCCATTATTTTATTTGCCTTTGCAGCAGCTGCCTGACACTGGCCACTAAATGTGAGTTTGTCATCTACCCATACACCCAGGTCTTTTTCAGTGACAGTTTTGCCCAGTGTTTTACAATTAAGCACATAATTATACCTTTTGTTTCCTCTGCCCAAGTGCATGACTTTACATTTATCCCCATTAAAGCTCATTTGCCATTTAGCAGCCAATGCTTCTAGTTTACATAAATCCTCCTGTAATATAAAATTGTCCTCCTCTGTATTGATTACCCTGCAGAGTTTAGTGTCATCCGCAAATATTGAGATTCTACTCTGTATGCCCCCTACAAGGTCATTAATAAATATATTAAATAGAAGCGGGCCCAACACTGACCCCTGTGGTACCCCACTGTTAACTGTGACCCATTCTGAGTGTGTTCCATTAATAACCACCCTTTGTTTCCTATCACTAAGCCAGTTCTTAACCCACTTACACAAATTTTCCCCTATCCCCATTGCCCTCATTTTATGTATCAACCTTTTGTGTGGCACTGTATCAAAAGCTTTTGAAAAGTCCATATACACCACATCCACTGCAGTTCCTTGGTCCAGTCCAGAACTTACTTCGTCATAGAAGCTTATTAGATTAGTTTGACAGGAATGGTCCCTCGTAAAACCATGTTGATAATGGGTCATGAGGTTATTTTTCTTCAGATACTCCAGTATAGCATCTCTTAGAAAACCCTTCTAGGATTTTACCCACAGTAGAGGTTAAGCTTACTGGCCTATAATTTCCAAGTTCAGTTTTTGTCCCCTTTTTGAATATTGGCACCACATTTGCTATACTCCAGTCCCGTGGTACAGACCCTGTTATTATGGAATCTTTAAATATTAAAAATAATGGTCTATCTATGACAGTACTTAATTCCTGCAGCACTCTGGGGTGTATCCCATCCGGGCCCGGGGATTTGTCAATTTTAGTGATTTTTAGACGATGCCGTACTTCCTCTTGGGTTAAGCAGGTGACATTTAATTGAGAATTTTTGTTATCACTGATCATATTGTCTGTCATGGGATTTTCTTGTGTAAATACTGTTGAAAAAAAGTAATTTAGCATATTGGCTTTTTCCTCATCCTCATCCACTATTTCACCCAGACTATTTTTAAAGGGGCCAACACCATCAATTTTTAGTTTCTTACTATTTATGTAGTTAAAAAATATTTTGAGATTCTTTTTACTTTCTCTGGCAATGAGTCTCTCTGTCTCAATCTTTGCTGCCTTGATTTGCTTTTTAGGATGGATGCGGGGGAGCAGGATGGAGGCGGGGGGCAGGATGGAGGCGGGGCAGGATTGTGAGGGGGGGCAGGATGGAGCGAGCGGGGCAGCATGGAGCAGGATGGAGCCTGGAGGCAGGATGGAGACGAGGGGGAGGCAGGATGAAGAGGTGGCGGGCAGGATGGAGGTGGGGGGGCAGGATGGAGCAAGCGAGGCAGGATGAAGCGAGCAGGGGCAGGATGGCGTGAGCGGGGCAGGATGGCGTGAGCGGGGCAGGATGGAGCGAGCAGGGTAGGATGGCGCGAGCGGGGCAGGATGGAATCGGGGGAGAAGGATGGATGGAGGGCAGGATGGATGCGGGGGGGGCAGAATGGATGTGGGGGCGCAGGATGGATGCAGGGGGGCAGGATGGAGCCGGGGTGGCAGGATGGAGGGGGGGAAGCAGGATGGAGGCGGGGGGGCAGGATTGCGATGGGGCAGGATGGAGCGAGCGGGGCAGCCTGGAGGCAGGATGGAGGCGGGGGGAGGCAGGATGGAGGCGGGGGGGCAGGATGGAGCAAGCGAGGCAGGATGGCGCAAACGGGGCAGGATGGAGCGAGCGGGGCAGGATGGAGCGAGTGGGACAGGATGGATAGGGGGAGCAGGATGGATAGGAGGCAGGATGGATGCGGGGGGGGATGGAGCCGGATGGATGTGGGGGGGCAGAATGGATGTGGGGGCGCAGGATGGATGCAGTGGGGCAGGATGGAGCCGGGGGTGGCAGGATGGAGGGGGGGAAGCAGGATGGAGGCGGGGGGGGCAGGATTGCGATGGGGCAGGATGGAGCGAGCGGGGCAGCCTGGAGGCAGGATGGAGGCGGGGGGAGGCAGGATGGAGGCGGGGGGGCAGGATGGAGCAAGCGAGGCAGGATGGCGCAAACGGGGCAGGATGGAGCGAGCGGGGCAGGATGGAGCGAGTGGGACAGGATGGATAGGGGGAGCAGGATGGATAGGAGGCAGGATGGATGCGGGGGGGGATGGAGCCGGATGGATGTGGGGGGGCAGAATGAAGCCAGGGGGCAGGATGGAGCTGGAGGTGCCAGATGTAGCCAGGGGAGCAGGATGGAGTCGGGGGAGCAGGATGGAGCTGGGAGAGCAAGATGGAGCCGGGAGAAGCAGGATAGATGCTGGGGGGTAGGATGGATGCAGTGGGGCCGGATGGAGCTGGGGTGGCAGGATGGAGGCGGGGGAGCAGGATGGAGGCGGGGACGGATTGTGATGGGGGCAGGATGGAGCGAGCGGGGCAGCATGGAGCAGGATGGAGCCTGGAGGCAGGATGGAGGCAGGGGGGAGGCAGGATGGAGAGGTGGCGGGCAGGATGGAGGCTGGGGGGGCAGGATGGAGCAAGTGAGGCAGGATGGAGTGAGCGGGGAAGGATGGAGCGAGCGGGGCTGGATTGCGTGAGCGGGCAGAATGGAGTGAGCAGGGTAGGATGGCGCAAGCGGGGCAGGATGGAGTCGGGGGAGAAGGATGGATGGGGGGCAGGATGGATGCATGGGGCAGGATGGATGCAGGGGGGGTGGCAGGATGAAGCCGGGGGCAGGATGGAGCCAGGGGAGCAGGATGGAGCCGGGGGAGCAGGATGGAGGTGGAGGAGCAGGATGGAGCTTGGAGAAGTAGGATGGATGCCGGGGGGTAGGATGGATGCTGGGGGGCAGGATGGAGGTGGGGGAGCAGGATGGAGGCGGGGGGGCAGGATTGTGATGGGGGCAGGATGGAGCGAGCGGGGCAGCATGGAGCAGGATGGAGCCTGGAGGCAGGATGGAGGCGGGGGGGAGGCAGGATGGAGGGGTGGCGGGCAGGATGGAGGTGGGGAGGCAGGATGGAGCAAGCAAGGCAGGATGGAGCGAGCGGGGAAGGATGGAGCGAGTGGGGCAGGATGGCGTGAGCGGGGCAGGATGGAGCGAGCAGGACAGGATGGCACAAACGGGGCAGGATGGAGTCGGGGGAGCAGGATGGAGGCAGGTGGGGCAGGATGGAGCCGGCAGGGCATGGAGCCAGGGGGGCAGAATAGAGTTGGGGGGGCAGGATGGAGCCGGCAGGGCATGGAACTAGGGCAGCAGGATGTGGGGGTGGCAGGATGGATGCAGGGGGGCAGGATGGATGTGGGGGGGCAGGATGGAGTTGGGGGAGCAGGATGGAGCCGGGGTAGCAGGATGGATGCGGGGGGGCGTTGGATGGATGCAGGGGGGCAGGATGGAGCTGGAGTGGCAGGATGGAGGCGGGGAGCAGGGTGGAGGCGGAGGGGCAGGATGGAGCTGGCAGGGCATGGAGCCAGGGGGCAGGATGGAGGTGGGGGGCAGGATGGAGCCGAGGGGGCAGGATGGAGGCGGTGGGGCAGGATGGAGCTGGGGCTATGGATGTGGGGGGGCAGGATGAAGGCGGGGGCAGGATCCCCGTCACCCCCCTCTGTTCTCACCCGTCTTCTGTGTACAGCAGTGTGATGTCACATCAATCAGCCCGCCCTATCACATGACCGATGTACAGAGGGAGAAGACGGGTGAAAACAGCGGGAGGGGAGGAGAGGAGGGAGGCGGCGGGTACCAGTGCCGGGGGTCGCCGCGGCCGTACATGTAGCCTGGCGACAGCTACTATATGATCATCTAATTTTGAATGCGCGCAGCTTTTTGCATATGCGGCGCTCATTGATTGCTTCTAGCTTACATACATCCTCCTGTAATATAAAGATGTGCTCCTCTGTATTGATTACCCTGCAGAGTTTAGTGTCGTCTACAAATATTGAGATTCTACTCTGTATGCCCCCTACAAAGTCATTAATAAATATATTAAATAGAAGCGGGCCCAATATTGACCCCTGTGCTACCCCACTGTTAGCTGTGACTCATTCTTAGTGTGTTCCATTAATAACCACCCTTTGTTTCCTATCACTGAGCCAGTTCTTAGCCCACTTACACATATTTTCCCCTATCCCCATTGCCCTCATTTTATGTATCAACCTTTTGTGTGGCACCATATCAAAAGCTTTTGAAAAGTCCATATACACCACGTCCACTGCATTTCTTTGGTCCAGTCCAGAACTTACCTCTTCATAGAAGCTTATCAGATTAGTTTGACAGGAACGGTTCCTCGTAAAACCATGTTAATATTGGGTCATGAGGTTAGATCTACAATCTATTCCAGTGAAAGTGGCGCTCCAAAAAATCAAATAGCATTCCTTCCCTTCAGATTTCTGCCGTGCTTCCAAACAGTAGCTTGTGACCACATGAGTATTGTCAAGCTCATTAGAAATTTCACAACAATTTTCTAGTTTAATTTCTTAATCTATACTTGTAAAGCTTAAAAATTTGGGGCTAAAACAGATTTTTGTGAAAAAAATGTAATTTTTAATTTTCACATCACAATGTTATAGTATTTTGTTAATCACCTGTGGGTTCACGATGCTCTCTGGACTCTATATTAATTCTTTGAGGGGTGTGGTTTCCAAAATGGTGTCTCTTATTGGGGGTTTCTGCTGTTTTTGCATGTAAGGTGCTCTTCAGATGCATCAAATCAACTACGATATGCTCCAGCTAAAATGTTGCTTCCTAAATGCAAATGGTGCTCCTTCCCTTCCATGCCATTGTCATGCACCCAAACAGTAGTTTTCTATCATGAAATAAGTATCGCTCTACTCAGGAGAAATCCCACAACAAATTGTGTAGGCCATATTCTCCTTTTACTCTTAAGGTACCGTCACACGCGGCAATATTGCTTGCAATTTCACTGGCAATTTACTGGTTGCAGTGAAATCATGGACACATTGCTCCATTTGTACACAGCAACAAAATAGAACAATGTGTCCATGATTTCACTGCAACCAGCAAATTGCCAGTGAAATTGCAAGCAATATTGCTGTGTATGACGGTACCTTTAGGGAAGTGAAAAATCTAAGGCTAAAGCAATAATTTTGTTGGAAAACATATTTTTTAATATTCAAAACACAATTATATAAAAGTTTTGTGAACCACCTGTGGGCTCTAGATGGTACCCACACTAATAAAGGAATTCCTTGAAGGGTCTAGTTTTCTAAATGTTGTTATTTGTGTTGATTTTCTGTTGGCATAATTTGGCATATCATGGGTTGTTCAAATGCAAGAAGGCATCCAGTAAAGCCAAAAAAAGTTCTCCAAAATTCTTCAAGTGCTTCTTCTCTTTTATGTCCTGCAATGTACCCAAACAGTGGTTTATGACCACATTTAAGGTATCACCATACTCAGGTGAAATTGCAAAAAAAATATACCGTAGTCCATTTCTTCCTGCTACCCTTGAGAAAATGAAAAATTTGGGGCTAAAGCAACATTTAACACACCTATTTATTTTTTGGTTTATATTTTGTTTAGTTTCTTGAAGCATCTGAAGTGTTAGGAAACCTCCTCCTACATGTCGTTTTGAATGCCTTGATGGCTGCAGTTTTTAAAATAGGGATCACTTTGGGGAATTTTTTGACATATCTACCCCTTTATCATTAATGTGAAGTACAATGTTTCACGATAAAAACTATTTCAGAATCAGTAATGTATGTTGAAGCATTTCACAGTTATCACCATATAAAGTGACTCTGGTCAGAGATGGAAAATTTGAAAACTGACTTTGGTGATAAGGAGTTAAACAATCCTTCAAACATTGTTAATAAGAATATTTTCTATTAAAGTACATATATAATAGATGGAGCAGAGTACAGTCAAGGCTAGAACCTCCTAGAACTGATCTTAAATATCATTGCTTCAGTTAAACATTTTAACTCTTCGGCACCTTAACTTAGTAATGCCACAATACCCAGTATGAACATAAAATTTATATCCTCTTTTAATACCAGAAAATTATTTCCACCATATTAGCATAATGGAACCTTTTCAATTAAATGATGAATTGAACCTATTGCAGACAATAGAAGTGAAAATAATTTAGTAGATAATATAACACCAAGAATCCTTTTTGTCTTCATCACTGAACTGTGTCATTGTTACATTTAATTTCCATAGTGTATAGTTAGCATGTTTTAGTATAGAGTACAAAAACTTTGATGTACATTTATTTTTTTTTCATAATTGAAAATGTAAACTTTATATTGCTGTTGAGAAATGCTAAATAAAATCTAATTTGATTTTACTCATTGAATGTGTACACTATGCATTCTTAGCACTCTATTCCTTTCACCAAGCAAGAATTGTGTCTGTGTCTGCAGCGGTCGCTGATGCTTTTACTAGTGGTTGTGTCTCACACAACCCTTATCAGGTGAGTCACTGATTTACCCTGCTAATCTCTGTCCTCGGATAAGACACTATTTTGCACTTTCCATTGCTTATAGCCCCATTAGGGCAATATTTAGGGAGATTTATCAAACACTGCTATTATACCAAAAACGTTGTGGATGGGAATACAGCAGATGTGGAAAATACTGCTTCTATACCCAAAAATAATATAGGTCAATAATTAGGGAGATCTAGCAAACACTGATTTGTTGCCCAAAAAAGCTGTAGATGGGAATACAGAAGATTTGTCAAACACTGGTCCTATGCCCCAAAAGAGTATAGAGCAATATTCAGGGAAATTTGCAAACACTGTTTTTATGTAAAAAAAAAAGGCTATGGAAGGGAATATAACAGGTTTGGCAAACACTGGTTCAATGCCCAATAAGAGTTTTCGGCAATATTTAGGGAGATTTATCAAACACTGCTTTATGCCAAAAGAAACCTGAGGATGGGAATACATCAGATTTGGCAAACACTGGTTCTATGCCCAAAAATAGTTTTCAGCAATATTTAGGGAGATTCAGTAAACACTGTTTTCATGCCAAAATAAGATGTAAAACATCAGATTTGGCAAATACTGCTTCTAAGCCAAAAAAGGCTATTTCAGGTAGGAGTCACTAAACCTACTATCTATCTAGCATTAAATCGAGTCACTAGCTACGTTCCTATCTAGCAAGCAGGCACACAGTAGCCTCAGCATTGGCACTGTCTCTTGTGTTAACACTGTGAAAATGGCAAGGAAAAGTCTGCTTCTTACAGTTGTGGCCAAAAGTATTGACACCCCTGCAATTCTGTCAGATAATACTCAGTTTCTTCCTGAAAATGATTGCAATCACAAATTCTTTGGTATTATTATCTTCATTTAATTTGTCTTCAATGAAAAAACACAAAAGAGAATGAAGCAAAAAGCAAAACATTGATCATTTCACACAAAACTCCGAAAATGGGCAAGACAAATGTATTGGCACCCTCAGCCTAATACTTGGTTGCACAACCTTTAGCCAAAATAACTGCGATCAAACGCTTCCGGTAACCATCAATGAGTTTCTTTCAATGCTCTGCTGGAATTTTAGACCATTCTTCTTTGGCAAACTGCTCCAGGTCCCTGATATTTGAAGGGTGCCTTTTCCAAACTGCCATTTTTAGATCTCTCCACAGGTGTTCTATGGGATTCGGGTCTGGACTCATTGCTGGCCACCTTAGAAGCCTCCAGTGCTTTCTCTCAAACCATTTTCTAGTGCTTTTTGAAGTGTGTTTTGGGTCATTGTCCTGCTGGAAGACCCATAACCTCTGAGGGAGACCCAGCTTTCTCACACTGGGCCCTACATTATGCTGCAAAATTTGTTGGTAGTCTTCAGACTTCATAATGCCATGCACACGGTCAAGCAGTCCAGTGCCAAAGGCAGCAAAGCAACCCCAAAACATCAGGGAACCTCCGCCATGTTTGACTGTAGGGACCATGTTCTTTTCTTTGAATGCCTCTTTTTTTCTCCTGTAAACTCTATGTTGATGCCTTTGCCCAAAAATCTCTACTTTTGTCTCATCTGACTAGAGAACATTCTTCCAAAACGTTTTAGGCTTTCTCAGGTAAGTTTTGCCAAACTCCAGCCTGGCTTGTCTCGGGGTAAGAAGTGGGGTCTTCCATACAGTTCCTTTTCATTCAGACGTCGACAGATAGTATGGGTTGACACTGTAGTACCCTCGGACTGCAGGGCAGCTTGAACTTGTTTGGATGTTAGTCAAGGTTCTTTACCCACCATCCGCACAATCTTGCGTTGAAATCTCTCGTCAATTTTCTTTTACGTCCACATCTAGGGAGGTTAGCCACAGTGCCATGGGCTTTAAACTTCTTGATGACACTGCGCACAGTAGACACAGGAACATTCAGGTCTTTGGAGAAGGACTTGTAGCCTTGAGATTGCTCATGCTTCCTCACAATTTGGTTTCTCAAGTCCTCAGACAGTTCTTTGGTCTTCTATCTTTTCTCCATGTTCAATGTGGCACACACAAGGACACAGGACAGAGTTTGAGTCAACTTTAATCCATGTCAACTGGCTGCAAGTGTGATTTAGTTATTGCCAACACCTGTTAGGTGCCACAGTTAAGTTACAGGTGCTGTTAATTACACAAATTAGATTAGCATCACATGATTTTTCTAACAGTGTCAATACTTTTGTCCACCCCCTTTTTTATGTTTGGTGTGGAATTATATCCAATTTGGCTTTAGGACAATTCTTTTTGTGTTTTTTCTTTGAAGACAAATTAAATGAAGATAATAATACCAAAGAATTTGTGATTGCAATCATTTTCAGGAAGAAACTGAGTATTATCTGACAGAATTGCAGGGGTGGCAATACTTTTGGCCACAACTGTATATGCCAAGGGACATGTGACTTAGGCAGCCAATCACACAAGCCCTTGTGGTTGACGGCCCGGGAAATTCACATAGTAAGTGTGGGGAAAGAAATGTCCAACACTAGTCTGACCTGAGACCTCTCCTCACTCCTCTCCTCATCCAACACCTTCCAACTGCTTACCAACACTGAAAGTCATCATAATATAGAGGAGAAGCATTTGTACAAATACACCAATGCTTTTTGTCATCCAAACAGTTGCTGAACAAAATTTGCCAATTTATCAGCAAACCGTTCGCGTTTGAGGGGCCAAGCGAACAATGATAAATTCAGGATGGATTTGAAATTGGCAAACATATTTGAGTGATGTTTGCTCATCCCTAGCCTGGAGCACTCATTCATAGGTTTAGTGAACTCTGATCTACCATACCACGTGTTTTTCATCAGCAAAGTAACCTTGCACAGTGTGATGTGACATCACAATGAAATTACGAATGGCATATGGGTCAATTTCCAATGTGTTTCAGAAACCATGGTTTGCTTCCTCAAAGGAGATTGGCCAGGGTCACACATGGCAGCCGTTTTTCCCTTAGATCCGTTTTTGGGATCTTTTTAGCCTTTTTTTTTCTAAGGCCAAAAACGCAGATGTGTTAATGCATATGCCAATACGTTTTTCAAAAACACATGCGTTTTTGTTCAGCATCCCAAAAAACGCTGCTAGCAGCGTTTTTGGGTGCAGTAAAAAAAAATGCATGCGTTTTTTAACATGGGGCCCTATGGGAAACGCATGCGTTAACGCATGGTACATATAGGCACCATGAGCTAACGCATTCATTTTTGGTGAAAAAATGCATAAGTCCAAAAAACGGGCAGGAGCTATTGGCACCCTAAATTTAACTGAACCGTTTTTCTGAAGCCTCAGAAAAGCGGATTGGTATATGTAACACTGACCATACTTGAATGGCCAGGTTCACACATACAAATCCGTTTTTTAAGCCCTTAGAAAACCAGACCCGTTTTTCTTAGGGTGCCAATAGTGTCCCCTGAGGTCCTCACCGTTTTTGCCAAATTTTGGGACCTAGTCATTTTTTCATTAAAAACGCATATGCGTTAACGCATTATAAATACACAATAGTTCACATTGATAAATACACATTATTACAGTAAGGGGCTCAGGGTGACAATGCAACCCTTCTATCCACCCCTATGGCAGACTCAATAAAACCTTTTAAACAAACAGAACCAGAGTCTTTGCTATGCTCAACAAAGTGATTGACAGTTTATTTACAAAAATGCACTCATTTTTTTAAAATGCAAGTTTGGCTGTGGATACAAGCAGTGAGGTTTACACAACGTGATGATACAGTTTACAACTCAGGTATTGCACTACATATGATTGCACATTGCCACAATAACATATTGCACTTATTCCCAAGACATGGTATATACAGAGTTAGTAAAATGAGGCCCAATCAGCCTCACATCGGATGCTCAAGGAGCAGTGCTCATGGCTAATGTTGCTGCACATAGGCGTATAGTCATATAGCATACCAGTGGTGACTGCACGCTGTGTTAAAGAACCCCCACTAGACCTCCATCTCCCTACGCCGTTTCACTACCGCTTTTTCAAGGAGAGGTAGTCACTCACAGTGTCCAGTACCTTTTTATAAGAGGTGAACGCCACATGAGGAGCCACCACCCAGCGCGTAATGGCGCTCGCACTTCCGTGATCCCGCGTCCAAACCCGCCCCCGGAAACGCGTCATCGCCGCGCACATCCGGACGCCAGGGGTTGCCAGGCGCCCGGAGCGAGCGGCGATTATAGACGCCCCCGGAGGAGGGAGGAAGTCGGGCACGGTTGTGGAGCGCACCGCCCTAGGAACTATATTTAGTATAAATGAAGAATGTACAAATTATATATTTATATACACATTAGTATATTTCTTCATTCTTTAGGTGTTTTTCATCCTGATGCTTGAAAAACGAGGCACTGTGGACACTGGGAGGACACCATAAGTAACCTGCACACATAGAAAAATTAAAAACAGTTAAAAACATATAATGCCATTTTATACCTATGTACATTCAATAAATGGGGTAAGGTGGGGAAGAGAAAAGGAAGAAAAACCAGATAAGAATAGAAAGAAATTAAAGAGGAAATAGGAAAACTCAGGGTATGTATATCTAGGGCTGTGCATATTCAAAGGAACGGGACAAAGCTGATGGTTTCGTTCAGCCCTTTAGGGCTTAAAGTGTCCAAAACTGAGATCCACCTAGATTCTTTCTGGGCCAATGTCTTTTTTAAGTTGCCCCCTCTAATACCCCCCACTACCAAATCAATTCCAATAACCTTCAGCGTTCTTGGATCGCTGCTGTGATGGTGAAAGAAATGTCTGGGTAGCGTCCTTAGGGTGCTAGGATCCTCACAATTTTTGGATCCCTCTATATCGCGTATGTGCTCCCTAATACGCATCCTCAGTTCCCTGGACGTGAGTCCAATATATACCTTACCACAACCACATGTGGCATGATATACCACATGTGTGCTGGCACAAGTAATATAGTAATTAATAGTGTATTTCCTAACACCATCACCTGAACAGAATTCCCTGGAACGGATGATACTATTCCTGCAGCCAACGCAGTGTCCACAGGGATAGCATCCTTTTAATTTCTTGGAATGACCAAAGATTCCGGGGGTTATTGGGGCATAGTGGCTCTTTACTAGGAGATCCTTCAAGTTCTTAGCTCTCCTACTTGTCATTTGTGGATAATCAGAAAGGGATCCCCTTAGGGCAGGTTCCCTTAACAGGATAGGCCAAAATCTCTGTAAGATTACTCGCATACCTTCCCATTCATTATTGTAGGTGGATATAAAACGTAAAGGACCATCCACTTCTACCATCTTCTTCCTCTGTAGGAGGAGATCATCACGTTTAGTCCTATTAGCGCGACCGTACCCTGCCTTTATGGCTCTGTTACTATAACCCCTTGTTCTGAACCTCTCACCCAAGTCTGCTGCTTGCCGTTGAAAGTTGGCCTCAGTGGAGCAGACTCTCCTCATCCGGAGGTACTGTCCAACAGGGATGGCCTTAATCGTTGATGGATGGTGAGATGAAGAGGCATGTAGTAAGGAGTTAACTGAAGTATCCTTACGGAAAACATCCGTTTGTAAAATGCCTCGATCATCCACCTCCATATGGACATCAAGAAATTCAAGTGATCTCTGACTCCATTTAAAAGTGAGCCTTATGTTCAGAGTGTTGTCATTTAATCCAGTCATAAACTCACTGAGCTGCTCCAGAGTGCCCTGCCAAAAAAATATACAGTCATCAATGTAGCGCATCCAGCACTGCACATGGGACGCAGCCCACGCACCTCCGCCGGCGAACATGCCCCTCTCCCAAAGGCCGAGGAACAAGCCTGCATACGAAGGCGCGCAGGCCGCGCCCATGGCAGTGCCGCGCTGCTGTAAATAATATCTATCCTTAAAAACAAAGAAATTATGTCGCAGGACAAACTGAAGCAGCTCAATGATAAGCTCACAAAGATGGCCATCCCTGTTGGACCCCTCCAGGAAGAATCGAGCCGCCTCTACACCTGCATCGTGATCAATGCA
This sequence comes from Allobates femoralis, assembly GCA_033576535.1. Classification (NCBI taxonomy): domain Eukaryota; kingdom Metazoa; phylum Chordata; class Amphibia; order Anura; family Aromobatidae; genus Allobates; species Allobates femoralis. Next base: position 401,042,613 of record JARQOC010000001.1, read on the forward strand.
GGTGTAGAGGGACTCCACGTCAGCCGTAACCATGTACATGTCATTCTCCACAAAGATCCCCTCGACCCTCCTCAGGACGTCCGTTGTATCTCGTAGATATGATGGTAACTCCTCTACAAGCGGTTTTAGATAATAGTCGATGAATTTACAGACTGGATCACATAATCCATCCAGCCCTGAAACAATCGGACGCCCTGGGGGGTTCTGGGGATCCTTGTGGACTTTGGGTAGGAGGTACAGAGTGGGTATTTTAGGTGAGTGCACGGTCAAGCCTTCCAGGACTTTTTTTGTGATAATTCCCTCCTCAAAGGCCCCTATCAGGATTCTCTGCAACTCATCAGAGAACTCAGTGAGGGGACTTCTGTCTAATTTTAAATAGGTGGTTCTATCTCTGAGTTGTCTGTTCGCTTCTCTCTCATATTTGTCATTTGGCCAGATCACCACATTGCCCCCCTTATCCGCTGCTTTAAATACGACGTCATCCCAGGACTGCATGTCCAAAATGGCATGTCGCTGTTTGAATGTAAGATTGTTGTATCGCTTCTTGGAGCTCAATTTTTTAAACTCCTCTGTAACCAGTTTTGTGAACATTTCAATAGCAGGAGAAATGGATAAGGGGGGAAATCTGGTAGATCTGGGCAAAATATTCCTGGGAAATTTACCTTTGGAATCAGGTGGATATTCCTCCAGCAAATCCTCCAGATTCAGAAGTGCCTCATGTTCTGATGTCCCCGTCGAGTTGGCTGATGATCCCGAGTGGAGTTTCTTGAGTATAAGTTTTCGAGAGAAGATGTTTAGGTCTTTTATTGCTACAAATGAATCAAAGGTATTAGCTGGAGCAAACGATAACCCTTTAGATAAAACTTCATCATGAGCAGGAGAGAGGACGTGATCAGACAGGTTTATTACACGTAGGGCATTTTTAATCCTTACCTTCCCCTTATCTTTTGGTTTTGAGGGACCAGCTTGGGCTTGTTGTCTGGTGACGATCTGTTTATCCCCAAACCTGGGTGCGAAACTGACTAGCGGAGGCACACCAATCTCATCGTCCTCCGTCGTGTCACCCCCAGATGTCAATGATGTGAGTGACCCCGTTTTGGTCCCTAACTCCAATGGTTGGTCTGGTTTTGGTTTAGGTTTGGGTTTAGGGCCTGGTTTAGGTCTTTTCTTATTAGTTCTCCATTTATATACCCTTTTCAATTTCTCATCATTTAAATCCCTGAGAAATTTCTTTGTTTTATTTTCTTTAAGTTCTGCCTCCAACTTTGCAATATCCCCCTCTATCTCATCCTCTAGTTTTTTTAAAACACTCTTACTCAACTCTTTCTTGATGTTATCTTGGAGGCTATCCATTTCAGCCTCCAAGGATTCTAAACTCGTCTGATTCTGGTCTGCGAGTAACATAATGAATCCCCTAGAGCAAGTGCTAGCTAAAGTCTCCCACTTAGTTTTAAACTGGTCATCCTCTACAGGGTATGTGTGCAGGTTACTTATGGTGTCCTCCCAGTGTCCACAGTGCCTCGTTTTTCAAGCATCAGGATGAAAAACACCTAAAGAATGAAGAAGAAATATACTAATGTGTATATAAATATATAATTTGTACATTCTTCATTTATACTAAATATAGTTCCTAGGGCGGTGCGCTCCACAACCGTGCCCGACTTCCTCCCTCCTCCGGGGGCGTCTATAATCGCCGCTCGCTCCGGGCGCCTGGCAACCCCTGGCGTCCGGATGTGCGCGGCGATGACGCGTTTCCGGGGGCGGGTTTGGACGCGGGATCACGGAAGTGCGAGCGCCATTACGCGCTGGGTGGTGGCTCCTCATGTGGCGTTCACCTCTTATAAAAAGGTACTGGACACTGTGAGTGACTACCTCTCCTTGAAAAAGCGGTAGTGAAACGGCGTAGGGAGATGGAGGTCTAGGTGGGGGTTCTTTAACACAGCGTGCAGTCACCACTGGTATGCTATATGACTATACGCCTATGTGCAGCAACATTAGCCATGAGCACTGCTCCTTGAGCATCCGATGTGAGGCTGATTGGGCCTCATTTTACTAACTCTGTATATACCATGTCTTGGGAATAAGTGCAATATGTTATTGTGGCAATGTGCAATCATATGTAGTGCAATACCTGAGTTGTAAACTGTATCATCACGTTGTGAAAACCTCACTGCTTGTATCCACAGCCAAACTTGCATTTTAAAAAAATGAGTGCATTTTTGTAAATAAACTGTCAATCACTTTGTTGAGCATAGCAAAGACTCTGGTTCTGTTTGTTTAAAAGGTTTTATTGAGTCTGCCATAGGGGTGGATAGAAGGGTTGCATTGTCACCCTGAGCCCCTTACTGTAATAATGTGTATTTATCAATGTGAACTATTGTGTATTTATACTGCTTTTTCTGTGTTTTCCACAGTAAGTTCAAGTTCCGTGATAATGGATTATAGGGCACGTGAAGAACGTGGGCCCTACAGCTAAATGATACTCTATGTGATACGGGCAGTGTACCGGAGGATCAGGGAGTGGGCTGTGCATTGGATAAAATAACCAGATTCAAGGAACTAACACGCAAAAGGACAAAGCTATGGTGGAATAAAGCCTTTTTATTAAAATACCATCAGAAGGGACTAATTTCCAGGGGGCTTCGTGTGCAGGTGTTTCCTGCCTACCCTGTAGAGGATGACCAGTTTAAAACTAAGTGGGAGACTTTAGCTAGCACTTGCTCTAGGGGATTCATTATGTTACTCGCAGACCAGAATCAGACGAGTTTAGAATCCTTGGAGGCTGAAATGGATAGCCTCCAAGATAACATCAAGAAAGAGTTGAGTAAGAGTGTTTTAAAAAAACTAGAGGATGAGATAGAGGGGGATATTGCAAAGTTGGAGGCAGAACTTAAAGAAAATAAAACAAAGAAATTTCTCAGGGATTTAAATGATGAGAAATTGAAAAGGGTATATAAATGGAGAACTAATAAGAAAAGACCTAAACCAGGCCCTAAACCCAAACCTAAACAAAACCAGACCAACCATTGGAGTTAGGGACCAAAACGGGGTCACTCACATCATTGACATCTGGGGGTGACACGACGGAGGACGATGAGATTGGTGTGCCTCCGCTAGTCAGTTTCGCACCCAGGTTTGGGGATAAACAGATCGTCACCAGACAACAAGCCCAAGCTGGTCCCTCAAAACCAAAAGATAAGGGGAAGGTAAGGATTAAAAATGCCCTACGTGTAATAAACCTGTCTGATCACGTCCTCTCTCCTGCTCATGATGAAGTTTTATCTAAAGGGTTATCGTTTGCTCCAGCTAATACCTTTGATTCATTTGTAGCAATAAAAGACCTAAACATCTTCTCTCGAAAACTTATACTCAAGAAACTCCACTCGGGATCATCAGCCAACTCGACAGGGACATCAGAACATGAGGCACTTCTGAATCTGGAGGATTTGCTGGAGGAATATCCACCTGATTCCAAAGGTAAATTTCCCAGGAATATTTTGCCCAGATCTACCAGATTTCCCCCCTTATCCATTTCTCCTGCTATTGAAATGTTCACAAAACTGGTTACAGAGGAGTTTAAAAAATTGAGCTCCAAGAAGCGATACAACAATCTTACATTCAAACAGCGACATGCCATTTTGGACATGCAGTCCTGGGATGACGTCGTATTTAAAGCAGCGGATAAGGGGGGCAATGTGGTGATCTGGCCAAATGACAAATATGAGAGAGAAGCGAACAGACAACTCAGAGATAGAACCACCTATTTAAAATTAGACAGAAGTCCCCTCACTGAGTTCTCTGATGAGTTGCAGAGAATCCTGATAGGGGCCTTTGAGGAGGGAATTATCACAAAAAAAGTCCTGGAAGGCTTGACCGTGCACTCACCTAAAATACCCACTCTGTACCTCCTACCCAAAGTCCACAAGGATCCCCAGAACCCCCCAGGGCATCCGATTGTTTCAGGGCTGGATGGATTATGTGATCCAGTCTGTAAATTCATCGACTATTATCTAAAACCGCTTGTAGAGGAGTTACCATCATATCTACGAGATACAACGGACGTCCTGAGGAGGGTCGAGGGGATCTTTGTGGAGAATGACATGTACATGGTTACGGCTGACGTGGAGTCCCTCTACACCTGCATTGATCACGATGCAGGTGTAGAGGCGGCTCAATTCTTCCTGGAGGGGTCCAACAGGGATGGCCATCTTTGTGAGCTTATCATTGAGCTGCTTCAGTTTGTCCTGCGACATAATTTCTTTGTTTTTAAGGATAGATATTATTTACAGCAGCGCGGCACTGCCATGGGCGCGGCCTGCGCGCCTTCGTATGCGGGCTTGTTCCTCGGCCTTTGGGAGAGGGGCATGTTCGCCGGCGGAGGTGCGTGGGCTGCGTCCCATGTGCAGTGCTGGATGCGCTACATTGATGACTGTATATTTTTTTGGCAGGGCACTCTGGAGCAGCTCAGTGAGTTTATGACTGGATTAAATGACAACACTCTGAACATAAGGCTCACTTTTAAATGGAGTCAGAGATCACTTGAATTTCTTGATATCCATATGGAGGTGGATGATCGAGGCATTTTACAAACGGATGTTTTCCGTAAGGATACTTCAGTTAACTCCTTACTACATGCCTCTTCATCTCACCATCCATCAACGATTAAGGCCATCCCTGTTGGACAGTACCTCCGGATGAGGAGAGTCTGCTCCACTGAGGCCAACTTTCAACGGCAAGCAGCAGACTTGGGTGAGAGGTTCAGAACAAGGGGTTATAGTAACAGAGCCATAAAGGCAGGGTACGGTCGCGCTAATAGGACTAAACGTGATGATCTCCTCCTACAGAGGAAGAAGATGGTAGAAGTGGATGGTCCTTTACGTTTTATATCCACCTACAATAATGAATGGGAAGGTATGCGAGTAATCTTACAGAGATTTTGGCCTATCCTGTTAAGGGAACCTGCCCTAAGGGGATCCCTTTCTGATTATCCACAAATGACAAGTAGGAGAGCTAAGAACTTGAAGGATCTCCTAGTAAAGAGCCACTATGCCCCAATAACCCCGGAATCTTTGGTCATTCCAAGAAATTAAAAGGATGCTATCCCTGTGGACACTGCGTTGGCTGCAGGAATAGTATCATCCGTTCCAGGGAATTCTGTTCAGGTGATGGTGTTAGGAAATACACTATTAATTACTATATTACTTGTGCCAGCACACATGTGGTATATCATGCCACATGTGGTTGTGGTAAGGTATATATTGGACTCACGTCCAGGGAACTGAGGATGCGTATTAGGGAGCACATACGCGATATAGAGGGATCCAAAAATTGTGAGGATCCTAGCACCCTAAGGACGCTACCCAGACATTTCTTTCACCATCACAACAGCGATCCAAGAACGCTGAAGGTTATTGGAATTGATTTGGTAGTGGGGGGTATTAGAGGGGGCAACTTAAAAAAGACATTGGCCCAGAAAGAATCTAGGTGGATCTCAGTTTTGGACACTTTAAGCCCTAAAGGGCTGAACGAAACCATCAGCTTTGTCCCGTTCCTTTGAATATGCACAGCCCTAGATATACATACCCTGAGTTTTCCTATTTCCTCTTTAATTTCTTTCTATTCTTATCTGGTTTTTCTTCCTTTTCTCTTCCCCACCTTACCCCATTTATTGAATGTACATAGGTATAAAATGGCATTATATGTTTTTAACTGTTTTTAATTTTTCTATGTGTGCAGGTTACTTATGGTGTCCTCCCAGTGTCCACAGTGCCTCGTTTTTCAAGCATCAGGATGAAAAACACCTAAAGAATGAAGAAGAAATATACTAATGTGTATATAAATATATAATTTGTACATTCTTCATTTATACTAAATATAGTTCCTAGGGCGGTGCGCTCCACAACCGTGCCCGACTTCCTCCCTCCTCCGGGGGCGTCTATAATCGCCGCTCGCTCCGGGCGCCTGGCAACCCCTGGCGTCCGGATGTGCGCGGCGATGACGCGTTTCCGGGGGCGGGTTTGGACGCGGGATCACGGAAGTGCGAGCGCCATTACGCGCTGGGTGGTGGCTCCTCATGTGGCGTTCACCTCTTATAAAAAGGTACTGGACACTGTGAGTGACTACCTCTCCTTGAAAAAGCGGTAGTGAAACGGCGTAGGGAGATGGAGGTCTAGGTGGGGGTTCTTTAACACAGCGTGCAGTCACCACTGGTATGCTATATGACTATACGCCTATGTGCAGCAACATTAGCCATGAGCACTGCTCCTTGAGCATCCGATGTGAGGCTGATTGGGCCTCATTTTACTAACTCTGTATATACCATGTCTTGGGAATAAGTGCAATATGTTATTGTGGCAATGTGCAATCATATGTAGTGCAATACCTGAGTTGTAAACTGTATCATCACGTTGTGTAAACCTCACTGCTTGTATCCACAGCCAAACTTGCATTTTAAAAAAATGAGTGCATTTTTGTAAATAAACTGTCAATCACTTTGTTGAGCATAGCAAAGACTCTGGTTCTGTTTGTTTAAAAAATATGCGTTAACGCATGCGTTAACACAGGTGCCTATATGTACCATGCATTATTGCATGCATTTCCCATAGGGCCCAATGTTAAAAAATGCATGCGTTTTTTTACTGCACCCAAAAATGCTGCTAGCCGCGTTTTTGGTATGCTGCATAAAAACGCATGCGTTAACGCATATGGGTTTTTGGACTTTGAAAAAAAGTCCAAAATGTTCCCAAAAATGGATTTAAGGCAAAATTTGATTTGTATGTGTGAACCTACCCATATATCTGTAATATAGTTCCTGTGCTGTTGTTTACTTATACTGAGTGTTTGATCACTAGGACATTATCATTGAGTTAGCTAGCTAAAAATTGATTGTGTTAGAGTGGCTGCACCCAGTAATCTAAGGGATACATTTTTGGATTCAGGATCTCTTTGTCTACATTATGCTGCTCTCAGATGAGGTAGCAAAAACCTGCTGAAATGTACTCATTAATTCTTTTAGTCACTTTTTGTTTAGTTCATCCTACATATTTTTTATCACATGGGAAATTAATACAATATAAGACATTCCTTGTTTTACATGCAAATACAATCCTGAATTGTAAAACTTATATTGCCCTCACACATGTTCATTTTTCTGTGGATATACAAACCGTACATTGGAGTTCATTATTTGCGAAGAGAGAAGCTGCTTGTCACTATTTGGTACTCACACAGATATCACAGTTTTAGGTTACTAGTCCTGATTTTCAGCCACTAGACATGCTGGGTTTGCTTGCCAATCACAGTAATGCCATTGCCACGTTGGCTGTGGCATTACTGTGTTTGTCTGGCTGGCCAACATCATAGGGTCTATATAACCCCTGCCATCACCATCTTTCGTACATTGCATCCAGAAACAGTGTAGTGTGAGCATAGGGACAGAGCACTCACCAAAATATTGCCCGGTAAATATCCATTGCACATAGCAGCAGGCTGATAGCTCCTTTGAGAGGCAACACAGGTGTCTGTATACTGATGCTCAGTCACTTACAACCCACAGATGGAGGCGGTTGTAGCAACAGCGTCCGGCCATGCTGTCAGGGAGGTGACCGGTGGCATTTATAGACGCAAGGTTACCATAGGGCTCTGCCACTCAGGTACATGTGAAGCATAGTGTCAGAGCAGCCTATTGGTCACGCCCTGCTATTAGATCAGGCGGGCTGCTCCGCACTGATTATATGCCTCATCCTGCTGCTAGGTGCAATGGATATTTACCGGGCAATATTTTGGTGAGTTTTTTGTGATTTTATTGTAAAAAATATAAAAGGGTGGGGGACAAGAGGCGCAATAGTGCCCTATCACTAGTGACACTGTAAACAGGGTGGTGCTATGAAACCACTCACCTGGTGCAGTTGTGATCCCCACAACTGGTTTGAAGGCGTGAAAAAATCAAGCGCTGCTGCAAGACCTCCACCAACCACTATTCAGTGGTGAAATCCAGAAAGAAGATGGGAATGCAGGTGTATCACGGTCCGCTCCAGGCTCAAAAAACTCACCAATGAGTCAGAATTTCATCAAGCAGATTATTAAGCTTTTATTCTCCTTCCTCCAACTCGTTTCGGTGCCTTGCCTGGCACCTTCCTCAGGGGAAGGAGAATAAAAGCTTAATAATCTGCTTGATGAAATTCTGACTCATTGGTGAGTTTTTTGAGCCTGGAGCAGCGCGGACCGTGATACACCTGCATTCCCATCTTCTTTTTGTGATTTTATGTCCTATTTTGGTGACTCTAAAGGTACCGTCACAGGCCGCAATCTCGGCTGGCGATATGTGGCAATCTAACGTGCGCACTCACGTTTTTCGTGGTCACCTCAGATCGCCGATGGTGGCATCACACGCCGCAATTTCACCCTGAAGCTAAGGCGATGTGTCGCTCCGGAAATCGCCTCCCCCTATAGCGGACCCAATCTTGCCTAATTCCATCGCCGCTTCACATGTCGCAATCTCAAAGGCAAAGTGGGCGTACATGTTCAGCGCGGCGAGGAGATAGGCGTGCCACAGTGGTGTATACCGTGCCCCATACACGCTCATTGGACAATGCAACAGCGTTACGATTGGTCAGCCTGCTCTGGAAGGCTGGCTAATACATGACGCCATTGAAGATGTGTGTGGTGCTGAACGGACAGCTTTACAAATATGGTGCCCTGTCAACTGACAGTCAATAGGAACACAGTAGCCAACACCAATAATCGCACACGGGGCACAGACTACAAAACGCTTGAGGTACACCTACAGGAATTCATAGGCAACGCTCTTTCCATCATTATCACCCTGTCACACGCCACAACACGGAAATATCGCCTTAAGGATTGCGGCTGTTTGCTGAGCACTATTCAGGAATCAGGCGACGGCCGAGGGGTGATTTATTGCCGAGAAATTCCCAAATCACACGCCGCAACCATGAGGCAATTTCACAGCAATTGCTTTGGGCCAACATATCGCCCTTATGATTCCCAGCCGAGATTGCGGCGTGTGACGGTACCCTAAAAGTGTTAAACAAACATATGGCAGCAAACATATGGTTAGGACTCGTAAGCGTGAGGGCCCTTGACAGTGGATTACGAGCTAACGTATTTTTGCCCAAAATATCTACTAACACCTCACATTTTCATCTTTAGGGTAGAGATACACAGTCAGTATTTGGTGAGTATTGCACATCAGTATTTGTAAGCCAAAATCAGGAGTGGAACAGTCAGAGGAAACATATAATAAAAACATGTGCTCCACTTCTGCATTTTTCACCCACTCCTGATTTTGGCTTACAAATACTGATGTGAAATACTGACCATATACTGACTGTGTGTCTCTACCCTTAGTGTTTTGTTGCATCTTTTTTTATCTGCAGTTTGAGGCTGGGCCCTCTGGGGGCGTCTGTCATTTGTGAGGCTTTTAATCAGTGCGGAGCAGCCCGCCTGATCTAAAAGCAGGGCGATAACCAATAGGCTTCTCTGACACTATGCTTCACATGTCCTTGAGTGGCAGAGCCCTATGGTAACCTTGTGTCTATAAATGCCACCGGTCACCTCCCTGACAGCATGGCCGGATGCTGGTGCTACTACCGCCCCATCTGTGGGTTGTAGGTGACTGAGCACCGGTATACAGACACCTGTGTTGCCTCTCAGAGGAGCTATCAGCTCCTAGATGCAATGGATATTTACCGGGCAATAGTTTGGTGAGTGCTCTGTCCCTATGCTCACACTACACTGCAATATTTTGTTGAGTTTTTTTGTGATTTTATGTCATATTTTGATGACTCCCATAGGGACAGAGCGAGCAACGTGTAGGGTGAATAATTTTTCTGCCACCTAAGTATAACATAACAGCTCTTTTAAGAGGTACACTGAGTCTCTAGTAGCTGAGAATAGTGTAGGGACAGTTTTTGGAGCAAGGAGAGAGAAATTAAAAACACAAAAAATATGAGCCAAAGCAGACATAAGTGTACATGCCTAGTAAGAGCATGTACACACATACCACCAAACAGAATAAACATAAAGAAAAACAGTAAACAAAACATGCAAAAATATTCTGCCATGAATAAATAACTAAAAAGCAGATGCAAGTAAAAAACAGGGTATTAAGTATATAAGTTTTTGCAAAAAGATAAAAAGCCTTCCAACCATGAGAAGCTGTACCCACTATGGGACAGTACCTACTGTATCTAATTTAAAGCCTGCTCATGTATAGATCCTCTGCAATCTGACATGTGCTGCTCCTGGGCCCAGATGCTGTAGGGTAAAAGTCACCTGACTGCTGGGACTCGCTCCTCAGGTCCATGGCTTGTATTGAAACCAAATACTGGATCCACACCTCATTGCGGATGATTCCCAAATTGGTAAGTGCAGTAGAGCTCCAGGTAACATAGATCTCTCTCTTTATTTCCTCTCCGTGATGCCACTCTGGGTCTGGTTCTGTTGACCCACCTTCTGCCCACGGGGTGGTTAAGTAGATTATATCATCCTCTGAGTCGAGATCAGCCATGCCTTGCAGGGGATACATGAAGAAACCAAATGACTGCAATGTAGAATCTAGACAGCGTTCCTATGTGCCACTGTGAGTGCAGTAGGAGGTAGGATGGTGGGAGAAGCTGTTCCACGAGATTTGGTATATTTTATTTTTGTAAGGGGAACGCCTCTTTCATTGAGTGCAATCAGTACTGGAGTTGAATGTTTGCATACCATTGTTGCCAAATGCCTTGCTAGTGCTAATTAACAGGCCACAATGTATATAAACTAGGCTGCGGATCCTTAGTTGCAGTCATTAATAAAGCGTGACATGTTACTATGAAACATACTGATGAAAATATTTACGTTTATTCAGGTCAGCATTCACCACCAATTCATCTGGAATGCTGATTTAATCTACTGGGCACTGCAGGAGGGTCAGGAAGACAACTGGAATATGCATTGAAATATGCATATACATGAAATGTGAGCCCCAAAGGAGGCGGTGTTGCAAATGTATGTAAAGCGGTATGGAATTAATAGCGCCATATAAATAAATACATATTATTATTCATAGTTTTATGATTATCATGACGTTAAATAGTGATTGCACATTTTTAAGAAGCAATAGCCATACTATGGGGTTTTATTAGTGTGAACAGAACCTATAAGATCATCATGAATGTGAAGAATATAATGGCCATATGTTAATTTTTTAGATATTGCTTTCACGTAAGTGTAGAACAGATGGCCTCACATGCTGGTGACCCTCTGCAATAATGAAGGTTTTCTGTCCAATAAAAAAAAAACTCATAATAATGAAAAAAAACTATTCACAAAAAAATTATTTAAAAAATATAATGCTCTCTTAAACTCATATTTTAAGGACATTGTAAGCTTCCTGGACTTCCCTGCTGCTGCCACATCTGGCACTGTTTCAAAAATTCACACCCTGCAGGTGTCAAAAACATCTGCTAACTTCAGGAAGCTTAAAAAAGGTATTTAAAGCTCCAAAATATTCTGCACCTTGATACAAGCTGGTGATGGCTGGGGACACTCCTGACCTTTGGTTAGGTGTTGTCCTTAGCCAGCGGGTCTTCCGGTGTTTTGGACCCAAATAAACAGGTAAAGTTTTAGGACCATTTTAGTTTTAGGACCATTTTAAAGGAGTTATCCAGGAATTTTAGAAAAAAAATTGCCCAAGCACTAAATAGCAGGTAGCAGCCACCTACCTACGTGTTGTGCCCTGCACCAGTCACCTCCGTTCACCCCGGAAACCGAGCGATCACAGACCCCTCCTGCTGTGGACAGTGTGGTAGGTATACAGAGCAAAGCGGAAGAGTCTCTACGGCTTTTCCGCTCTGCTCTGTGAAAGGAGTGGGATAGCCGGTATCCTGCTGATTGATAGTAGGCTCCATGCTACCTGATTGGGGGAGCTGTCTGTCAATCAGCATGACATTGCTTCTGATGCTCATCAACAAGGGGGAGTAGCCATCCCCTCTGTTGATGTGATATCAGCGAAAGTGGCAAAATCGCCTACAAGAGCAGCCTCAGAACGCTTCATAATGGTAGTAAATGGTGCCGGTAGAATATGCAGGTACGTGGCAGCTACCTATCTGTTATTGCTTAGTCACAATTTTTTTTTTACCCTGGATATCCTCTTAAACTTTCAAACTTTTGGCCGAACAAAGCAGTGTTCGACAACTTTTGGGCAATGCACTCGGGTTCTCGATCCCTGAGCCCAATCATTTGTGCCGAATTTGAAATTGGTGAACATGTTCTAGCAAAGCTCACTTATCACTAATTTATAGTTGCGTCCATGTGCATTTTTCTAAAAAAAAAATATGTATCTCCGTCCGTAAAACATTATATTTCTTGCCATTTTTGGTGGCCAAGGTTGCATGAAGATGTTATTGATTTTGTGTCTACCTGCAATATTTGTGAACATTCTTAAGGCCACTTTACACACACCAACTTATCTGTTCAACTTCTGAACAACTTACTGATTGCAGTTAAATCATGGACACATTGTTCCATTTGTACACAGCCACAAAATGGAGCAATGTGTCCATGATTTCACTGCAACCAGTGAGTTGTTCAGAAGTTGGGCAGATAAGTTGGGGTGTGTAAAGTGGCCCTAACATTCTGCATACTCGTCCGTCTTTGTCTCTCATATTTTTTGTTGTTCATGATCGATCATGGGCATATCTGTCTATGGATTTTATTACTGAGCCTTCCATCTTGTCTATTTAACCCCTTCCCGACCTATGATGTAGGAGGACGTCATGGGCCTGTAAGGGGTGTTTGATGTGAGCTCCGGCGCGGAGCTCACCTCAAAGCCCCGACATCTCAGCTGATCTCATCAGCTGAGAGGTCAGGGTAACAGCACCGATTGGATCCCGGATCCGATCGGTGCTGTTAACCCCTTGGATCCCGATGTCAATCACTGACAGCGGGATCCAAGGCGGCTGCGGCGGGGAACGCGGTGTTCCCCGCCTGCTCCGAAGATCCTGCGATACTATCGAAAAATTGGACCTACCGTATATACTCGCGTATAAGCTGAGTTTTTCAGCCCAAAAATTGGGCTGAAAAGTCCCCCCCTCGGCTTATACGCGAGTCAGTGCCATTATACAGGCCCCCCTCACAGTATGGCGCCCCCCCCTCACAGGATGGCCCCCGCATGCAGCGCTGCGCACATATATTACCTGGCTATCAGCTGTCACCCTGCGGTGGCTGATCGTTTTCCTGGCTCCGGGCTGCATCTTCATCTGTGTCTTCCTGCTTGTCACGTGACCGGCCGGGGTCTCGATGACGTCATCGCGATGAGCCCCGGCCACAAGCAGGAAGACACAGATGAAGATGCAGTCCAGAGCCAGGAGAACGATCCGCCACCGGAGGGTGACAGCTGATAGCCAGGCAATGTATGTGTGCAGCGCTGCATGCGGGGGCCATCCTGTGAGGGGGGGACGCCATACTGTGAGGGGGGCCTGTATATCATCACTGCTGGGCTGTATACTATGCTGGGGACCTGTACACCATCACTGCTGGGGCTGTATACTGTGCTGGGGACCTGCTGTATACCATCACTGCTGGGGCTGTATACTATGCTGGGGACCTGCTGTATACCATCACTGCTGGGGCTGTATACTGTGCTGGGGACCTGCCGTATACCATCACTGCTGGGCTGTATACTATGCTGGGGACCTGCTGTATACCACACTGCTGGGGGCTGTATACCTGTGCTGGGGTCCACCCTCGGCTTATACGCGAGTCAATACGTTTTCCCAGGTTTTGGGGGCAAAAGTAGGGGGGTCGGCTTATACACGGGTCAGCTTATACACGAGTATATACGGTAATTATAAAATCTTAGTTGCTAGAAGCAAAAGATTAGGTGTCCCAAAAAAGGACATTGGTAGATAATGGGTTAACAACCTTTAGCAACCTTTAGTGCCGATGTCACCATTTACCATGCTTCCGGGCCCTCTCATGAACCTCAGACATCCTCATGACTTCCCTGAGGTTGTCTCACGTTTCCCAGCTGGTATCACGCAGCAGGGATCCCACTGTGTAACCTTTGGTAATTTGACGCAAGTGACTACAGTAATAACGAGTCCCAGAAGTGGAGAGAGAAGACTACAATTACCTCGCAGTTCAAACTAGCCCCTATGTGATGCCTCAAGTCTGAACTTTGTTTGTAATGTTTGTGATGGCACCAATTGTCACACTCTAACCATCGTATTAAAAATGCTTTCTGTGAACGTGACTCCACCATATTGTTGTTAGGCCCTGGGCCCACAGTATATTGTCTGATGCTTCTTTTGAAGCAGATTTTGAGAATCTGCATCAAAATCTGCATGTCTATCCTGAAGCTAGCAAAGTCTATGAGAGTTCAAAAGAGTTCAGAAGTGCTCTGCCATTGTGTTTTTTTTCTTGCAGATTTTGAGGCAGGAAAAAGAAATCTGAACCACATGTGCAAGGGAAAAAAAAAAGCAACGTGAGCACAGCATTTCTGACTTATCATACACTTTGATGGCCTCAGGATACACATACAAATTTTAATGCAGATTTTCAAAATCTGCGTCAAAAAAAATCAGTGTATCATGGGCACAAGGCCTAAGGCTAGGGTCAGACTTGAGGCTGACGGAGCCGCTAAACTCTCTGAAATTCAGCCCCAGTGCATAGCGTTAACTCTATGCACTGCTAGTGGAATGCAGCCCCATAGCAGCCCGGTTTTTACCTTAGCAGCGGTCACACAAAGCTGCATACAGTGTTTTCCTGTGCGCTCTGCTAAAGCGCACATCCTGCAGCTTTGTGTGTGACCGCTGCTAAGGTAAACACCGGGTTGCTATGGGGCTGCATTCCACTGGCAGCGCATAGTGTTAAATTCAGCTGCAGCACATAGCGTTAAGAGATTTTAGCGGCTCCATCAGCCTCAAGTCTGACCCTAGCCTAAGAGGGTCCAGGAAGAGCTGCAGTTGTGGTAAAAGGGTTTGATTCCTCTTGCCCCTTGCTGCCTCCACATAGACTTTTAGGGCAGGGGTGGCCAACTACAGTCCTCAATACCTGAAAACACTGCAAGGTTTAAGAATTTCCTTATAATTGGACAAGTACTAATTTCATCACCTGCAGAGGTCATGAGTCCAGCACCTTGTGCAATGTTAAGGAAATCCTGAAAACATGCACTGTTTGCAGCCCTTGAGGACTGCACTTGGCCCGCCCTGCTTTATACGAGTGTGTGTGTTGTCTTGCATTTTCATACCAAGCATACCAGCAACCCAACAGCACAATTTTTTTTTGGAAAGTTCATTGTACAGTACTTGGCATTAATATTGTCTGCCAGCTTTCTCATCACTGCCCGAGCGTAAGGTCGTGGTACTCCGCTACCAGACGGTCTGGGGGGTTGCAGGAGCTATTCCTGCAGGGGCATTCTCCCCCACCACTCACCCCCCAGCACGCTCCATCATAGCCACTACTGGAGAAGATAATAGATAGCCAACCCCCTCTGTTGTTACCTTGCCTCAGGAGCATTGGCTGTTGAAATAATTTGCTTTAGAGCCATGCAGCCATGCTCGGGCGATATTGTCATCAAACAGATCTCCTCTATAAAGGACACAAATCGCATCTCCTCAATAAAGGACACAGGACATGGTGCTTCATGCCTTACCAAATAGTTGCTTGGAGGGGGTAGATGTCCCCACATGACATTCTTCCAGTAGAAGGCCTCTGGCAGTGGTGATGCACACGGCTGGAAAACAGGGCCTCCTGTCTCTTCTACCTCCTCCTATTCGTCTTCCTATTCATGAACCTGGTCCTAGTGGAATTAACAATCCAGTAGCTGCGTCATTGGCTGTAGGTTTAATACAGCCAGGTGTGCTGCAAGATCCTTTGCAGTCTGACATCTGGTGTTACTGGATAGCATAGGGAGAGGGTCCCCTCCTGACTGTGATCTCCTTTGGCCCTCCTCTAGCATCGAAGCCCAGCACTGTATACGGACCTCACTGAAGATGAGGACCACTGTAGGTAGCATGATGGAGCTCTGGGTCACATATGTATCCATCTCCTCTGCAAGCTGCTCCAGTTCTGATGCTGTTGAAGCACCTTCTGCCTTTGTGGTGGTTAGGAAGATGACCTTTTCCATATCAGGCATGTTTTGTGAGGATCCATCACCAAACTGCGAATGTTGACTGGTTCTGCTTCTAGCTCCTCCCTCTCCATAGCATGTTGTCTGGTTCTGCCTCTAGCTCCACCCCCTCCAGAGACTGTTGTCTGGTTCTGCCTCTAGCTCCTCCTGTGGCACCCCTATGGTCCGGTTGCCACAATGGTATGGCCTATTGCTTCCCTAACCGGTGGTGGTATCATGCCATGAAGTAAATGGAGCTCTCTACATTAGGTGACCACGCATCCACACACAAGCCTGATCCCTGACCAGAAATGGGAGCACAAGCACCTAGTTTTTAGGGTGACTGCCTCTTCTGGCTGGGGGGAGGGGAAAGAGCAGAGCAGTGTAATGTGAAGAAGGAAAGGAAGAGGATGCATGAGGAGAAGAGAGCTCTGGGGTTTGGAGCTACTTCAGGCTTACCCCAAATTTGCGCAGAGAAGAGGACACCAGAGTCCTGGGCTGATCAGGGACTGCAAGCCCTGGGAGCCAAGTCTGGACACCAGAGGATTACATGTCTGCTGGTCACACGTGTGGACCCAAGAGCACAGCAGCATAGAGAGCCTCGAGCTGTGAGAAACAGAACAGCACCCTTGATAGGCTTAGGCTCCTTTCACATTACGATTTGAAGGGAACCGATGCTGTCCGATATAATTCGGACAGCATCGGCTCCCTTCTGATGCCTGGAATCGGGTGCCAAATAGGCACCCGATTCCGGCATAAAATCGGAGTGAAAAAAAGAAAAAAAAAAAGTTTATTCTCACCTCCCCCTGAGCCCCCGCCATCTCTCGCCATCTTCTTGGAGGCTCCCGGTGGCTCCCGCAGGCTCCCGGTGGCTGCAGAGGTCTTCCTCTGCTGTTCAGGACCTGCGGTGATGTCACAGTCACGTGACCGCGGGTTCACCATGGTAACCCGCGGTCACATGACTGTGACATCACCGCAGGTCCTATACAGCAGAGGAAGGCCTCTGCTGACACCGGGAGCCTGCGGGAGCCACCGGGAGCCTCTAAGAAGATGGCGGGAGACGGCGGGGGCTCGGGGGGAGGTGAGAATAAACTTTTTTTTTTTTTTTAATCCTTGTGCTCCCAGTTAGGAGCAGTTTTACTGTACTGAGCATGCTCAGTACAGTAAAACCGGGTTCGAGGAGACATCAGATGTTTCCTCGGACCCTTCTCCATAGGGCCCCATGTCAAGCTCCGATTTTTGCACCTATAAAAAAATCGGACAGATTCGGATCAGACCAGATCAGATGGCATTTAGTGCACATCCGATTCTGTCCGATGCCCATAGGGCTGCATGGGGCCCAAAATCGGTTCGATGCTGTCCGATTTTTATCGGACAGCATCGGAAATGAAAAATCCGTAGTGTGAAGGCAGCCTTACACTGCTGTGGCACCCCGCAACGAGTGCGTCACAAGAGGGTATTGCAGCCATAAATGCAGCCACAATATTCTCTGACACAGCAGTGACCTGGTTAACTTAGAAATCCAACCCTGCATGCATCACCTAGAACAGAGGGCCAATCCTAGGTCCTGGTGGGCAGAGTGCTAGGGAAGTGTGTAGGAGAACAAACCCTTAGTCATTAGGAGAAGGGATCTAGAACTTGACCTGAGCAGTCTAGAACTTGGAGTAGGAGCGGGGGCTCTGCATCCCCGTGCAGCCCCCGGGCCGTCACCGGTCGGGTGTCAGCACCTGAGGCCTCAACAACCGGGATCGGGCATCATTACCACGGGTTCCAAAAGACTCCCGTGCCCAACTCACAGCCGGTTCACTGGTACCGAAGCTGGCAGCAGTTCACCTCTGCTACGCGAACCAGAAGCGTGGAGGAGCAGCTTCACAGGAGCACCCCACCACCAGCCAACTTCCAGTCG
The DNA here is from genome assembly GCA_033576535.1 of Allobates femoralis. Taxonomy (NCBI): domain Eukaryota; kingdom Metazoa; phylum Chordata; class Amphibia; order Anura; family Aromobatidae; genus Allobates; species Allobates femoralis. Next base: position 401,060,633 of record JARQOC010000001.1, read on the forward strand.
TCTAACCAGCGGTGTACCCACCGAGGGATCCAAGGCTCCCCAAAGCATCCACAACGTACAACTTGGATAGGGCATTGAAGCAGCCTCCCCGTACCCGACCTGGTATTCCTGGGCGACACTGGCAACCACTTAGTTAGAATGGAGAAACACTGTAGATTTGTAAGGGACACCATCACTGCTGAGTCCACCCGGTCTACTACCCGTAAACTGTATACCATGTACTGCCTGCTGGTTACAGTAAAGACCCGTTGCAGAGACTTTCTGTGTCCGTGCTTCCTTATGAACTGTCCGTCCGCACTACAAGGTAACCGCAGCTGCCGCACAACATCTTAAGCAGCTCCAGCCTCCGGGGATCACCGCTCAGCCTGTGGGGAGCGTTCCATCTTGCTGCTATCCATCCCCCGGAGGTTCCGCAGCGTCGGTAGCCCTTACCGAAACTACTCATAGGTGGCGTCACGAATAAATTAAAAACCCCTTTAATCTGTTCCACCAAGATGTCTTCAACCCTTTTGATCTGCACTACACCAGGCCCCACTACCGGCAGGCGCGGTCCACCCGTGACAAGGAGGAAGAAAGCATCGCCTGTCTAAACCGGAGTCCCGGCCACGGTGAGTCAGAAAATGGCGTCACGAACAGGATACGAGCAGGCCCGTTACCCAACGGGTATAATGTGCTTAAAAATGACTTTATTGTCTAAAATCTGGACTTTGTTCGTCCCTAAAAAGAACTTTCCTGCCTTTTCACTGTGGGCCAAGATGGCGCCCAAGATGGCGTTCCGCCACAAGAATCCGCCACGTGCAAGCCCAGGAGTGAGTCAACCCCCCCTCATCGTGGGAGGGCTAAAGACAAAAGGCGCCAAACTCTTTGTCCGCCCTGATTGCTCGAATCAACCAAAAGACTTTTCCCACCATTGGACTACAAAAGCCCAGAGGAAATGGGAGTGTCACAGAAGTTCTTCACCAGCTCTTACCAGAACGCTTACCGGTTGAACGGGTGTGTGGTTTCCCTCCAAAGAAGAGAATGACCAGCATGAGACTCCAAGACCTGATGCGGGAGGTCGAGGCGGAGGCCAGAGCAGCCATCGGCCAACCGAGTCCGGGTCCTGCCCTTACCATAGACGGCAGCCCCGACTTCTGGCTAGAGGCTCTACAAGACCTCCGGGTGCGACTACTTGAGACTGTGGAATGGACGATTTGCAGCTGGAGCGCGACCCTAGGCAGACGACTACACCATGCGATGCAGCAGAGCCGACTGGGTACAGCTACTCCAGGCCCAGACGACGTCGCCAGCTTCTCAACCGCCTCACCGTCGCCTATCACCTGCCCTGCTTCGTCACCAGAGCCCATAGACTGTATCGTTCCAGTGGAGGCCACAATTCGACCCGTTCCAGCGATTAAAACCGCAGCCGACCCCGTTCCGGAGCCGGAGCTTACCATACGCTCCATAGGAGAACTTGATATCTACCAGGTTCCCACCGAGGAACCCGCGACGTGTTTCACAACTACAGAGACTGTCGCATGTTTCGTCCCCGTACCGAAGGCTTCCCTTGCAATTGCCGAGGTCTACCTGGTAACCGGGATTGAGACCCCTCTACCTACAGTTACAGATGAAGAGGCAGGCAGCCTGGAAGCCCTGCAGGACGTCCCTGTGGAAGGATCCGCAGCACCACCGCCCTGTTGTACAGAGGAACCAGCTTCAACGTCTTCAGCCATCGAGCAGCCTGATGTGGTCATCGAAGGAGAGGTCGAGGAGGATGACGACGAGACCCGCAGCACCGCTGAGGATCTTGACACCGGGTTCGCTTGGGGAGACACCGAGGAACTTCCTACCGGGCATACAGCTCGGGTACACTGGTCGGGTGCAACGCTGACACCTTCCCCTGTGCCGTTCCACCGGGTGCCGGTCCAGACAGCCCGCCAAGTTCAAGCTTCCCGCCAAACCACCAGCTCCATCACTCATCTCTACACCCCGAGCCGTAACGACGGAGATGTACGCCAGAGACGACGAGAGGAGTGGCAAGCCCGTGAACGCGCCAACATGCAGGCCCGTGTCGAGGCTCGCCGCCAGCCGCCGCTGCCTGATGAACTCCACCGCGAAGGTAGAATTTCCACCTTTAACTTACATACCGGGTGGGGGTTCGCTTGGGAGGTGGGTTTGAATGAGGAGGTGTTTGTGGGGCGCCGGGACGTTGAGTCAAACTTGCCAAGAGGACATCCCAATCGGGACTTATACCGGGGCGATGTAATCACTTATGAACGTTATGCTTGTCCAGATGGGTGGTTCGCTATCCGGGTGCGCCATCGTTCTCCATGCCAGTGACTTTAAGACTTGAACTCATTCAATGACTCTGTACCTGTTAATCACTGCTTGTGCGATCTTGCGGCTATAGCCTGAACTTTTATCCAAGAACAGCCGACCGCCCGCCGGGTCCGCACCAAGTGTTTTACCTGTTTATTTTACTGCCTCACTTTTATGCCATATAATGACCTGTCATTAATAAAAGTGCATTACCTGTTATAAAATACAAAAACCTCTGTAATGTGGGTAGTGTGACGCTTGGGGACAAGCGTATTCAACCAAGGGGGAGTGTGGCGCCCCGCAACGAGTGCGTCACAAGAGGGTATTGCAGCCATAAATGCAGCCGCAATATTCTCTGACACAGCAGTGACCTGGTTAACTTAGAAATCCAACCCTGCATGCATCACCTAGAACAGAGGGCCAAACCTAGGTCCTGGTGGGCGGAGTGCTAGGGAAGTGTGTAGGAGAACAAACCCTTAGTCATTAGGAGAAGGGATCTAGAACTTGACCTTAGCAGTCTAGAACTTGGAGTAGGAGCGGGGGATCCGCACCCCGTGCAGCCCCCGGGCCGTCACCGGTCGGGTGTCAGCACCTGAGGCCTCAACAACCGGGATCGGGCATCATTACCACGGGTTCCAAAAGACTCCCGTGCCCAACTCACAGCCGGTTCACTGGTACCGAAGCTGGCAGCAGTTCACCTCTGCTACGCGAACCAGAAGCGTGGAGGAGCAGCTTCACAGGAGCACCCCACCACCAGCCAACTTCCAGTCGTCTAACCAGCGGTGTACCCACCGAGGCATCCAAGGCTCCCCAAAACATCCACAACGTACAACTTGGATAGGGCATTGAAGCAGCCTCCCCGTACCCGACCTGGTATTCCTGAGCGACACTGGCAACTACTTAGTTAGAATGGAGGAACACTGCGGATTTCTAAGGGACACCATCACTGCTGAGTCCACCCGGTCTACTACCCGTAAACTGTATACCATGTACTGCCTGCTGGTTACAGTAAAGACCCGTTGCAGAGACTTTCTGTGTCCGTGCTTCCTTATGAACTGTCCGTCCGCACTACAAGGTAACCGCAGCTGCCGCACAACATCTTAAGCAGCTCCAGCCTCCGGGGATCACCGCTCAGCCTGTGGGGAGCGTTCCATCTTGCTGCTATCCATCCCCGGAGGTTCCGCAGCGTCGGTAGCCCTTACCGAAATCACTCATAGGTGGCGTCACGAATAAATTAAAAACTCCTTTAATCTGTTCCACCAAGACGTCTTCAACCCTTTTGATCTGCACTACACCGGGCCCCACTACCGGCAGGCGCGGTCCACCCGTGACAAGGAGGAAGGAAGCATCGCCTGTCTAAACCGGAGTCCCGGCCACGGTGAGTCACTGCCTGCTGGTTGGGAGACCACACAAAGAAAGGAATAGATTAGCTCACAGGCATCTGAGACTCTAAGTATGAAGCACAGAAGGAAGGCATACTGATCCTACCTGGTTGATTGGACTTCAGTTGCTTCCAGGTTGACCGGACCCTGGACTTGGTGACCAGTACTCCTGGATTCAACTACAAACAAACATCAGTAAAGGTAAAGACTGAATTCATTAATCTCCTTGCTTCTTTACTGCACCCCTGAACCTTCAGCTACTACAACCACCATCATAACTACTTCACCTTTACAACATTGCAGGGGCATGCTCCATCTGAGGGGAATCTTCCATCTAGCTGCTAGGCCATCTATATCCTGTGGACTACTATATGCAGTGATTGTCATTATTGACCAGAAACCTCAGATGGCGTCACGACAAACAATTCCCCTTTAAAATCCTCTTTACCTTGTCCGGTCAGGGCCACAGAGCTGGGCAATCACCACTGTGAGAATCGCAACAGACTGCCTGTCTACCTACCGGGTACCCCAGCCCACACGACCACGACTTTCCTTCTCCATGGAATGTTGTCTGGTGGTTCTACCTCTAGCTCCTCTGCCCCCATAGAATGTTGTCTGGTTCTGCCTCTAGATCCTCCCTCTCTATAGAATGTTGTCTGGTTCTGCCTCTAGTTCCTCTCCCTCCACAGATTGTTGTCTGGTTCTGCGAGGAGGTGTTCTATGAAGTGGCTTGGTTAACTGGAGTGAATGGGGCTTGATACATATGTGGCACCCAAGTGATCCATATTGCCTCCATCACAGGGGGTGTTGTCATGCCTGGTAGCAGGAGAAGATCCCCACGTTAGGTAACACTCAGCATGCAACACAATTCCTGACTTCAGGCCAGAAGCTGCCCTATTTCTGGCACGGAGGCAGGGTTAGGGAGTTAGTCTGAGGAGAGGGAAAGTAGAGGACATGGAGAGAAGAGCTTTGGGAAAAGGAGCTGAGCACTAGAGAAAGGATGCCAGAGTCCTTAGTTGTGCAGGTGTTGAATGCCCCGGAAGCCGAATCTGGAGGGCAGGAGGCTGTAAGTCTCCTGGCCACATCAAACACCAGACGGTACAACAGCATACGAGAGCCCGAAGTGGCCACTAGTGCAGCAGTATCTGTGATAGGCACGAACTATCTGCAATACGGGTGAGGAACCATCATGCAGGGAGAGCGCAGCATAATAGCTATAAGCAGCAGGGACCTACAAAGAGTGCAGAAGGAAGGCCTCCGAACGCATCTGGCGAGGTGGATCCCTAATTGCTTCCAGGTTGTTCGGATCTGTTCTACCACCTGTAACCAGTGCCCCGGACTGCATCATCATCTGCCAAGTAAAGATAATGAAAACTGCACCCTTCTGTGTCCTCTGCTTATTTTCTGCACCCTCTGTCCTGCACCCCAATGATCACCACCACCTTAATAAACTGTTCCATCTGCCCTGGAGCCCTGTGGGGAACGTTACCATCCTGGCTGCACTACCATCTGTTCAAGCAGTCCTAATCTGCAGCATCAACCATCCCTGGCTGAATACCACAGGTGGTGTCACATTCATCCCGTGTAAATACTACCCCCTTAACTGCATGGCCAGGGCCATGGAGCTGGGTCACAGCCACCATGACCTCCCAAAGAACTGACTGGCTCAGTTACAGAATATCCCATGGCCCTAGTGGGCGTTGCACCTACATACACACAAACATACATACATACACTCAGTTTTATATATATACAGATAGCAGGTTTTATCACTAGTTTCATAGACTGTTGTACTCAGGTACAGCAGGTGCAAGAAGCCCATCAGGGATTCAGTGACTTTGCCTTTAAGACCCTGCTTATAGCAGGATCTAGCAGACCATCCCATCTAACCCTGGGGAAATCAGATAACCTCAGAGTAGGATGTCAACAATCGCCATCTGCGATCATGATTTGGCCAATCCTGCCAAAGGAAGTCTTTTAAACCTTTTTAACAACTTAGATTTCGCTTTTGCAGTATTTAAGGGGTCAATTGGCCCCAATCTGACTGTCAGCTTTCATGTACTGCCGTTAACCATGGAAATTTCACCCACAGGGCAGTGCTATTCACCTATTCCTCACTGCAGTCAAAAAGCAGCACTGAAAAATAAGGCTCTGAATAAAAATAACCTCTTTTAAAAGGCATTTCCGTAATTAGTAAGGAGTTCATAATTGTTCATTAGACCTTCTGTTTTCTATCTAAATTTAGACCATAATTATTTTATACTAGCTGTGAGCCCGATGCGATTGCATCGGGATTCTAGAATCGGTGTATAGTTTATTAAATTAGAGTTTTAACTAATAATCCAATTATTCCATGATAGATGGCGGGCCAATGTCAAAGAATCGGGAGTGTAGCATGCATATATACATTATTCATTCAAATAATTCAATAATGCACATAAGACATGATATCTATCTATCAACTACCAATGTTTGTATGGTATATGTCAGTGTAGTACATGTCATGATTCTAAGGCAAGGCTTTTCGTACAGATACTGGCACCGATGTTTTGTACAGATTACGTATATTCAATTTATATATGAATATTAATAATCTATGATTGAGCCAGTACATGTTTCCCCACTTACAGCTGGTGGGACCTACTCTACTCTATCCCTAATAATTAATAGTTAGACTCCTTTTAAAGCAGATATTTTTTGGCTATTTGCAGAAGGTGTGGAATAACCAAATACAATTTCTTAACTTGGCACCAAAGGGACTACCTACAGCTCACTTTCAGAAAGTAACATTTAATAAATATGGAACTTGCACTTAGCTTGCAGTAAATACGGCAAGCAGAGCTTTAACAGGTTGACTAAATGCAACCACTAAAAATGAGAGCTAACTGATTTTGGCGGTTGAAACTGTGGAAAGCACATGTGCCGCAACTACCGCAAGTAAACCACAAATTCCATAAACATTTCATGCAACTTACAGTAAGAGTACTGTAGGTCACCATTAGGCAGCAAGTGGCAAAATTGATTTTTTCCCACTAAAAATTCCACAAATAGCAGAATAATTCAGATGTAAAATCAAAATGTCTATTCTTTCCCTATGTGTTTAAATATGTACCTATGTGTATATATGTATTTATATGTACAGAACACACTTCAAGATAGAGATGTGTGTGAACAGCCGTCCCACCCATCTCTTAGGCTGCCTTCAGACTTGCACATGTATCTGCAGCGTTTTGCAGATGCATCAGCAAGCACCTGCATGCAGACGGCAGTCCTTATCTTTATAATGGGACACACGGTGTCTGCAGATGCTTGCAGACAGCCGTGTGCACCCATTCACTCCTATATGTGATCTGTGCGCAGGCGGATGCCTGTGTACAGATCACAGACTCTCCTCCGCACCAAGGACGCGACATGTTGCATCCCTGGTGCGGGCGGGAGTGTGTGATTTGTATGCAGGCATGCGCCTGTGCAGAGATCACATATAGGAGTAAATGGGTGCGCACGGCTGTCTGCAAGCATCTGCAGACACCGTACGTCCCATTATAAAGATAGGGGCTGCCGTTTGCATGCAGATGCTTGCAGATGCATCTTCAAAACGCTACAGATGCATCTGCAAGTCTAAAGGCAGCCTTAGCTGTTCACAAAAACCTCACCCTGTGTAAAAAGAAAATTAAATCTCGCAGCAGCTATACTGCTGGAGCTTCAGGTTCTTATCACTAAATGCAAGCATTTAGATGATACACATCTACAATCTACAAAAAAAATGTGTGTTTACATACATATACAATGAAATGTAAAAAGAAATTTTCTAAGCTAAAAAAGTAATTACTATATATTTTAAATAACTATTTTATATCTAAAAACTAATTATAATATCTTTATAACTAAACTAATATTTTTGGTATTTTGTATATTTCTATTCCTATACATCTATAGCTAAATTAATTTATTGTAATATTTGTGTCTAATTTTAAAATAACTATGTATCTAAATGTAAGATGTATCTAAAGAATTTTAAGTAAAATATTTTTATACACTATATTTTAAGTGAAAATGAACACTAACAACTATATTTTTTAAATGACTATTTTATATCTAATAACTAATTATAATGTCTTTATCTATAACCGAATTTTTTTGGTATGTTTTTTTTTCGATTCCTATACATCATTAGCTAAAGTAATTTATTGTAATATTTGTGTTTAATTAGAAAGTAACTATGTATCTAAATCTAATATGTATCTAAAGAATTTAAAATAAAATATTATTAGAGAGATTATTTTGAGTAAAGAGTATTTCACAATAGGGCAGCAATTTGACTTGAATGGGTGTATCCAGCACTTTCACCTTAACATTGCATCGTCTTTTCACTCATGAAAAAGCCACATATAACTGTCCACGTCCAAAAACGGGTTGTGACAAAAAAATCCCTACTTTCTCCAGTGTTTGGCCTTGGGATTTGTTGATGGTCATGGCAAAAGTAGACTTCACGGTAAATTGTTGACGTCTTAACTTGAAAGGTAAGGCAGTCTCTGATGGAGATAAATCAATCCTTGGAATAAACACCACATTTCCTTCTGCAGACCCAGTAATGACTTTTGCTTGAATCAGATTGTCAAAAAGTGATGACAATGAAGCGATTCCCATTGCAAAGACTTTTTATGCTGTTAAAGGTGCGCAAAAGCATGAGAATGGTACCGATTTGTAATTTGAGGCGATGATAAGGCATTCCCATTGGTGTGAGTGAATTTAAAAATTCCACTGGATATTGGTGTGAATCTTCAGTCTCAATGGAATCATCACTAATGTACTCAGTGTATTCACCAGCAATGTAATCCATAACCTTAGAGTTCACCATATCCACATGGACATTTTTAGGGCAAAGAATGGCATGTGATGCAGCAATTTGAATGCTTTCATTATTATATCCATCATGTATGGAAATGTAATATATATCTAAAGAATTTAAAATAAAATATTCTTATAGACAATATTTTTAGTAAACACTTTTTCTGAATGAGGCAGCATCTTTCCTTGAATGGGTGTATGCAGTACTTTCACCTTAACAATACATCTTCTTTTCACTCGTGAAAAAGCCACATATAACTGTCCATGTCCAAAAACTGGTTCTGGCAAAAAAATCTCTACTTTCTCCAGTGTTTGGCCTCGGGATTTGTTGATGGTCATGGCAAAAGCAGGCTTCACGGGAAATTGTCGACGTCTTAACTTGAAAGGTAAGCCAGTCTCTGATGGAGATAAATCAATCCTTGGAATAAACACACATTTCCTTCTGCAGATCCAGTAATGACTTTTGCTTGAATCAGATTGTCAAACAAAGCGATGACAATCAAGCGAGTCCCATTGCAAAGACCTTTTCTGCTGTTAAAGTTGCGCAAAAGCATGACAATGGTACCGATTTTTAATTTGAGGCGATGAGAAGGCATTCCCGTTGGTGTGAGTGAATTTAAAAATTCCACAGGATATTGATCTGGATCTTTAGTCTCATCAGGATCAATGGAATCATCACTAATGTATTCAGTGTATTCACCAGCAATGCAATTCATGACCTTAGAGTTCACCATATCCACATGGTCATTTTTTTGGGCAAAGAATGGCATGTGATGCAGCAATTTGAATGCTTTCATTGTTATGTACATCAATGAGAATATTTTCACCAAATATAGCAAGTATGAGTGAGCCAGTGCAGATCATGTCTTGTGGGATTTCAATGATATCATCTCCAAGGTTGAAATCATTGGACAATTCACCATTTCCCAGTTGAAGTAACCAACGGCTATAATCAGGATCAATGGAACGCATGTTGTTGAAGAGTGGCAATTGAGTGAAAAGCTGCCATTGTCGTGAGTATTTAATACAACTCTCTATAATGTCAGTTCTTGTACCATGAGGGATGATAGGCAAACACTGTCGAAAGTTTCCTCCCAGAACAATGACTTTCCCTCCAAAAGGTGTTGTATTTTTATTGGAAATATCTGTTGTCATGACATCCCGTAAAAGTTGATCTATCACATGCAATGCATATTTAGATAACAGAGTGGACTCGTCAATAATGAAAAGTTTGGTACTTTTCAAATGTTGTGCAGCATCTGTATCATTTTTAATTCTGGAAACGGATGTTTCATTTATTGGAATTGGTATGCCGTAAAGCGAATGGATGGTTCTTCCTCCTTGCAGTAAGTTAGCTGCAATCCCTGTACTGGCTGAAGGTGATACAATTTCGCCTTCTCCTCTTAGTTCATGAATTAATAAATCATACAGATATGTTTTCTCACTGCCACCTGGACCGTCAATGAAAAAGCACTTAGGTTGTAGACTTCTATCGTGTAAAGCTTGATTGATCGCATCATAGGCCAAATGTTGTTGGTCATTTAAAGTAGCTTTCATTTGCTGAGCTCTTCTTAACTCATCATCCTTGTTGTATAGTGGAGCGATGTGTGGCTTTCTTTTTGGTCGTGGTAGATTAAAATCAGTAAAAGTTTTGCCATGAAATTTTAGAACATTTTGGACATCTGTCATTGCATATCCTTCACAATTCTCACACTCCTCAGTGTTGGAGTGATATGCATGGCAGTAGTCTTGGATAAAGTCTTGTTTAAATTCTTGCCACAACTCCAATGGATGAGCTGGAGGACCAAAAATACATATATATGCAAACATATCACGAAGCTGTGCAGGCATGTTGAGAACACAGGCATCCAATAAAGTATTTCTCCAAACAGTGTCATCGAAGAGCAATCCAAGAGCTAATGCTGCCTCTTTAAAAGTTGGGTATGTGACTTCATTAACAGTCTTAATGTTGTCAAAACTTGTTGCTCCTTTGACATGCAGTAACAACAACCTTAAATAGTACCGTTCTTGATCTTTCATACTGACAGTATACATTCTTCCAATCACTGAAGAACCTCCTCGCTTTCTAATTTCCCATGCACCTTGTTTCCAAACATAGTGCTCTGGAATTTGGCGGTAGAAGTAATCATGAGCATGCGGGTCATTCTCATTGAGCTCAAAGTACGCCATAAGAGTGGATTTTCTGTGCATTGTGTAACTGATGTTGTCAACAGAGTCATCCTCATGAAAATAAAGTGTGGGAGATGTACGGCAAGGCGAATAATGGAGTGCGATTGTCTATGCATCGGGTAAGCAAATATTCGCCAAGCTGCCTCCGGTGCACTCACGTATCTTGAATCCATGAATCCATGAATTGATGTGTTTCATCATGGTGGATATTAGTTTGGCAAATTTCAAGATTGGCTTTATCATGTCCTTTGTAGACATATTTAATAGGTATTTAACACTTTGAATGGAAGCACATACCTCAACATTAATATGACACTTGTATTTTAATAGTAGGAAAGGGTTATAGGGAACAACCCAAGAATTATCAATCATCTTTGAATGGTGTTCAAAGGATGATCCTTCCTTTCTTTGATAAGTAGGGTATGCATCCTCAGCTAAGAGTGTTTTTGTTTGGAAATCTTTAGGAAAACCTTTCTTACACTTTCCAAGATCCATACATGGAGAATTGGGGTTGTGTTGTCCACAGGGTCCATGAATCATGTGTTGCATCACAATTTCATGGAGCACAGGGTAATCTTCTGGATCAGGGATTTCAGCCCAAACTATATTATCCACTTCAACCTCAGTTCTTAGTTTGGATTTGCTATCCAGAATGATCAAAATGTGAGCGTGTGGTAGGCCACGCTTTTGGAATTCAATAACATGAACCATTGCACAAACTTTGCCAAATAATCCAGTGTTAATGTCTTTTAATAGCGCTTCCAGTTTAATTCTGAAGACACGGGCGACTAAATCAGGTCTATGTTCCACACGCTGCCATGGCTCTAAATCGTTTGTAATCTCCCTCCATTTAGGATTACAGGTCATGGTTACAAAAAGATCGGGTCGTCCAAATTTAGTCACAATAGCCATGGCATCCTGATAGCGTTGCTGCATGTTTCTTGGACTGACTTCAAAGGAAGATGGTAAAATGACCGTCTTTCCAATGGGACTACCTTTCTCAACAGATTTTTTCAGGAGATGTTCCTGGAGTACGCAATAATCCTCCACTTTTAAATCCTTTTGGTGTTGACGGATAAAATTTAAGCGATTAGCCTCGATTTTCACATACGCATCCACTAAGTACTGCTGCGTTAGTTTGCCACCATTCAGGACAGGATTGAACCGATTCCGTACAGACAACAAATAGCAGTAATACTGGAGCTGTGTAACCCTGCGTTGAATTTGGCCTTGATGCTTGAGTCCCTCATGCCAGCCTTGTTCTCCATGAGGGAAAAATAAGGGATACAGTAATGCATCTAAATTGCTGTGTAGAATACTGACTTGCTGTGTTTTTGGGGCCAAGGGGTTATTTGGATCAGGTTTCAAATGAATTAAAATGTCTCTATTGAATGGTGGCTCTCCATCAGAATTTTCAAAGACCACAGCAACTTCATGGACAGTAGGATTGTTATAGCGTCTAGGGTCTTGCTGTCTGTCTTGTTTAATGGCCATGATAATATTTGGCATGACGGTGCCATGTTCTACTGCCTTCTGTTGTTCTTCTAATTCAACGTCACGTAGCATTTTGTAGGCCGAAACAAAGGGATTAATATTATCCAATTGAAGAGCAATGATACTCATTGAAGTAGGATGACATTTCACATTTTCTGGAGACTGTATCCATTGTTCTACAGCGCTTGCAGTATCTAAAATGTACAGTTGTGCATATGCTGGAGGTTGATCTTCAGCAGGATGGAGTGTTCCCGTGCGATGATAAATTTGCCCATGAATTCGGAAACAGTAAGGGTCGTGTCCAGGTGGTGGAGAAACATGGGCACCCATGGAGGCAAAAGCAAAAGAACTATTAATGCTCCTGATATTCTGCATCAAATTTTTACTGTACTCACTCTCTCCTTTCAGCAGGCGTTGGAAGACCTCCGGGTATTGAGGTAATGGTACCTTTACTTTTCCTTGTGGCAACAAAGAGTAAACTGTTGATCTGATGGGCGTTCATCAGTAAAATGTCGAGCCTCACAATGTTCACATATTACATTCATGAAACCACAGGTATGTTCTGGAATAGCAAAATCCTGATCAATAAATCCCATTGGATGAGGGAAAGGTGAAGATAAGAAAGGTAGAATTTTATTGTGTAATCCTACATAGATGAGACGTGGAAGGGACGTAGATTCAAAACATTCCATAAATGAAGAAGTTGAATATATATTCCGTTCTGCCTCTTGCAATGTTGAAGTTGAAGAAGAACTGTGGCGTTGGTCACGACGTGATGTAGCCAAATGTGTCAAACGGACTGTTCTAGACGTAGGAGACTCTGTATCTTTATGCATCTGTCTTTTCCTTTTAAGCCTCAAAATATTACACTGTTTGCTGTATGGCGTCTCCTCAGCAGAGTGTTTTCATTTAGATGTAACCTTGCGATGTGGTAAAGGGTGTTCAGTTGTACTTAACACAGTAGAAGAAGAGGTGGCAGCAGTATGAGGATCAGACGAAGAAGTGGCAGCAGTATGAGGATCAGACGAAAAGGTGGCAGCAGTATGAGAATCAGAAGAAGAAGTAGCACCAGTATGACAGTCAGACGAAGAGGTGGCAGCAGTATGACGGTCAGACGAAGAGATGGCAGCAGTATGAGGGTCACAGGAAGAGGTGGCAGCAGTATGAGGGTCAGACGGATCTCCTGTAGGCATGAACTCTTGGTGTTTGCGTCTTGGACGCGCAGGCATGGATTTTTAGCCTAATCGTTCCATCCTTCCTTCAAAAGACTCTTTTGAAACCCGTGTTTTCAAAGCAGCCTTTTCCTTATCCAAGCGAAGTCGTCTTTCTTCAGAACTCTCCTCGGCACGCTTCTTGCGCATACGCACAGACTCCTTCTGAACCTTTGCTTCCTTGTTTTCCATGGAGGTCATGGGAGGTGTTAAAGGCTGTTCACTTGGTAGAATGTCAGTACACGAAGAGGCAGGAGTAGTATCTTTTGTCAGACGGTTCTTCAGTGGCAGTAATTTGTTGTTTTTCCCATCTGGCACGCGCATCCATGGCTCTTTTTGACTTTCGTTGACTTCTTTCTTCAGAAGACAGTTCAGCAATATGTTTCTTTAAAGCAGCCTTCGCAGCATCCAACTGAAAACGTCTCATTGGAGAAGACAGTTTGGCAATGCGTTTCACTTTAGCAGCCTTAAGACGTTGTAAACGAAGACGTCTCTCTTCCGAAGTCTCCTCTGCAATGCGTTTGGCCTGAGCAGCCTTAACACGCTCTAAGCGAAGACATCTATTTTCAGAAGTCTCCTCAGAAGTGCGTTTCGCCTTAGCAGCCTTATCACTATCTAAGCGAAGACGTCTCTCTTCCGAAGTCTCCTCTGCAATGCGTTTCGCTTTAGCAGCCTTATCACGATCTAACCGAAGACTTGTCTGTTCCGAAGTCTCCTCTGCACGCTTCTTCTTAGGCGTAGATGCAGCCTCCTTGGCAAGAGCGATATTTTTTGTTGGAGAGCTCATCTTAGTAATAATAGTCAGTGAATCAAATCCAAAATGAGATAGAGTGTGTTAGTTAAGGAAACAATCAATAATAACTATGTCTAAATAGGCAAAAACAATAAAAGGAATGTGTGTATTTCAATAACCTGTGAAAATGAAAAGATGGAGTTCTTTAAAGTACGAAACAAATATTTCATGATGTTTACTGTATGGAGTAGTGAATGGCAATCAGTGTGTTTAAAGTCCTTTAAAAGAGACTTCAAGGCAAGACAAATGGATGTAAGGGCCCTTTGAGAGGCGCGTTGTAAAAGCAGATTTCCAACCTTGTAAGAAAAGCGGTTAAAGTACCTATATGACAAGAAGTTCCGCATAACCACCAGCAGGGGTGGAGTTGCAGAAGGTGGTGCAAAATGGGAGAGGTAGCGTTATTTTTTACCTTGAACGTAGGGTTTTGGGATTATAGGGAAAGTAGTGTTTTTGTATTTCTTGTTGGAATTGGTGGAAACAGCGGCATTAGCAGCGAGCGTGAAATGGCACAATGTGACCAAGCATGGTGAAAATAGAAATAAGGCAACTTCTGGAGTACATGGTGAAACAGGCAGGTCAATGTAAAAATCAACGTTAATCCGGCGATGTAGCGTGACCTTACACAACCGCACCCCTGATGACGGGTATGGGGAACTTACGTTAATAATGGAAATATTTCCACATGTTATGGAATAATGTAAATCGACATGTACAACGCGCGTGTGAAAGGGGCCCAAGTCGGTCATAGAGTGTAAAATGGCATGTAACCAATATATTTGGTATGTAAAAGTAGTTAATATCCTACTGTGACGACAGGCCCTTTCACAATAGCGGTAATTTGAAATAGCATCAGATGCGGTGAAAAAACTGCATCTGCGGCGTTTGGTGCATAGCCGCAGCATAACCGCTGCACCTGCGGGCAGTTGCGTTAATCGCCAAAGTCAGTATATAGTGACTTGTGGCAGGTGGGGCAATTGGGGTTTAGCACTTGCGGCAGGTGGTGGGGCGATAAAAAACGGTGGGCGACCGTGATTTATTTTGCGGCAGCACCTGGGGCAAGACCAAAAGCGCACTTGCGGCATCTGCCGCAAGTCCCTATATACTGACTATGGCGATTACCGGAACCGGACCGCAAGTGCAGCAGTTATGCAGCACCAATGCAGCAAACAGAGCAGATGCGATTTTTTCACCGCATCTGCCACGATTTAAAATTACTGCTGATGTGAAAGGGACAGGTATCATTACATCCAAACTGTTAAATATAAGACAGGTAGTAGTCCTACAGACTAATTAGTATGAAATAGAATCAAAATGGCATATAATGTGTTAATGTACTCCTAACAGTCTAACGACACACTCCAAGTAGAAATAAAATATAGAACAGTCTGTAAGGGGTTAATATACCACTGGCACGCGTACAAAATACTGCACGATCAATAAAAGTAAAAATAGTATTAAAGAAGTTAGTATTCAAATGGCAGTAGTAGACCACATAGTGACATAGGCAGTGAATAGGCAAGACAATAGAAGGGGTTAATGTACTACTTGCATCCTATAAAACAGTGTGGATGAGAAAATGAAGAACAAATGGTATAGAACAGGTTAATTTTCAAATGTAATGAGTACAGCACATAGCGACACAGTTAGAGAATAGCAAACAGAATGCAAGGGGTTAATGTAGCAGTTTGAACCATATAAAACAGTGTGGGGGAAAACTAAAATGCAAAAGGCATAGAAGAGGTTAATGTAGAAATGGCCTTAGTACAGCACATAGTGAGATAGCAAGTGGAGCAGAAATAGAATAGAAGGGGTTAATAAAGTTTGAAAAAAACAGTTCAATATGGTGAAAGGTAGCTGATATGAAATTAGTATAAAGAAGGGATTAATATAAGCATAGGCATTAGGAATATATACTCTGATGTGAGATTGTACTGTGAAAACAGCTTTTTAACTTTTACATAGTTCACAAATTCAAATTTCGCGCTCTAAGATGGCGGACGCCAAATGTTCATTCATAAAAAGCCGGCAGACGGCAGCCGCTATTTGATTGGAGAGCGGAAACTTCATAAACATGGCGCCATGAATACGATTGGTCGGCTCTACTGTGTGAAGATGCCGCTGTCCAATCACAACACAGCGGGGCGGAGCTACAGACTTCTACCCTCCCGAACGGCTTGGCCGAAAATCGAACCAGGCGCTCGGCAAGGAAAGTGCCGCTTTCCCCGCTGAGCGCCGACCAATCGTAAGCAAACCGCCATGTCCAACAACCAATCACAATCGCGCCTCATTTCTCAATGCATCTCTATGGGAATGCGCCCTCAAATGACACTCGCGGCGCCATTTTTGAAAATCCACAGCGGCCAATCAGAATCGCGCCTCACTTCCCATAGACATACGTAGCGGTGTGTCGGCGATTTTATGGCCGGGGCCCCTGGTTGTATTTTCGGGCAGGGAACTCGGCTCTGATCCGTCGTTCCACGGGGCCGGAAACTCGCAATCAGCGCTTCGCGGACATTGCTCGCACCATGCCTACGACTCGCTATCATTGCGAGTCCTTGCTGATACGCTAGCTATCGCCGCGAAGCGCTCATTGCGAGTTTGCGGCCCCGTCGAACTACCGAACAGAGCCGAGTCCCCTGGCCGAAAATAGAACCAGGGGCCCGGCCATAAATTGGCGACACACCGCTAATGTATGTCTATGGGAAGTGAGAGGCGATTCTGATTGGTCGCTGTGTGCTAACGCCGACCAATCAGAATTGCGGCGCACTTCCCATAGAGATACAATGGACGATTTTTGCCCATTCTATGTCTATGGGAAGTGAGGCGCTCTTCTGATTGGTCGCCGTGTGCTAATGCCGACCAATCAGAATCGCGCCTCACTTCCCATAGACATACATAGCGCTGTCTCGCTAAATATATGGCGGCCCTTCTGGTTGTATTTTCCGGCCATAAAATCGGCGAGACACCGCTATGTATGTCTATGGTAAGTGAGGCAGTCTTCTGATTGGTCGCTGTGTGCTGACGCCGACCAATCAGAATAGCGCCTCATTTCTCAATGCATCTCTATAGGAATGCGCCCTCCAATCACAATCGCGGCACCATTTTTGAAAATCCACAGCGGCCAATCACAATCGCGCCTCAATTCTCAATGCATCTCTATGGGAAGAGTCGGAGAGAATGCGATTGGTCGGCGGTCACCGGGAAGAGCGGCAAGTGGTATGGGCGGCGCCTGAATGAGTATTCGGGCACAGCGGTCTCATAGACCGCGGAGGCCGCTAG
>JARQOC010000001.1:401683127-401900928 GCA_033576535.1 Allobates femoralis
CTCGTAAAACCATGTTGATAATGGGTCATGAGGTTATTTTTCTTCAGATACTCCAGTATAGCATCTCTTAGAAAACCCTCTAGGATTTTACCCACAGTAGAGGTTAAGCTTACTGGCCTATAATTTCCAAGTTCAGTTTTTGTCCCCTTTTTGAATATTGGCACCACATTTGCTATACGCCAGTCCTGTGGTACAGACCCTGTTATTATGGAATCTTTAAATATTAAAAATAATGGTCTATCTATGACAGTACTTAATTCCTGCAGCACTCTGGGGTGTATCCCATCTGGGCCCGGGGATTTGTCAATTTTAGTGATTTTTAGACGATGCCGTACTTCCTCTTGGGTTAAGCAGGTGACGTTTAATTGAGAATTTTTGTTATCACTGATCATATTGTCTGTCATGGGATTTTCTTGTGTAAATACTGTTGAAAAAAAGTCATTTAGCATATTTGCTTTTTCCTCATCCTCATCCACCATTTCACCCAGACTATTTTTAAAGGGGCCAACACCATCATTTTTTAGTTTCTTACTATTTATGTAGTTAAAAAATATTTTGGGATTCTTTTTACTTTCTCTGGCAATGAGTCTCTCTGTCTCAATCTTTGCTGCCTTGATTTGCTTTTTACAAATGTTATTTAATTTTCTGTATTTATTTAATGCTTCATAACTACCTACTTGCTTTAATTCCCTAAATGCTTTCTTTTTGTCACATATTGCACTTCTTACCGCTTTATTTAGCCATAGTGGTTTCCTCCTATTTCTAGCATGCTTATTCCCATAGGGTATATATTGTGCACAGGTCCTATTCAGGATGCTAATAAACATCTCCCATTTGTGTTGTGTACTTTTATGTCTTAGGACATCGTCCCTGTATAGCTGTGCTGGGGTCCACCCTCGGCTTATACACGAGTCAATAGGTTTTCCCAGGTTTTGGGGGCAAAAGTAGGGGGGTCGGCTTATACACGGGTTGGCTTATACACGAGTATATACGGTACTTTAAAAAGACTAGATTGTCTACACAAATACACACGTGCTCAAGTGTCATATCACAGATTAAAAAAACTCCTCTATTTATCCTAGGAGTTTATAGATAGGTTATGGTGTTATCCATAGAGCTTATATTACCCTCAGTTACAGTCCACCTTAACCTTGTATATGTCAGCCCACAGATGCTTGAAGGTCGTTTTTTGTATATCACCTTGACTAGGCTGGCATATGTATCCCTGTATACTGAAAGTAATAAGCCCACCCCCTATATATAGGAAGGGTCTCACCGGCTTTCTTCCCCCAAACCAGGGAACTTTCTGAGTCTCTTTTCTCCAGGAGGTCCTTTTGCTAGTGACTGCCTGGTACTGGACTCTCAGTGTCGTTCTTACATTACCACCCTCAGCCTAATACTTGGTTGCACAACCTTTAGCCAAAATAACTGCGATTAACCGCTTCCGGTAATCATCAATGAGTTTCTTACAATGCTCTGCTGGAATTTTAGACCATTCTTCTTTGGCAAACTGCTCCAGGTCCCTGATATTTGAAGGGTGCCTTCTCCAAACTGCCATTTTTAGATCTCTCCACAGGTGTTCTATGGGATTCAGGTCTGGACTCATTGCTGGCCACCTTAGAAGTCTCCAGTGCTTTCTCTTAAACCATTTCTAGTGCTTTTTGAAGTGTGTTTTGGGTCATTGTCCTGTTTGACTGTAGGGACCATGTTCTTTTCTTTGAATGCATCTTTTTTTCTCCTGTAAACTCTATGTTGATGCCTTTGCCCAAAAAGCTCTACTTTTGTCTCATCTGACCAGAGAACATTCTTCCAAAACGTTTTATGCTTTCTCAGGTAAGTTTTGGCAAACTCAAGCATGGTTTTTTTATGTCTCGGGGTAAGAAGTGGGGTCTTCCTGGGTCTCCTACCATACAGTCCCTTTTCATTCAGACGCCGACTGATAGTACAGGTTGACACTGTTGCACCCTTGGACTGCAGGGCAGCTTGAACTTGTTTGGATGTTAGTCGAGGTTTTTTTATCCACCATCCGCACAATCTTGCATTGAAATCTCTCGTCAATTTTTTTTTTCCGTCCTCATCTAGGGAGGCTAGCCACAGTGCATTGGCTTTAAACTTCTTGATGACACTGCGCACAGTAGACACAGGAACATTCAGGTGTTTGGAGATGGACTTGTAGCCTTGAGATTGCTCATGCTTCCTCACAATTTGTTTTCTCAAGTCCTCAGACAAGTCTTTGGTCTTCTTTCTTTTCTCCATGCTCAATGTGGTACACATAAGGACACGGGACAGAGTCAACTTTAATCCATGTCAACTGGCTGCAAGTGTGATTTAGTTATTGCCAACACCTGTTAGGTGCCCAAAGGTAAGTTACAGGTGCTGTTAAGTACACAAATTAGAGAAGCATCACATGATTTTTCGAACAGTGCCAATACTTTTGTCCACCCCCTTTTTTATGTTTGGTGTGGAATTATATCCAATTTGGCTTTAGGACAATTCTTTTTGTATTTTTTTCATTGAAGACAAATTAAACGAAGATAATACCAAAGAATTTGTGATTGCAATCATTTTCAGGAAGAAACTGATATTATCTGACAGAATTGCAGGGGTGTCAATACTTTTGGCCACAACTATAAAGTGCATAGAAAGGTTCAGACAATCAATGCCACATTAGCCTGCTGGGAGTAAACATACCAGTTATAACAATAACAGATCAGTGCATCAGTATAAGTTACTCATTGAAACCTAGATGCACCAAGAGCCGGGCACTTGGAGGAGAGAGAGTCCCCGTGACCACCCCAACGTATGTTTCGTGACCTTGTGTGTCACAATGGTTACTTCATCAGGGGAAGATTGCCATGGATGCTGCCCACCTTTTATGCGGCGCCATTACCATCTGCGGCGTCTCATGGCCGGAAATTACGCCTAGCTCGTCACCGAAAACAGTTACCGCCCCCCAGCCAGCGTCATCTCCAGTTGCGCATGCACGGTCGTCGCGACGCGTCTCCCAGGCAACCGCGCATGTGCGAGAGAGATCTATGACGCCGGCAAAGGAGGTGGCGCTGCCTCGGAGCACGAGCGCAGCATCAGAGCCAGGGAGAGAAATTACCAAGCAGTAAGCTAAAACCTAAGAGAGTTCCCAGCTCTCCTGCCGCAGTAATAAGACAAGTATGTAGAAGCATTGAGCCCATCAATTGTATTATTATATTCACCAAGGGATCTTCTCTTGTAGTCTTCTTTATAAAGTTACAGCTTGTCAAATAGGATTTTCAAGTCTTGAGCTTCCAATTAATCTGCTTTATCAGTCGCATTATAGGTATCATGCTTTCAACTCCCCAAAGAGGCGTGCACCCATGATCTGCAAAGTACCCAACAAAATATAATAGTGATATAATAAAAATGACAAAGTCATTAAAATAATACTGGTACATGGTACCAAGGACACCGACCGACACTGGATCCCAAAAAAAGGGGCAAAACTAACACTTTCATTTAATCCATGCGGTGTCATAGTGTCAAGGGACACTATCCACCGGGATTCACATTGAGCAAGAGTTTTTCGTATATTACTACCTTTAGGGGTGAACCTAGCCTCTGTGCTGCATGAGGCGAACTGCAGAACGGTGCCCCCCCCCCATAGTAAATTTTTTAACATCAATAGGCATAAATCTAGTTCATACAGATTTATATATATCCTGTAAAATGAGTAAAATTGTGGATACTTTAATTTAGAGAAATAGAAAAAAAGTTGTCCAAACGCAAGGATGTCAGCGCCATCACAAACACATACAAAAACCGTACAGACGAATCAAGAACAAGGATCATTAATAGCAATGGCAGGCTTGACACAAACATACAGACACAATGATGGCAGCAGAGCTGTGGTCCTGTAGGCAGACACAGTCCTGCTTCTTTATAGCGCAGGAGGCAGCTCCGATTGCCAACCTATTGTCTGACTAGTCAGACATGTCCACCATGCCACACAGTCCACACACCACATGCTACGACCTGCAGTCTGAGCATCAACAAGCCGCCACTGCACTAAGCTGGTAAAATGGAGCTTCTCCTGCAACAAACCACGGCTCCTTCTCCCAAAACGCTTAGCCAATCAAAAGCTCTGCACACGGGGCTGTCCGGAGCTAATAGCAGGGGCCTTCCTATGGGGTTGAACAATGGATTTGGGAGTGTGAAGGGGTATGAGCGCCATTAACCAACCGCCGCCGCACGGGAGAAACATTGCTGGATGCCTGTATGTACAGTGGGGCGACACTGGACCTGGTGTGTAAGGCCCCCTTCACACCACTTTACCACATTTTTAGCACATCAGTTTGTTTTGTGGATTTTGAAGGATCAGAAGGACAAGCATGTATGTGTGGTAACGGATGGCAAAGGATGACCCAGACCATTTTTGCAACGGATCCGTGATTAGTTAGGGATGCAATTTAATGTGGTCGGTCCCTTAGGCAAGCATGAGAGAGATCCGGTCAGAAATAGGGCTGGGATGAGCTGTAAATTACTTCTGAATATGCTCAGTACAGTAAAACGGATCCTTTTCTGTTTTTTTTAAAGGATCCATCTCCAAAGACCACCATTCTATGTCACCTGGACTGCTACGGATCTGTTTTTGTCCGCTGTGCCCAAAAACGGTGCAGTCTCTGATTTTTGGTACAGGAAAAAAGCAAGACACAAATGGATCCCTGACAGGAAGGACACAAACGGATGGCCATATAGGACCAATCAGTGCCCATAGGGATACATGGGAGGCCAAAATGGATCCCTACCTGTCCTTTTCTAAACGGATACACATGGATCCCAAGAAACATGGTGTGAAGCCAGCCTAAGTTATGGCCAATCAGTCCTGCAGCAGAGGTGTATGTGAAGGGGACACTGCATCCTGCACCAGGGGTGCACATAGAAATTATTTGACTCCATAGCAGAAATTTTATTGCACCCCACCCCCCACCACCACAAAAAATATTTGGCTGGGTCACATAGGAACATCTCTCACAACTTTGTAGCCCTTACAAAGTAATTTTACTTGTATTGAATACCCTACATTCCTCTTTCATTGCCCCCATAATGTACGATGCGAAAAATGACCCCCCCCACACAGTTATTCCTCCACACACACAGTATGATGACCCTACTGTAAGCCCCTGAACTACCCCACCACAGTATGATCTCCAACTGTGAGCCCCACAGAGTATAAAGGACCTATGTACACTATAATGACCACGCCCCACTCTCTGGCCAGGAGGAGAGCTGTCACAGGGTGGATTGGAGCTGCTTTTCCCCGGGATCTTCCTTCCTGCTCAGGTGACTCCAATTTGCCGGCTCTAACTTCTTCCCTTGAAAGACGCACCACACAGGAGGAAATGAGCACTGGCCAATCAGCTCTTCTGTCATTCTGATGTGAGAGCATTCATTGGCCAGTGCTCTTCTCCTGCAGGACATGCCCCTTCCCTAAGCTACTGAACCCGGAGGGTAAAAGCAGCTGCACATTAATTGCCGGTTCCCCCAGTATGAAGAAGCAGCGGCACTGCAGGATAGCAGGATGTCAGAGAGAGAAGAGTGGCCCAATGCAGGCACCAGGCTGCTTGTGATAGAACGGCCCTTCAGCCCCTCCGGCAATGACACCCCCATCTTGGCAGTAGGTGTTGCCGCCTGAGGCATACAGCACGGATTGCCTAATCATAGGTGCGGGCCTGCCAGTAAGCTGATGGCAACCCAGGCAAGGCTGATGTTGGTTGTGGTGTGCAACCTGGCAAAACTGATAGGAGGTAGTGGCTATGGCAAGCCTGACCCCAACGAAGAACGTCCCCTGTCCGCCAATCCAGAACCAGTTCGTGGGGGTGAAGCCATAGAAGACCAAGCAGAAATGGAGGGGAGAGGTTAGGTAGCACATAGAAGGCAATCCTCTTATTGTGGAGAGCCCCGATTTGAATTTCCACCTCCTTGTTGATACCCAAGATAGTGTCTTGCAAGGGCCTTCTGTCAACAGAGGTGATGATATGGGGATGCTGCAAGGGAACCACAAAGATACCAAACCGACAAGCCACAGCTTGTTGCACGAAGTAACCTTTGAATACTCAAAATACTCAACAAATACTCTCCTATTTGAAAAGTGTAGGATAGGTCAGAAGTGCTGTGCCCACATTACTTTTGGTTTCTTGCACATGTGGTTCAGATTTCTTTTTTCTGTCCCAAAATTTGCAGCAAATCTGCAATTCAAAAATGACACATTGCCACAGCACTTCAGAATTCTCATAGACTTTGCTAGCTTCATAATAGACATGCAGCTTTTCAAAATCTGCTGCACAAAAACATCAAACAAGACAGGGCCGTAGTGGGATTCCCTGCTGTGTGATGCCAGCTGTGTAATCTGACATAAAATAAATAAATAATGGAAAATATGTTGGTTTTCACTCTAATTTTAATTGTCAACCAAGGTTAAAGTAGGCAGCTGAGGGCCGATTTTCTCAGCGGGGTGAAGACCCATCGTTATTGGCTCCCCCACGCTAAACAATAGCATCTTGCAACTGCCCCAGAACTTGGTGCATTCATAAGAAGCTCCAATTCCTGGTGCTTTACCCACCTCTTCCAGTTGCCATGTTGTGGTGGCAAACTGGGTAGTAAGGGGTTAATGGCAGCCTTGTATTGCCAGCTGGCATTAAGCTCGAAATTAATGCTAGTCCAGACCCATATTGTTTTAACTGTTTTTTAATTGGTGTTTATGTGTTCTTAATATATATATA
Organism: Allobates femoralis; assembly: GCA_033576535.1. Taxonomy (NCBI): domain Eukaryota; kingdom Metazoa; phylum Chordata; class Amphibia; order Anura; family Aromobatidae; genus Allobates; species Allobates femoralis. The sequence continues at coordinate 401,689,880 of JARQOC010000001.1, forward strand.
ATAAAGTTGTCATCTTTTAATATTATTTCGATGTGCTCATTTGTATCTGCAGGGTCTGTCTCTACCTTAGTTAATAGTAAAAAAAAGTAAAAAAGACATAACAGAGAGAGAAAACATTTTACTGGAAATAAAAACACAAATGTATCTGGACTCCATTTTGATTGTGAGCCTCGATGGGAAAAGAGTTTCAAATGTATGGCTTCACCGTGCATGCTCCTGTGGCGCCCCGCAACGAGTGCGTCACAGGAGGGTATTGCAGCCAAGACAGCAGCAGCAATATTCTCTGACTAAGCAATGACACAGTTAAAACTCAGAGCTCTATACCCTACATGCACATCAGCATAGAGGGCCAATAAGGTCCTGTAGGGCGGAGTGTAGAGGTAGAGTGTAGAGGAGAACTGAATTGGCAATATAGGAGAAGGGAGCAAAAAGAACAAGCTCTGCAACCTAGGAGAGGGGGGCCTGCACAGTCCCGTGCAGCCCCCTGGCCATCACCCCGGAAAGGGCGCCATTACTACGGTGCCTCAACAATCGGACTCTGGGCGAATGCTTACGGGTCAAAACATCCCCGTGCCCTCTTACCACCGGATTACTGGTTCCGAAGCTGGGTGTCATATATGATACAGTCTATATAGAGTCTAATGCATGGGTATAATGAGACACATGAGAAATACACTTCTTAAGCAGCTCTTGTATTGCTTCATGCAAGTTAGTGCATCAGCAGGATAAAGTAAATGCAAGTTGCAGAAGGCAAACAACCAAGGACATCAGAGCATTAAAGCATAGTACAAGTCATTCAGTCTATTACTTTCCTGTCAGATGTGCTGGCAAATAGAAAGCTTCTGTGTCCATAAATGATTCCAGACAGAGTGAATCCAGGCTTCAGAGAGCAAGACACAAACTGGTTTCAGACCTGATTCAGGAGCACAGGTAAATCATCTGAAACTGATTAAAAGGGCAATTGGCAAGGAACAGGGCAGGTACATCAAAGCTGAGGACTCCATCTTCTTTGAGGGCAAAAGCCAATGCACAGGACAGGAAACAAGATGGCCGACGACAAGCTGAGAACTCCATATTGGTTGACGGCAAAAGTCAATGCACATGACAGGAAACAAGATGGCCGACAAAATACACTAAATGCAAACATAACAACAGATATAGCAAAAAAGACTGAAAACCTTACACTGGGAGTCGTTTATCATTGCCATGCAAACCAGGAGTGGAGGGATCGCTTTACAGGAGCACCCCACCACCGCCGCACACACCAAGTCGTCTAGCCAGCGGAGTACCTACTAAAAGGACCCAAGGCTCCTCACAAATCCGCTTACCACAGCAGATTCTGGTCAGACGACCATTACACTCAGTGCTGTGTGCAGCTTTGCCCAGGTTATAACTGAAGGCAATATGAATGCAAGACACCAGCCCCAATCACTAAACAACCTCCATTCACACAGAGGGAGTGACCACTGGTTGTCCTGCAAACACAATGGGCTCCATATGGGGCGCAGTTCACACAGGCCTGCACAGTGTATGTCCAGCCTCTGGTAATGATAAGAAGGAGGTGGGAAGTTAAGTTTTAGTTTCACTTTGGAGCATGCTGAGGAAAGACTGCTATGTTATATGATGGAGAAAAATGGAAGAAAAGAATAAAGTACAGTTAAAGTTTACTCTTGTGAATGCCTCACATCATGTGGACATTACAACTGTCGACGAGGATGGGATATAACCCCGGCTCCTGTGAGTACTGATCCCTATTTACTGCTTCACACACCAGCATCACTGAGAGACTATCATGGCTGAATACTTGCACACTTTCCCATGGTTTGATATGAGTGATGCTATTAATCTCTCCCATAACTGGAGAAAATGGCTACACAGATTTGAGAACTTTCTAGAAGCCGTGGACATAAAAGAGGAAAAAAGAAAGAAAGCCGTTCTCCTACATTGTGCAGGCTCAGTAGTCTATGATGTATACCGCAGATTACCTGCAGCCGAGACAGACACATACAGCAATTGCACCAAAGCTCTCACTGACTACTTCAACCCCAAACAAATATCAGATATGAAAGATACAAGTTCAGAATTGCTAAGCAGCTCCCAGAAGAATCCATAGACACCTATGTCACCCGGCTGAGAGAGCTGGCACTTGGATGCGCATTCACCGATGTATATGATGAAATTCTAACTCAAGAAATTGTCACCTGCTCATCCAATACCATAAGGCGCAAAGCTCTGCAGCAGGATTTCTCTCTACATGATTTACTCAAAATGGCCCGTGCTATAGAAACAGCATGACGATGCTATGAGGGATACCTCTGTTTTACCTTAATTATAACCTCCCCCCCTTCCTTTTAACGCAAACTCATAAATAAATGACATGACTATGTGGCGCCCCTGCGTCCAGGAGGCCACAAAAGGGAACTTCAGCCAGACAGGTAGGACACTTGTTGCACAACAACACCCTCACAGCCCACACAACCCACGTACAGTAGGTGGCAGCATCCAGCCCTGAGATTAGATACTCTATGAGATTGAGGGGTGGTAGATTTGGAGGAGTGGGTTGGGTACACACGTAGTCAGGTGACTTGATAGTAGAAATAGGAAGGGGGAGGAAGGAGTTCAGTAGGCCGAGGTAGGCTGAGAGGCAAAGACTGAAGATCACACGTCCTGTGAGTGTAAGGCCTAGGAGTGCAGAATCTGTACCGAGCCAGTGCGAGCCGGAGGAGAGAGAAAGCCCGTCCGAAGCTGATACCACCAGGAGTGTGAGAGGACTGAGAGGGACGGTGATATCCGGGCCCTAAAGGACAGCCGAGACGACCAGACTGCAGGCAGAGAAGTCCCTCCTATGATACCGAGAGACGCAGAAGGAAAGGAGCCTGGTAGAGCCTCACACCTGAGGACTGCTGGAGGCTGGGCTAAGTAGAGTGTCTGCTCTAGAGGGAACCATAGTTTACCCGGCATTCCCAGATACCGACGGGGGACCACAGCTACACGTTAGGGTCCCTACCCCAAAGTACAGGCAGCTCAGTGACAAACTGAAGGACCCACAGGGGCCCGAGTCACCGCCATACTGTCCAGTGTCGCACAACGCGAAGTAAACTGAGAACGTTATAGCCCGGAAAGGACACAGAGACTGTGTGAGGGGTCACGGAGAGAGAGAGGCCTGGCTGCAGGGAGCAAAGGGAACCCAGAGAGGGAGAATGTGCCCGTGTATTAAGAACTGTACTTGAACTTTGTAAGAACTGTAACTGAGCTGTAAAGTGACTTGAAGAACTGAGAGTAAACACGGAAAACCCTGGAACTGCTTCCCTTGCATTTCTGCATGAAAGTGATTCTCTCCATACAGGATCCTGTCAGCACCAGCAAAGAGGAGAGATCCCTGCAGCGTCTGCCAAGTAAGTGTGCTACACTTTCCACAATAGACTTAACCCTTACTGCCCCAGGGAACACAATTCTACCCACTGGAACTATACCACCTAAGCTGCCATTACATCATCCCCGGAGGTTCTGCAGCAGCGGCGGCCCCCATCACTGGCCGCATAAAGTGGGTGGCGTCACGACTGACAACCCCTGTAAATATCCCCTTTTATTGCCGAGCCCGGGACACGGTCCGGATCAGGACCACCCGTGACTTCCCCAGTAGCAGACCGGTCCGGTACCGAGTACCCCCGTCCCAGTGGGCCCGACAACTACATATGTTGGATGAATGGCCACAGCTTTATTTTAACAAGTATATATATAGCTTTAAGCGGCTCCCCATGCCGCCCCCTTTTAAATACAACCATAACCGATATATATATACATAACACAACCAGAACCTAAAACCGATAGGTCCATCCCAGAAGCAACCACTATTTTATCCCCTAGCCGTATCCTAAAACAAGCCCAGGGGACCGTCTCGGCCGTGACCAACCGACCCGGGTGTGAGGTATAAACGTTCCATCGTTAAATACCCCTTCCGCAAACCTGCAGGACTTATGCCCACAAGTTCCTAAATTCTTTTACGAAGCCACTACCCATGAATGACTTTGTACCACCACCAAATATTGGTACTCCCAGCCTCTGAAACCGGACCTATCCCCCCGCCACAGACAATTTCTGTTCATGCCGGGAGGAACACACCTCAACCAAACTGCACACCAACTGTTCCAGCAATTGAAATGAAATCGGCCTTCTGGTGTCGCGGGCCCTTGCCCCCTTCTTAAAACCCTTCATGGCCTGCCGGACCCAAAAAATCCTTCGTTGCATCTTTGACCCCCTGAAACTTGAACCAAAATGCTAAAGCGGCCAACCTGTGTCCCATCGCTGACACTGACCGGCCTATTGCAAAATCTCCGCTGACAAACGACAACACCCCAAAAACCCTTCCTTCGTAGCCCGGCCCCAATAATCCGCCTCGCTCCAATTCCTCCCATTCCTTCCAAACCGATTGATATCGGCACCAAGTAGCCTCGGTCACAGATCTCCTGATTCTTTCATAGGCTAAACTGATACCAGATCCCACAACCCTCCCTCCTCGTCTGCTCCTGGCACCAGGCTCCGGAACCTGCAAAACTGAAAACGGGACAGCACATCAGCTACCTCATTTTCCACGCCTGGCACATGCTTCGCCACCATGAAGATGTTAAGGTCTAAACAACGCAGCACTAGATGTCGCAGCAACTCCACTACCGGTGGTGATTTTGCTGAAAGAGCATTGATGGAATGGACCACCGCCATATTATCGCAATGCAAGCAAACCTTCTTGCCTGCAAAAAAACCTATTAAAGATGAGTTTTTAGCCCAAATTATGGTATAAAATTAATCAGTTTATTGATACATAGTTAAAATATACATAACACAATTTAATGGTGCATAATTGAGATAAAATACACCACGATTTCATGCATCCAAATGCTACCAATCCACCAACGATTGAGATGAGATCCACATTGAGCATTTAACAGAATACCTATATCCTAAACAAAAAAAACCACCATAAAATACATTTGAAATATGCAAAAGGAATTCCCTGGGAGGGTGATATAATATTACAGCTTGGCAAATATAAGGAGAGTGATACCTGATCTCAGTGTCACTGGGAGTCCAGCTCAAACATAATACAGGCTCATAATACAGGGTATTTATTAAAAAGGGAAGGAAAACACAGTGATAAGACCTGTTCCTGTGTTAAAATTTGATGTGCCTATCCATATATTGATATCTTAAAATCCATCCGAACCAACAAAAGTGATACACTATCACATATGTGAAACCAAAATTTTTCTAGTGAAAACACTAATTTCAAGAGGTGAATCCACCTGATCAGGAGTCCCTGGTCCGGCAGCCGCCGAACCCTCTGCTACCCACCCCTTCAACACACCTAACAACTGCCCCCAAAACTCCGGCCCCGGTAACCTGGCTAATTGCCCACTCGGACCCAAAACCGCCGACGTGCCCCCACAACCTGCAACATTAAATGCATTAGATGATCTCTCACCAGGCTGCCTCTGAGACGATCCCAGAACAGCCATATCACGAGGTCCTTGTCGACGCTCCTTCTCTCTGGACACAGCCGACAGTTGTCATTCCTCTCCGGAATCCATAGCACTGCTGGCAGCCTCAGGGGGACCAGCAGAGATACAGCCAGCTCCTGGAGGCCGTCAACCCCCGCGGTCACCGCACTCTGATCCGCACGCCATGTCCTACTGGTTTGTTTCCTCTTTGTCCGGCGTGGCACCTTGCTGCTACTGGACCTTGCTAGCTCCTCCAATATCCCCACTGGTCTCCCTCCCTGCCGACTGCAGGAAGGCCGTACAATGTCCATTGCCTGCCGGGTCCACCCTCCAGCACGATCCCCTCTGGAGGGAACCGTCACCAAGGAATGCAGACTATGCCCCTGCCAACTGCAGGAGCTCTCATCCTCTCCTCCCAGGCTGCCATCCTCCGTCCCTCCGGTGGTCCTTCTGGTCCGCAGCCGATCCCGTCCCGTTCTGCTCCCCTGCGGCCTGCAGGGAGTGTCCTCCACATTCTCCTCAAGCTGGGCACCTCCCCCGCGCCCGCACGTCACAGAGGGCTGCTGTAGAATGGGTCCGGGGCCTTGCAGACCGCAAACCGGAAGTAGGGCTCCGTGTAGCTCCGTCCACTTCCGATTCACGGGTTCCACGGCGCGGATTCCTCCCGGTGACCGAGGAGAGCCCAGAAGGCATCAGGCGGCTCCCCTGTCGTGGAGGGTCCCCAAAGGGGATCCAAGATCGGTTCCTCCCTCAGGGGAGTAGCGCTCCGGCGGCCATGACCGCCGAGCGTGCAGTTTAGGCCCGGGTGCAAATATAGGCACCGCCGGGCGGGGAGCAAACACAGCGGCCAGCTGCTCCCGGACCTCAGAGGCCCGCGCACCATCTCCAGCAAAGCAGCCAGGTTAGCCATCGCAGTGCAGGAGCTGCAGACCACCAGGATCTGGCACCGTCCAGCAAAGAGGAGATACCCAAACTCTGCCCCCTCTATATACCTTCTCACAGCCCATCCCCTGCCAATCCTTTTCCCCATCACCCTGGTCCCCCTTTCAACCAATCCCTTAACCTCAAAATTGTTCCCTGTAGTTTACACCTTTTAACCCCTTCAGACCCCAGTCCCCTCGAGCTCGTCATGGGCTTATTTGCCCTTATAGGGCCCTTTGGCCCTTCTGATCATCAGGCTACTGCAATGGAGAGTGGGGATAATTTACATGTGCATAATCTCAAGCATAAAAGTACACAAGACAAGCAAAAACCAAAACAGAAGAAATGCTATAGATGTGGACAGGATTTCTCTCACCACCTGAACAAATGTCCAGCTTTAGGACAGACATGCAGTAAATGTGGAAAAGGGAATAATTTTGCAGCTGTCTGCAGGTCAGCACAGTACAAGTCTTCTCTGCCTCTAACAAAGCTTGCAAGTATAAAAATGGTAAATCAGGACACAGAAGAAAAATGTCTGGGGCGGAAAACTATGTGTTCACCACTAGAGATGAGCGAGTATACTCACTACTATTCGTTATTCGCCGAATAGTACTGGTATTCGTGCTTTTTGCTACTCTCCGAGTACTTATGAGTACTCGGGAGTAGCGAGTAGTCCTAATACTTTCGCAGTGGATCTATAGATACACTGCGAAAGTAGCCTAAAAGTTAATGAAAGTTGTTAAAAAATAAAAAACTTACATACTCACCTTCCGACGCCTGCACCGGGACCGCCAGAGAAGCCATCTGATTCCTGGAAAAGGACCTGTCACTACCAGCCAAGCAGATGGCCGGTAGCAATCTGGCCAATCAGATGGCGCCACGTCTCAACCACGTGATCGCTAACGGCCACCTGATTGGCCAATTTGCAAGGTGCTGATAGTACATCTAGGGCCTTGCAAACTGGCCAATCAGGTGGCCGCTAGCAATGACGTAGTTGTGACGTGACGCCATCTGATTGGCTGGTAGTGAAAGGTCCTTTTCCAGCAATCGGATGGCTTCTCTGGTGGTCCCAGTGCAGGTTTCGGAAGGGGAGTATGTAAGTTTATTATTTTTTAACAAATTTTATTAACTTTCTGGCTACTTTCGCAGTGTATCTATAGATACACTGCAAAAGTATGCGTACTTGCTATACTCGCAATGAGTAGCGAGTACCGCTGACTACTCGTTGCGAATATAGCGAGCAAGAATAATGCGGTACTCGCTCATCCCTATTCACCATCTCTGCCACTGGCTCAGTACAGTCTCCCTGCATCACACTCCCAATCTGCAACACCAATATCACCTTTACAATAGATACGGATGCTTCAGTGGATATTATAGACAGCACTGCATATGAACAATTGAAAAATAAGCCAGTTTTACAGCAAGTGAATACTAAAATTTTTCCATATGGATCTACAACACCTCTAGCTACAAGAGGACAATTTGCCATGGAAATCAGCTATAAAGAAAACAGGCAGAAAACCACTTTTCATACATTACAAGGATCGGGAGGCTGTCTTCTCAGCTATCACACTGCATTGAAGCTAGGTCTCATCCAGATTATTCATACCATAACTGACCCGGCAGATATGGATGTACAGGCCATGGTAAACAGTTTTCCCTCCTTATTTAGTGGTTTGGGGAAATTAAAGGACTCTCAAGTACATCTTCATGTTGACGACAGCGTTCGTCCAGTAGCCCAACCACATAGACACATTCCTTTTCACCTGAGAAAGAAGGTACAAAAAGAACTTCAATTCCTCATGGATGAGGATGACATTGAAACTGTTACTGGTCCCACTCCGTGGGTCTCTCTACTTATTGTAGTTCCAAAACCAAAGACTCCTGAGCAGGTGAGACTGTGTGTTGACATGCGCCTACCCAACAACCGCTATCCAGAGAGAAAGACATCTCACCTACGATTGATGACATCATTCATTTATTAAATGGAGTGACCGTATTTTCAAAGCTCGACCTCAATAAAGGCTATCACCAATTAGAACTGAGTTCAGAATCCAGATACTTAACAACATTTTGCACACATGTGGGCCTCAGAAGATATAAAAGATTGACTTTTGGGGTCTGCTCAGCAGCAGAAATTTTTCAGGATGCGATAAGGAGTGTCATTCAACATTCCAAATGCCTTTAATTACAATGATGTCATACTGGTGTTGGTAAAACTCAAGCTGAACCTAATTGTGCGCTATACAACATCTTCGAATGCCTGCTCTCTGCTGGACTCACTTTAAACAAAGAAAAATGCAAATTTGATAGACGTTCATTAGAGTTCTATGGTCACATATTCTCGGCAAAAGGAGTACAACCTGATCCTAAGAAAGTAGAATCCATCAAAACAGCCTCAAGTTCACAAACTGCCAGTGAAGTACGCTCTTTTCTTGAAATGTCAAGCTACTGTGCTAGATATATTCCAAATTTTTCAACTATCAGCAGTCCATTAAGAGAACTTACAAAGCAAAATTGTGTTTTTCAATGGTCCCAAGACTGTCAGACCTCTTTTGAAGCAATTAAAAATGAACTTTGCTCAACCACTACCATGGCTTATTTTGATCAGGCACTTCGAACCAATTTAATTGTGGATGCCAGTCCCGTGGGCTGGGTGCTATTTTAGCACCATATAAGGATAATAGTCAAGATCCTCATATCATTTCCTATGCAAGTAAAAGCTTAACAAGCACTGAAAAGAAATATTCACAACCTGAAAAAGAAAGCTTGGCAGTTGTCTAGGGATGTGAACATTTTCATTTATTTCTCTATGGAACTCCCTTCACCATTGTCACCGACCATCAAGCACTCCTTACGATCTTTGGAAATCCCAGAGCTAAAATGCCTGCACGCATTGAACGATGGGGTCTACGTCTACAGGACTATAACTACAAAATTGTTCACAAACCTGGAAAATTCAGTAATCCGGCGGACTATCTTTCAAGACATCCTTTCACTGATGCCTTACTTGGGCATTCTTCCATTGAATAATACATACGCTTCAGTACAGCTCATGCAGTGCCTCAAGCACTCTCCATTGATCACTTTGTGAATGCAACAACGAGTGACAAGAAGCTATGTGCCTTAATACAAATCATACAAAATCAAAGGTGGCATGAAATCCAAAAAGAAAAATTTCCCAATTTTGAGATTGATCTGAAGGAATTAAAACTATTCTCAAGTGTACGGGAGGAATTATCAGTCACTGAAGAACACCTCATTCTTCGAGATACCAAACTAGTTGTACCTAAGACTAGTGATGAGCGAGTACTAAAATGCTTGGGTGCTCGAAGCTCGGGCCGAGCATCCCGAGATACTCGTGTACTCGGCCCGAGTACCGAGCCCAATGTTATCCTATGGGAGACCCGAGTATTTTTATGAAATGACTGCCGGCAGCATGGAAAAACCCTAAAAATGTCACAAAAGTCTCAGAAGAGTGCTGAAATGACATGGCAACACCATGGGGAAGACCCCTGGAAGCATTTCTCACTCAAAAGTTACAGCTGTGAACAATCTTGTCTGACTTTCACGCCAATTTTACGGAGTCTCCAGAAAACCTTCCAAAATGACACCAAAATGAATATTTAGGGTAGAAATGTTAAGGGCACATACCCAATAGTGAGATACAGCTGGTGTATGTCACTTTTTGTGATTACATGAAAGATTTTACATGAAAACATTGTGCGGCACTCCGATGACCCTGACATACATGAAGCCCTGTCTAGAAATAAAGTGTAAAGTGGAAACCACCGGTGCTTGTCTTCATAAAATTTTGTTCTTTATTGTTAAATGAAAATTATAAAATCATTCAGCGTGCTAGCTGGGCGCTAGACGCGTTTCGGAAGACACAACTTCCTTAATCATTAGCAATACAAAATACAAAAGTTTATACATTTATAAAAAAGAAACCTCCACCCACAGCTGAACCTAATTAACAATGGTGATAATAAAGACACTAAAATTTAACTCTTTCACATGTTATGGAGTTGAAATTTGCACAAGAGGGAGCATTGCACTATTTTCTGACACACCATATCATATATAAATACATTACTCCATTACCTCAATTTAATTATATTATAAGGGGGGGGAAGAGAGGAAAAAAAAAAAAAAACTTTTTAAAATTTCCAAACTTTTTTTGGGCATTAATTTCACTGATTTATTTTTTAAGTTGTACTATTGCAATCTTTGCTAAAACAAATGTCAAAGTAAAAGGATATGTATTAGAAAATTCTATATTTTGAACTATTTCATAGGCATGCACATTTTCTGTGTCTAAACTTGTGAGCTTATTTTGGTCCTTATTGTCAATGGTTTTTTACATATATGTTGATTTCCTTATTTTAGCCTACAATGCAGGTATAGAATGGTCTAGCTCTGCTATGTTTAATGCCCATTACATAGTTCGCTTTTTGTAATAATAATAAAAAAAAAAAAAAAAAATTATATTTTAAATTTCCAAACTTTTTTTTGGGGGGATTAATTTCACTGATTTATTTGTTAAAGGTTTAATATTACAATCCTTTCCAAAACAAATGTTAAAGCAAAAGAATCTGTGTTAGAACTTCTATTTTGATCTATTTCATAGACATGCACATTTTCTGTGTCAAAACTTGTAAGCTTATTTCGGTCCTTATTGTCAACGGTTTTTTACATATATGTTGATTTCCTACTTTAGCCTACAATACAGGTTTAGAATGATCTAGCACTACCATATTTGATGCCCATTACATGATCCGCTTTTGGAAATCTTATAACCAAAAAAAAAAAAAAAAAATGTATTAAGGAAATCATCATAAATATATTAGAACGCACTGAAATTTTCTTTGTATTACAATGTATTGGTTTTCCATCATATAAGGATAAGGAAAAGGAAGTAAAAATAAAAACATTAAAGGTGGAGATCCATGAAGTTATTAAATATATACTGTATGTATTGGAATTTTTTGGTGTGTCAGAAAATAGTGCAATGCTCCCTCTTGTGCAAATTTCAACTCCATAACATGTGAAAGAGTTAAATTTTAGTTTCTTTATTATCACCATTGCTAATTAGGTTCAGCTGTGGGTGGAGGTTTCTTTTTTATAAATGTATAAACTTTTGTATTTTGTATTGCTAATGATTAAGGAAGTTGTGTCTTCCGAAACGCGTCTAGCGCCCTGCTAGCACGTTGAATGATTTTATAATTTTCATTTAACAATAAAGAACAAAATTTTATGAAGACAAGCACCGGTGGTTTCCACTTTACATTGTTTCCTGGGCAGTTGCCAAAGCTGCCACACCAGGTGCAGGAATCCAGGAGGATATGGGCGGTGGAGCGGCCTTTTCCCTTTCCCTTTCCCAGTGAATGCTAGAAATAAAGTGCCCATTTTGAGGAACTAGGTCTATTGTAGTATTTTCCTTTTCCAGGGCAGTCCAAAATTGGGAGGTTCACCAATGCCCCTGGATGCAGACATGCAGGATGGCCTGTAAACAAGAACTGGGTGTATTGTAGTATACCCCTTTGGCCAGGGGAGCCAAAAATTGGGAGGTTCAACAATGACCCATGCATACAGACATGTAGTAGGGCCTGTAACCCTCAAGTGGGTGTATTGTAGTATAGCCCTTTGGTCAGGGCAGCCAAAAATTGGGAGGTTCAACAATGACCCATGCATACAGACATGTAGTAGGGCCTGTAACCCTGAAGTGGGTGCATTGTAGTATAGCCCTTTGGTCAGGGCAGCCAAAAATTGGGAGGCTCCTCTTTGTCCCTGGATAGAGACGTGCAGGAGGGCCTGTAACCCTCAAGTGGGTGTATTGTAATATAGCCCTTTGGTCAGGGCAGCCAAAAATTGGGAGGTTCAACAATGACCCATGCATACAGACATGTAGTGGGGCCTGTAACCCTCAAGTGGGTGTATTGTAGTATAGCCCTTTGGTCAGGGCAGCCAAAAATTGGGAGGCTCCTCTTGTCCTGGATAGAGTCGTGCAGGAGGGCCTGTAACCCTCAAGTGGGTGTATTGTAGTATAGCCCTTTGGTCAGGGCAGCCAAAAATTGGGAGGCTCCTCTTTGTCCCTGGATAGAGATGTGCAGGAGGGCCTGTAACCCTCAAGTGGGTGTATTGTAGTATAGCCCTTTGGTCAGGGCAGCCAAAAATTGGGAGGTTCAACAATGACCCATGTATACAGACATGTAGTAGGGCCTGTAACCCTCAAGTGGTGTATTGTAGTATAGCCCTTTGGTCAGGGCAGCCAAAATTGGGAGGTTCAACAATGACCCATGCATACAGACATGTAGTAGGGCCTGTAACCCTCAAGTGGGTGTATTGTAGTATAGCCCTTTGGTCAGGGCAGCCAAAAATTGGGAGGCTCCTCTTTGTCCATGGATAGAGACGTGCAGGAGGGCCTGTAACCCTCAAGTGGGTGTATTGTAGTATAGCCCTTTGGTCAGGGCAGCCAAAAATTGGGAGGTTCAACAATGACCCATGCATACAGACATGTAGTAGGGCCTGTAACCCTCAAGTGGGTGTATTGTAGTATAGCCCTTTGGTCAGGGCAGCCAAAAATTGGGAGGTTCAACAATGACCCATGCATACAGACATGTAGTAGGGTCTGTAACCCTGAAGTGGGTGTAATGTAGTATAGCCCTTTGGTCAGGGCAGCCAAAAATTGTGAGGTTCAACAATGACCCATGCATACAGACATGTAGTAGGGCCTGTAACCCTCAAGTGGGTGTATTGTAGTATAGCCCTTTGGTCAGGGCAGCCAAAAATTGGGAGGTTCAACAATGACCCATGCATACAGACATGTAGTAGGGCCTGTAACCCTCAAGTGGGTGTATTGTAGTATAGCCCTTTGGTCAGGGCAGCCAAAAATTGGGAGGCTCCTCTTTGTCCCTGGATAAGACGTGCAGGAGGGCCTGTAACCCTCAAGTGGGAGTATTGTAGTATAGCCCTTTGGTCAGGGCAGCCAAAAAATTGGGAGGTTCAACAATGACCCATGCATACAGACATGTAGTAGGGCCTGTAAACCCTCAAGTGGGTGTATTGTAGTATAGCCCTTTGGTCAGGGCAGCCAAAAATTGGGAGGTTCAACAATGACCCATGCATACAGACATGTAGTAGGGCCTGTAACCCTCAAGTGGTGTATTGTAGTATAGCCCTTTGGTCAGGGCAGCCAAAAATTGGGAGGCTCCTCTTTGTCCCTGGATAGAGACGTGCAGGAGGGCCTGTAACCCTCAGGTGGGTGTATTGTAGTATAGCCCTTTGGTCAGGGCAGCCAAAAATTGGGAGGTTCAACAATGACCCATGCATACAGACATGTAGTAGGGCCTGTAACCCTCAAGTGGGTGTATTGTAGTATAGCCCTTTGGTCAGGGCAGCCAAAAATTGGGAGGCTCCTCTTTGTCCCTGGATAGAGACGTGCAGGAGGGTCTGTAACCCTCAAGTGGTGTATTGTAGTATAGCCCTTTGGTCAGGGCAGCCAAAAATTGGGAGGTTCAACAATGACCCATGCATACAGACATGTAGTAGGGCCTGTAACCCTCAAGTGGGTGTATTGTAGTATAGCCCTTTGGTCAGGGCAGCCAAAAATTGGGAGGTTCAACAATGACCCATGCATACAGACATGTAGTAGGGCCTGTAACCCTGAAGTGGGTGTATTGTAGTATAGCCCTTTGGTCAGGGCAGCCAAAAATTGGGAGGTTCAACAATGACCCATGCATACAGACATGTAGTAGGGCCTGTAACCCTCAAGTGGGTGTATTGTAGTATAGCTCTTTGGTCAGGGCAGCCAATAATTGGGAGGTTCAACAATGACCCATGCATACAGAAATGTAGTAGGGCCTGTAACCCTCAAGTGGGTGTATTGTAGTATAGCCCTTTGGTCAGGGCAGCCAAAAATTGGGAGGCTCCTCTTTGTCCCTGGATAGTAGTCGTGCAGGAGGGCCTGTAACCCTCAAGTGGGTGTATTGTAGTATAGCCCTTTGGTCAGGGCAGCCAAAAATTGGGAGGCTCCTCTTTGTCCCTGGATAGAGATGTGCAGGAGGGCCTGTAACCCTCAAGTGGGTGTATTGTAGTATAGCCCTTTGGTCAGGGCAGCCAAAAATTGGGAGGTTCAACAATGACCCATGCATACAGACATGTAGTAGGGCCTGTAACCCTCAAGTGGGTGTATTGTAGTATAGCCCTTTGGTCAGGGCAGCCAAAAATTGGGAGGTTCAACAATGACCCATGCATACAGACATGTAGTAGGGCCTGTAACCCTGAAGTGGGTGTATTGTAGTATAGCCCTTTGGTCAGGGCAGCCAAAAATTGGGAGGTTCAACAATGACCCATGCATACAGACATGTAGTAGGGCCTGTAACCCTCAAGTGGGTGTATTGTAGTATAGCTCTTTGGTCAGGGCAGCCAATAATTGGGAGGTTCAACAATGACCCATGCATACAGAAATGTAGTAGGGCCTGTAACCCTCAAGTGGGTGTATTGTAGTATAGCCCTTTGGTCAGGGCAGCCAAAAATTGGGAGGCTCCTCTTTGTCACTGGATAGAGTCGTGCAGGAGGCCTGTAACCCTCAAGTGGGTGTATTGTAGTATAGCCCTTTGGTCAGGGCAGCCAAAAATTGGGAGGTTCAACAATGACCCATGCATACAGACATGTAGTAGGGCCTGTAACCCTCAAGTGGGTGTATTGTAGTATAGCCCTTTGGTCAGGGCAGCCAAAAATTGGGAGGTTCAACAATGACGCATGCATACAGACATGTAGTAGGGCCTGTAACCCTCAAGTGGGTGTATTGTAGTATAGCCCTTTGGTCAGGGCAGCCAAAAATTGGGAGGCTCCTCTTTGCCCCTGGATAGAGACGTGCAGGAGGGCCTGTAACCCTCAAGTGGGTGTATTGTAGTATAGCCCTTTGGTCAGGGCAGCCAAAAATTGGGAGGTTCAACAATGACCATGCATACAGACATGTAGTAGGGCCTGTAACCCTCAAGTGGGTGTATTGTAGTATAGCCCTTTGGTCAGGGCAGCCAAAAATTGGGAGGCTCCTCTTTGACCCTGGATAGAGACGTGCAGGAGGGCCTGTAACCCTCAAGTGGGTGTATTGTAGTATAGCCCTTTGGTCAGGGCAGCCAAAAATTGGGAGGCTCCTCTTTGTCCCTGGATAGAGACGTGCAGGAGGGCCTGTAACCCTCAAGTGGGTGTATTGTAGTATAGCTCTTTGGTCAGGGCAGCCAAAAATTGGGAGGTTCAACAATGACCCATGCATACAGACATGTAGTAGGGCCTGTAACCCTCAAGTGGGTGTATTGAAGTATAGCCCTTTGGTCAGGGCAGCCAAAAATTGGGAGGTTCAACAATGACCCATGCATACAGACATGTAGTAGGGCCTGTAACCCTCAAGTGGGTGTATTGTAGTATAGCCCTTTGGTCAGGGCAGCCAAAAATTGGGAGGTTCAACAATGACCCATGCATACAGACATGTAGTAGGGCCTGTAACCCTCAAGTGGGTGTATTGTAGTATAGCCCTTTGGTCAGGGCAGCCAAAAATTGGGAGGTTCAACAATGACCCATGCATACAGACATGTAGTAGGGCCTGTAACCCTGAAGTGGGTGTATTGTAGTATAGCCCTTTGGTCAGGGCAGCCAAAAATTGGGAGGCTCATCTTTGTCCCTGGATAGAGACGTGCAGAAGGGCCTGTAACCCTCAAGTGGGTGTATTGTAGTATAGCCCTTTGGTCAGGGCAGCCAAAAATTGGGAGGCTCCTCTTTGTCCCTGGATAGAGACGTGCAGGAGGGCCTGTAACCCTCAAGTGGGTGTATTGTAGTATAGCCCTTTAGTCAGGGCAGCCAAAAATTGGGAGGCTCCTCTTTGTCCCTGGATAGAGACGTGCAGGGGTGCCTAAAAACATTTTTCCCATTGAAAAGGAGCGGGTCTCTGTCGTTGTAATGCCCATTCTACAGAATGGTCGAAAAAATTTAGCACTGCGGGTATACCTCAAACAAGAGCCTAACTATTCTAACAGTCATCATGGTGTCACATGAGGAGAAGGAGGAGCAGTCCAGCGATTAGCCAAAGTCCGGAAGTGTGTACCAATGGGTGAGTGGAGGTACATGTCAAATTCAAATAACAAAATTTTAATTCAGTTGTCATTTGCTGGTGGTGTGGTGAAGTCTGGCCCAATCAAACCCTTGTTCATCTTGATCAGAGTCCGCATTTTCAGTTGACAGGCGGGTGCGTTTATCAGTGATGATTCCACCTGCAGCACTGAAAACACGCTCTGATAAAACGCTAGCGGCAGGGCAGGCCAGGACTTCCAAGGCGTAGAGAGCCAATTCATGCCACGTGTCGAGCTTGGAGACCCAATAATTGAAAGGCACCGCGGAATCTCGCAGTACAGTTGTTCGATCTGCAAGGTACTCCTTCAGCATCTGCCCAAACTTAGCATTTCTGGTGGCACTACCCCGCACCTTAGGGGCTGTGGTACGTGAGGGGCTGAGAAAACTGTCCCACATCGTAAAGACAGTTCCCCTGCCTCTGGCAGATTGGACTTGTGCCCCTCTCGGCCGTACGCCTTGGTTGTCCATCGAATCCTGACCTATGCCGCTAGCGTTTTGTGAGGGGAATGATTTGACAACTTCCGTGACTATGGCCCTGTGGAACTGCTGCATTTTGGCTGACCTCTCCGCCTCAGGAATGAGAGACATAAAGTTCTCCTTGTAGCGTGGGTCTAAGAGTGTTGCCAACCAGTACTGATTGTCGGCCAAGATGTTCTGAACCGAGGGTCACGAGACAGGCAGCTTACCATAAAGTCAGCCATGTGCGCCAGACTCTTAACAGCCATCACTTCAGTATCCAGACCAACACGATGACTGAACATGCTGTCCTCCTTCTCCTCCTCCTCCTCATCTCCCCTGTCCTCTGGCCAGCCACGCTGAATCGAGGGTATGACTGGTGTGCATGTCATATCCACAATTTGGCCTGAGAGTTGCTCCATGTCTTCATCCTCCTCCTCCTCCTCGTCATAGTCCTCCACTACACGTTGTGATGACATGAGGCTGGGCTGTGTGTTTTCACCCACACCCACTACAGTTTCTTGCTCTAAGTCATCGCGCTCGGCCTGCAATGCATCCTCTTTGATTTTCAGCAGAGACCGTTTTAGAAGGCAGAGTAGTGGTATGGTGACGCTAATAATGGCGTCATCGCCGCTCACCATCTTGGTGGAGTCCTCAAAGTTTTGGAGGACGGTGCATAGGTCCGACATCCATCTCCACTCCTCAGGTGTTATGTGTGGAGTTTGACCCATTTCCCGACGGCTTAGGTGATGCAGGTAGTCCACAACTGCCCTCTTCTGCTCACATATCCTGACCAACATGTGCAGAGTTGAATTCCAACGCGTGGGGACATCACACACCAGTCTGTGGGCCGGAAGACGCAAACGGCGCTGAAAGCTGGCAAGGCCGGCTGAAGCAGCAGGTGACTTGCGAAAATGTGCAGACAGACGCCGAACTTTTACCAGCAGGTCAGACACCTCCGGGTATGACTTCACAAACCTCTGAACCACCAGGTTGAGCACATGGGCCACGCATGGAACATGCGTCAGCTGCCCTCGCCTCAAAGCTGCCACCAGGTTCCGGCCATTGTCACACACGACCTTTCCTGGCTTTAGGTTCAGAGGTGTGAGCCAGTGATCTGCCTGCTGTTTCAGAGCTGTCCACACCTCTTCTGCATTGTGGGGTTTGTCACCTATGCAGACTAGCTTCAGCACAGCCTGTTGCCGCTTTGCAGAGGCAGTGCTGCAGTGCTTCCAGCTTGGGACTGGTGTGGCGGGTACAGTGGATGAGGATGCGCAGGAGGAGGAGGCTGAAGAGCATGACATTCCGGAGCTGTAGAGTGTCGGTGAAACCCTGACAGAGGTAGGGCCTGCTATCCTTGGTGTGGGAAGGACGTGTTCCGTCCCTCGCTCAGACTGGGTCCCAGCCTCCACAATATTAATCCAGTGTGCCGTCAAGGAGATGTAGCGGCCTTGCCCACAAGCACTTGTCCACGTGTCTGTGGTTAGGTGGACTTTGGCTGAAACAGCATTGTTCAGGGCACGTGTGATGCTGTTGGACACGTGGTTATGCAATGCGGGGACGGCACATCTGGAGAAATAGTGTCGGCTGGGGACCGAGTGACGTGGGACAGCAGCCTCCATCAGGTCGCGGAATGCGTCCGTCTCCACCAGCCGGAAATGCAACATTTCTAGCGCTATGAGTCGCAAAATGTGATCATTCAGGACTGTGGCATGTGGGGCATTGGCAGCGTATTTGCGCCTGCGTTCAAATGTTTGCTGAATGGATAATTGAACGCTGCACTGGGACAAGGACGTGCTTGATGGTGGTGTAATTTGTGCGTGGGCAACTTCAGGTGCAGGGCCGGAGGCTTGTTCACGGCCAGCATGGACAGGGGATTGGCTCGCATGCACAACAGGCAAAGACGTAGCAGTGACATCAGCACGCACCGCTCCTCGACTCTGTGGTACTTCCCACAAAGTCGGGTGCTTGGCTGACATGTGCCTGATCATGCTGGTGGTGGTCAGGCTGCTAGTTTTCGTATCCCTGCTGATAGTGGCATGGCAGCTGTGGCAAATGGCCTTTTTAGAGTCTTCTGGAGCCAACTTAAAAAACTCCCAGACTCGGGAAGACCGAACATTTGCACAGGCACCTTGAGTCGTGTTGTTGTTCCGGGGAACGGTTGCCTGCCTTCTGCCTGCGGACGCAACCCTGCTTCGTACTGCCTGTTGGGATGCTACGCCTCCCTCCCCCTGTGCACTGCTGTCCTCGCTCTGCATATCCTCCTGCCATGTTGGGTCAGCTACTGGATCATCCACCACGTCGTCTTCCTCTTCCGCACCCTGATCCTCCTCCTGACTTCCTAGCAATTGTGTCTCATCATCGTCCACCCCTTGTTGAGACACTTTGACAACGTTCCGTTCGTCATAACGTGGCTGCTCAAATATTTGGGCATCTGTACATACCATCTCCTCATGACCCACTTCAAGAGGAGGTGGCGACAGGCCAGATTCTGCGAATGGATACGTGAACAGCTCTTCCGAGTGTCCTAGTGTGGGATCAGTAATGTCCGTGGACGTGTACTCGGCCGGGTGGTAGGAAGGAGGATCAGGTTGGGAAATGTGCGGTGCAGTATCACGGCTACTGACAGTTGACCGTGTGGAAGACAGGGTGTTTGTGGAGGTGCCCATCTGACTTGAAGCATTATCCGCTATCCAAGTAACAAAGTAACAACCTGTTGACACTGGTCTTGGTTCAACAGTGGTGTACTGCTGAAGAATTTGGGACAGGACGTGCGAGCGAAGAGATGTGGCCCTTTGTTGTTGCGAAATTAGTGCTTGCACACGACCTCGGCCTCTGCCTGCACCACCATCACGTCCACTTCCTTCTTCCTTGCCAAGGCCCTTGCCAACGCCTTTGCGCATTTTGCCTGTATAGAGCGACAACTGTCTGGTGACTGTTAAGGTCACAGGAGATTAGGATTTTAGTTCCCTAACCTGTATAAAGGTATGACGTACAACAGTGTGGTGACTGTTGAGATGACAAGAGTTAGGATTTTAGTTCCCTAACCTGTATAAAGGTATAACTTACACCAGTGTGGTGACTGTTGAGATGACAAGAGTTAGGATTTTAGTTCCCTAACCTGTATAAAGGTATGACGTACAACAGTGTGGTGACTGTTGAGATGACAAGAGTTAGGATTTTAGTTCCCTAACCTGTATAAAGGTATGACGTACAACAGTGTGGTGACTGTTGAGATGACAAGAGTTAGGATTTTAGTTCCCTAACCTGTATAAAGGTATGACGTACAACAGTGTGGTGACTGTTGAGATGACAAGAGTTAGGATTTTAGTTCCCTAACCTGTATAAAGGTATGACGTACAACAGTGTGGTGACTGTTGAGATCACAAGAGTTAGGATTTTAGTTCCCTAACCTGTATAAAGGTATGACGTACAACAGTGTGGTGACTGTTGAGATCACAAGAGTTAGGATTTTAGTTCCCTAACCTGTATAAAGGTATGACGTATAACAGTGTGGTGACTGTTGAGATGACAAGAATTAGGATTTTAGTTCCCTAACCTGTATAAAGGTATGACGTACACCAGTGTGGTGACTGTTGAGATGACAAGAGTTAGGATTTTAGTTCCCTAACCTGTATAAAGGTATGACGTACAACAGTGTGGTGACTGTTGAGATGACAAGAGTTAGGATTTTAGTTCCCTAACCTGTATAAAGGTATGACGTACAACAGTGTGGTGACTGTTGAGATCACAAGAGTTAGGATTTTAGTTCCCTAACCTGTATAAAGGTATGACGTACAACAGTGTGGTGACTGTTGAGATCACAAGAGTTAGGATTTTAGTTCCCTAACCTGTATAAAGGTAGTACGTACACCTGTCTGGTGACTTTAATGGTTTCAGGAGAGTATTTTAGTCCCTAACCTGTATTAAGGTAGTACGTACACCTGTCTGGTGACTGTAATGGTTTCAGGAGAGGATTTTAGTCCCTAACCTGTATTAAGGTAGTACGTACACCTGTCTGGTGACTTTAATGGTTTCAGGAGAGGATTTTAGTCCCTAACCTGTATTAAGGTAGTACGTACACCTGTCTGGTGACTGTAATGGTTTCAGGAGACGATTTTAGTCCCTAACCTGTATTAAGGTAGTACGTACACCTGTCTGGTGACTGTAATGGTTTCAGGAGACGATTTTAGTCCCTAACCTGTATTAAGGTAGTACGTACACCTGTCTGGTGACTGTAATGGTTTCAGGAGAGGATTTTAGTCCCTAACCTGTATTAAGGTTGTACGTACACCTGTCTGGTGACTGTAATGGTTTCAGGAGACGATTTTAGTCAATAACCTGTATTAAGGTAGTACGTACACCAGTCTGGTGACTGTAATGGTTTCAGGAGAGGATTTTCGTCCCTAACCTGTATTCAGGTAGTAAGTACAAGAGTGTGGTGACTCTAATGGTCACAGAAAAGCTTGGATTCCAATCTGTATCACCCTGCCTATATCCTCCTAGATTAGTCCTGAGAAGGACTGTTCTGGTCACTGGAAAGCTTGGACTCCGATCTGGATCACCCTGCCTATATCCTCCTAGATTAGTCCTGAGAAGGACTGTTGTGGTCAGCAGCAGTTTGCAGCCCTGCTCCGGATGTACCTGTAAGGGCCGCAAATCTGTCCCTAATCAGCAGCAGACACTCTCCCTACACTCACTGTCTGGAAGGCTGTGTGCCGAGCACAGCGCGCCGGGAGTTATAAAGGCTCGGTGACGCTGTGCAGGGCAGCCAATCACTGCTATGCCACAACTAACAGGGCTGTGGCATTGCAGTGGTCTGCCAGCCAATCCCTGCACGTGGGCTGGCTCTCAAAAGAGCGCCAACATGCAGAGATGACGACCACGAGCACAGCACGAGTATCGCGAGATTACTCGGTGCTCGGCGAGTCGCCCGAGTACAGTGATACTCGTGCGAGTACCGAGTAGTGGCGAGCATGCTCGCTCATCACTACCTAAGACTTTGCGCAACTTAGTCATACAGATAGCACATGAAGGTCATCTGGGAAATGTTTGTAGGACAAAGTACCGTGGGTCCGCGCTGCCACTTCAATTAATGGAGATAAAAAACCAGCCACACGGGAATGTCTGGATCAAACAGGAATCTTCTTTATTTGTCCAACATGTTTCGGAGTTACCTCCCAACTCCTTCCTCAGGGAATGTCCTCCTTCCCTGAGGAAGGAGTTGGGAGATAACTCTGAAACATGTTGGACAAATAAAGAAGAATCCTGTTTATTTCAGACATTCCCGTGTGGCTGTTTTTTTATCTCCATTTATTGAAGTGGCAGCGCGGACCCACGGTACTTTGTCCTACGAGCTGATTGAACCACGGTGACCTGTGGAAGTACAGTCCTGCAGCAAACCACTCATAGATGAGCGATCATTACCAGTTGTGGGTTCTCACAACTGCATCAGGTGAGCAGCTCCCTCTTTACACGTATTTTAGCCTTATAAAAGAAGGTATTACCCTATGTGCGCATTCTTGAATTGCTTTTAGATCTGGGAAATGTTGGTACTAAAAAATTACTTAGAGAAAAAGTGTGGTTCCCAAACATGGATAAATTGGTGGAAGAGAAGATTAGACATTGCTCCACCTTGTCAATTCATTACTCCATCATCAAATATAAAACCATTACAAATGTCTACGCTACCCACAGCTGTCTGGGAGGAAGTGGCAGTCGACATATATGGACCATTACCCAATGGCCAGTACATTCTAGTAACAATTGATGAATATTCTAGATACCCTGTCATTTCTTTCATACCTTCAACATCTGCCACTAATGTCATACCTGAACTGGATGACATATTCTCTGCATATGGCATTCCAAGAGTGGTTAAAACAGACAATGGACCTCCGTTCAATGGATATGTGTTTACACAATTTTCTGAATACTTGGGGTTCAGTCACAGGAAAATCACACCTTACTGGTCACAAGCCAATGGTATAGTAGAACGTTTCATGCGCACTATGGGGAAAAGAGTCAAGGCAGCGAGTCTGGAGCACACCCCGCTGAAACAGTCATTATACAAATTCATGCGCAATTATCGCAATACGCCACATTCTACTACTAATGCTGCTCCAGCTCATCTAATGTTCAACAGAACTCCGCGCATACGTATCCCTGACATGACCAGTCATCCCTTAGCAAGTGACTCCTCTGTGCGATCAGCAGACTCTTCTAACAAACAAGCTATGAAACATTATGCAGACAGAAGGCGAAGGGCACAGCCAAGTGCCATCAAAAAAGAGGATGTTGTCATCGTGCGTCAAAAACCAACCAACAAGACCTCAACTACATATAATCCTGCACAATACAATGTTACTGATAAGAAAGGCAGCATGGTCACGGCTGAGCGAAATGGACACTTTATAACTCGAAGTTCATCACATTTTAAAATCATACCGCAAAATGATGGTGATGATCTTCCTCTGGTGGAAGACTTGGTGCTCTATGGTGGAGAGGAGCACCCGGAAGTGAACAATCCATCAATAATGGAGCACTCACTGAGCCCATGATGCTATCCAACACGAGAAAGGAGGGCTCCTTCGCGGCTTATTGAAGAAGTGTAAAAGAGAAAAGAAGAAAAAATATGCATAATTATTTTGGTTGTTGTTTTTTTTTGTTTATTTTTTTTTCCTTCCGTGCCTGATTTGAATAGACTAAATAGGTCAAAACCGACATATATCTTTCTTGGATATTTTCACATTGTTACATTGTCAGTGTATTTCTTCTAGGTTGTTAAAAAAAAAAGGTGATGCTGTAATGTACAATAATTAGATCTGTCTCTTTAAGAAAACTAGGTCTGGTGTATCATTGGTAATAAGAAGAAAGTGGGAAGTTAAGTTTTAGTTTCACTTTGGAGCATGCTGAGGAAAGACTGCTATGTTATATGATGGAGAAAGATGGAAGAAAAGAATAAAGTACAGTTAAAGTTTACTCTTCTGAATGCCTCATATCGTGTGGACTTTACAGTCACTTCTACAGAGCCGTCTCTCTGGCTGTAGTGGCCTAGCCTCCAGTGTCCCAGGTATGGCTGTGGGATCACCAGGCTCCCTCTGTCAGTCACTGTTTCAGGCAAATGAAAAAGGAATAATGCGGTGTTTAAGCAGTGCTAAGGCTGCAAGAAAGTGCTCAGAAACGATTACTGAACTATTCTGTTTTATTAGTAAATTAGCAAATTGCTCTTTGTCACCACCAGTGGCGACAAAGAGCAATTTGCAAATTTACTAATAAAACAGAATAGGTCAGTATTAGTTTCTGAGCCCTTTCTTGCAGCCTTAACGCTCCTTAAACACCACATTATTCCTTTTTCATTTGCCTGTAATCTCCCTATGGGGAAAGCGGTGTGGTAGCAGCTTTGGGCAGTCAAGATTCTGAGAGGACTCTGCTCTAAATCGTCGCTGGATTCC
The DNA here is from genome assembly GCA_033576535.1 of Allobates femoralis. Classification (NCBI taxonomy): domain Eukaryota; kingdom Metazoa; phylum Chordata; class Amphibia; order Anura; family Aromobatidae; genus Allobates; species Allobates femoralis. Next base: position 401,714,340 of record JARQOC010000001.1, read on the forward strand.
TAGATTAAACACAGGACCTGCGGTGACATCATACGGTGACACCCCTTCTGATCATGGGACTAGTCACCTGACGATTGTACGAGGATGTTTTCCAGCTGACCGCATTGTGACTGTTTGCCTCACCTACAGCCCATACTCGTGTTGTGCAGAGGCCATGCACAACCTCCCCAGGTGAGTGCAAATCTTTCTACCATAACCTTCCACCTTTATCACGGGTCTTCACCATGGCGCGATCTTTTCTTTTGATTTTACAAGTCACTGTTTCAGCTCAGAGTTCCTCCAGTCAGCTAAGATGCGTGCAGCTGCCGGGCCCTTGTCCTCCCACCGTCCTTCAGCTGTGGGGATCTCTGCTTGCGGCTGTAGTCTACCTCACCTCCAGCAATGGAGCGAGGTTTTTCTCCTTGGCTCTGTGCCACTCAGGATTCTGCGTCCTCCAGGGAACCACTCCTCTTGAGAATCTAACTACCACTCAGTGTTCCCGGGTTTTTCTATTGTTGGTCTCTCCACCCACTTTGTTAGTGCTACTCTACGCTCCACCCTCATTACTCTTAACACCTGCCACCCCTTGCCCAACCTAGAGTTCTAGGCGTAGGGTTGGTGTGTGCATCTGTGTGGGTGTTTTGTCAACCATCTTGCCTTACCTAGCTGCACTTCCCTTTGTGGAAACCTGGTCGCAGTGGCGCCACACAGAGATTGTGGGATTTTATTTAGTAAGGAGATGATGTCAGGCCCAGAGAGGTTGATATGTGTGTCATCAGTATAGAGATGATACTGGAAGCCAAGAGACTCTATGAGCTGTCCCAGGTTGAAGGTGTAGATGGAGAAGAGTAGGAGTCCTACAGCTGAACCTTGAGGAACACTGACAGATAGGGGACAAGGTGAGAAGGTGTTGCAGGAGAAAGACGCTGAATGTCCAGTGTGTTAGATATAAACAAATATAGACTACAAACACATATAGAAATGTAATGGTTCCCTGAAAAATGCCCACAGGAAAAATGCCCACAGGAAAATTGCCCACAGGAAAATTGCCCACAGGAAAAATGCCCACAAGAAAATTGCCCACACGGAAAATTGCCCACACGGAAAAATGCCCACACGGAAAATTGCCCACATGGAAAATTGCCCACACGGAAAATTGCCCACATGGAAAATTGCCCACATGGAAAATTGCCCACATGGAAAATTGCCCACACGGAAAATTGCCCACATGGAAAATTGCCCACAGGAAAATTGCCCACATGGAAAATTGCCCACACAGAAAACTGCCATTTGCAGCATCACAAAGTTTCAGATCTCTGAGGTGCAAGATGAGGATTCCCATGATCTGTGATCATCTTGTGAATCACAGTTGACCTAGTGCAGAAATGCTGAAGATCTGTGGTTTGTAGCAGTCGGTCATTATCTGCAATAGATAGATCCAGTCTGCTCTCATCTCTCAGTGATTTTGCCTTACACCTCCCTCCCACCAGCCCAAAACAGCAGAACCCAACCAGCAGCAGATTCAGAGAGAGGAGCCATCACTGTTATCTGTACTCACAGGAGTATCACTGGATTATCTGTGGAGTTACATGGGACTGCAGGTCTAATACATTATCATCTTAGTGGGCAATTTCCGCTGACATTCTTTGCTGCACAGCATCTCACCTATAATTCTATACCATTCTTCTGCCTGCAGAACATCTCACCTATAGGGTACAGGCACACTAAAGGCCCCGTTACACATAGCGATGTTTCAACAATCCCACCAGTAATCCCACCTGACCGGGATCGCTGGAACATCGCTATGTGATCGCTGGTCTGCAGTCACACTGGGTGATCCACATACCGATGCTGCGTCCCCTGACGCTCACTCGGATCGCTCAACGTCTCGGGCGCAGAATGGGGATCACTGGTTGTTGTCCCTGTCTCACATGCCGATGGATGCTGGACAGCGAGAGACCAATGATGGGAAAATGGTCCCGGCCAATCCGCAGCGACTAGCAATCAGCGAGCTCATCGTTGATTGCTGCGGCATGTCACTCGCAGCGACTTCGCTAGTGAGGTCGCTGCAACGTCACAAAACCTGTGGCATTGCAGAGATATCGTTAGCAATATCGCTGTGTGTAACGCGGCCTTAAGGTTTGCATTATCAGAGGGATTTTGATGATTGACAGTCGCGTGAGTGCTTTCTGTATGGTCATGCGACTGTGGTACGAGTGTGATGCAATTATGCATTTTTTTTATCAGCTACCATCAGTGTGACATCCATGTGACCTATACCTCTATACTATCCCCCTGCCCTGCAGAGCATCTCACCTACACCTCTATATTATCCCCCTGCCCTGCAGAGCATCTCACCTATACCTCTATACTATTCCCTTGTATTGCATGACATCTCACCTATACCTCTATGCTATCCCACTGCCCTGCAGAGCATCTCACCTACACCTATACTGTTCCCTGTTCTGCAGAGCATCTCTCCTACACCTCTATACTATCCCCCTGCCCTGCACCTACACCTATACTGTTCCCTTTTCTGCAGAGCATCTCACCTACTTCTCTATACTATCCTCCAGTTCTGCAGAGCATCTCACCTACACCTCTATACCATTCCCCATCTTGCAGAGCATCTCACTTACACCTCTATACTATCCCCCTGCCCTGTCACCTACACCTATACTGTTCCCTTTTCTGCAGAGCATCTCACCTACTTCTCTATACTATCCCCCAGTTCTGCAGAGCATCTCACCTACACCTCTATACCATTCCCCATCTTGCAGAGCATCTCACTTACACCTCTATACTATCCCCCTGCCCTGTCACCTACACCTATACTGTTCCCTTTTCTGCAGAGCATCTCACCTACTTCTCTATACTATCCCCAGTTCTGCAGAGCATCTCACCTACACCTCTATACCATTCCCCATCTTGCAGAGCATCTCACTTACACCTCTATACAATCCCCCAGTTCTGCAGAGCATCTCACCTACACCTCTATACCATCCCCCATCTTGCAGAGCATCTCATCTACACCTCTATACTATCCCACAGTTCTGCAGAGCATCTCACCTACACCTCTATACTATCCCACAGTTCTGCAGAGCATCTCACCTACACCTCTATACCATCCCCATCTTGCAGAGCATCTCACCTACACATCTATACCATCCCCATCTTGCAGAGCATCTCACCTACACCTCTATACCATCCGCAGTCCTGCAAAGCATCTCACTTACACCTTTATACCATTCCTCGTCTTGCAGAGCATATAACCCTGTTTTCCTGTTGGCATTCATGTCTGTGGGCATTTTTCACATATCAGGTGAACATCCTCACTTTGCACCTCAAATATCAGAGATCTGAAACTTTGTGATTCTGCAATTTGCAATTTTCTGTGTGGGCAATTTTCCGTGTGGGCAATTTTCCATGTGGGCAATTTTCCATGTGGGCAAATTTCTGTGTGGGCAAATTTCCATGTGGGCAATTTTCCATGTGGGCAATTTTCCATGTGGGCAATTTTCCGTGTGGGCAATTTTCCATGTGGGCAATTTTCCATGTGGGCATTTTTCCTGTGGGCAATTTTCCTGTGGGCATTTTTCATGTGGGCAATTTTCCTGTGGGCATTTTTCCTGTGGGCATTTTTCTGGTCACCATCCTAAACTACCTCTCCACAAATCTACACCTTATAGAGCATAGAACTCTGGATTAACCCTCTCACTGCCTCTATATCATCCTCCGGCCCATACCACCAACTACCAGCAGAGGGCACCGGAAGCCTATACACAGTATCAACCACAGTGGTTTTACAAGGAAACCTTCAAAAATCAAGGTGTCATAAAACAGCATATTGTGCACCCTTCTACAACTTTTGACTGTAACGTTCTGACAAACCCTCCCTCGCCCAACTGGCTCAGTGGGAAACTAATAAAGGACCATCTCTTTCCCAAGATCACCCGTCTTCTGGATCTCCACCTGAACTTATAACAGCGGATTCTCTCTATGCCGCACCAGACCCCATAATGTGAGAGTCTCGCGACGCCCTGGGGGGGTTGGCAGAGATCAGAAACCAGATAGACTCTAACTTCTTCAACACGTCACAATGGTTAAATCTAATACAAAATCCACTAAATCCTCCACTAAGACGACCACCAACACCACGCAAGTGGATTTAGATAAATATCTGAAAAAACAAGCCGGCCTGTCGTCCTTATCCAAGACATCGAGACGACTTTTGGTAGAAGAAACTATGGAACCAGACCGTGATAGCGAATGCGAGGGAACAGATGACGATGAGGAGCTCCCGATCACCAGATCATACCTCAAAAGGATATTACAAGGCTCTAGAACCCCTGGCCAAAGAGATGGCGGATATCAAACAGGACCTGGCACAGACGGGACGCAGAGTCGAAACTCTGGAATCAGCCAACACAGAGGTGGTCAAACAAACTAACGCTACTCTCTCTGGTCTTCAACATCATGAAGATCACCTCAATAAGATCTATACTATGCTGGAAGACCACGAAAACAGAGATAGACGGGACAATCTGCGTCTGAAGGGAGTTCCTGAAACAATAACACAGGATGCCCTGACTCCATCCATTATAGACACATTCCGCTCCTTATTACAGCCAGATGACCCCTCAGATATGGAATTAGTGAGAGTACATAGAGCATTACGCCCGAAACCACCATCTGACGAATCTCCAAGAGATGCAATCTGCCGTTTCCTGGACTACAGGACAAAGGAGCTGGTTATGAGGAGGGCCAGAGAGAAAACCACCGTTACATGCAATGGCTCCCCAATCCAAATATACCAGGACCTCTCTTGGATAACCCTTGCTAAACGGCGCCTCTTGAAACCGCTGACTACAATTTTTCACCAACGGAATTACCCATACAGATGGCTGTTCCCTTTCGGCATTTCTGTCACGGCTGGAGACAAAAGGATCCAAGGTCGAACATCAGCTGACATCAAACGAATGTGTCAGGAGCTAAATATCGAACTGGAACATTATCCCAATATGGAAGAGGTGGGAGCTGCATACCAGATGACACCTCTACAACAACCACCACCATGGCAAACACATCTTACACCAAAGTCCCAAAGAACAAAACGCAAAAACTCCAAATTAGTCGAGTCCCGAGGAGAAGACAGTCCGAACGGATGATGGATAGCTGAAGATCTACTGTATTTTTCCTTTTCCCCCCTGAGACTCGTGACTGGGACATTAATATGCCCACTATCCACAGTTACTATAGTCGACCTGGAAGGTCGATGTTCTTTTCGCCCTTCCTTATCCACCTTGATATTGGATAATAGTTTTGCTCCTTGCATGACACCATGCTAGAAATGTTAAGATTTATTATCAAAACTTTATAGAAATCGTTGTGACTACTGTACAATATTTCAACAGCCCACATGGGCGTTTGGGGAAGCTCCACTCCCCCATTCTCACCTATTAATAGTTTAACAAACCCTTTCTGGTTACTGTGTTAGGTTTTAATTACACATTGGCTGCCTTACAAGAGACTACCCTGCTTCAGTTTTAAGTTTCAGACTATCCTGTTACCAAGTTTAAGGCACGATAGCCTAATAGTTATTTTTAGAGTTAAAAGGTAAAACCTCCTCTGTCAGTCTACCCCCCTCGCTCGCGGCTCTTGCGTGGCGGAGGGATGGTCGTGATGGAGAAGAGTCTGTCTGTTCAGATTCATTATACAAGAAGGTTTAAATTTAAAATGTATGAATATGCGTTAACTATAATTTGTTTTGCATTCTCAGATAAACTATCTCTACTGTTCCCTTCTATCCTCTCTGTCTCTCCCCACCCACCCCGGTCCCAACACCCCGCGAGAGAGTCTCTGCTACAACGTCTGAATGACTACGAACATCCACCATGACCACCAACCGTAAGTCATACCAAGTGGTATCGCACAATTTACACGGTTTCAATTCTCCTATTCCTAGGTCTCAAACACTACACTTCCTCAAGAAAGCAGGACATGACATCTTACTATTACAAGAAACCCATTTTATAGAGACTAAAACTCCTAACTTTGAAAAGAATTACTATAATACCTGGTACCATGCATACTCACCTCAAAAGAGGGCCAGAGGAGTAGCTATCGCTATAGCAAAAAATGTCCCCTTCCTTCCTATAGACAAATTGGCCGACAACGAGGGCCGATATATCTTTGTAAAGGGTTTATTGGAAGGTCCCTTGATTACACTAGGCAGTTTATATGCCCCAAATAAAAAACATTTTTCCTGGATACAAAAAGTTCAAACCAAGCTTTCATTATTTGCTGAAGGTTCAGTTTTGATTGGCGGAGATTTAAACATTGCGCTAGAGCCCCTACTGGATACCTCAACAGGGAAAAGCAATATCTCCAGGCGAGATCTGGCTCAAATAAGGTCCTCTTTCCACACAGCAAGTTTGATAGATGTATGGCGATATCATCATCCCCACGACAGAGCTTACACATATTTCTCTCACCCCCATAACAACTACCATCGACTAGACTATCTATTTGTGTCCAAAACCCTCCTTCCAACAGTTGTAGAAACTGAAATCCTCCCAGCACTATACTCAGACCACGCAATGGTGACTATAAAATTAGAATGTGGAGGACCTGTCCCACCTACTAGGACATGGAGACTGAATGAATCCTTATTACACGCTAAAGACATTAAACTTAAAATTCAACTGGCCATCAAAGACTACTTCAATCACAATAACACTCCAGAAGTAGATCCTACAATAATCTGGGAAGCACATAAGGCAACATTGAGAGGAGTTATAATATCCATAGCTTCGTTTCAAAATAAGCAGAGGAAGGCGGACATAGAAAAATTGTATAAAGAGATTATTCACCTGGAGAAACAACATCAACTGACGTTGGCCCACCCTAATATGATAAAACTGGCGGAATGTAGACAACGCCTAAAAGACCTCCTCAATAAAAAAGCAGCTAAATATTTTATTAATTGGAGAAATCGCTTAATGGTACATGGTGATAAGGCCTCTAAGCTAATGATATCAATGATTAAAAAAAGACAGTCTCGAACCTTCATCCATAAAATAAAAACAGAATCGGGTCTGATAACGCAAAATTATGAGCAGATCATCACAGAATTTTTAACATTCTATAAAAATTTATACCAGATAAGACCGCATGGTCCTGAAGTAAACTTAAACCAGAAAACACGCGAAATAGAATCATTTCTCTCATCTCTATCATTACCAAAACTAGATGAACAACAACAGAAGTGGTTGACAAGACCTTTTGAATTAGAGGAACTCCAGTCCATCCTGTCTGAGGGCCCATCAGGCAAATCTCCGGGACCAGATGGTTTCCCACTACTTTATTATAAGACATTTTCTCCAGACCTGAATAAATATTTGTTGAACATGTGTAATGCAGTTCTCCATGGCAGCACTCTCTCCCCTCAATCCCTAGAAGCACATATCACACTCTTACATAAAGATGGAAAGGATCCGACACAGTGTGGGAGTTACAGGCCCATCTCCTTGCTTAACGTTGATTTGAAAATATACGCTAGCTTAATAGCAAGACGCCTGACGGGTATGATCCCACAACTGATTACGTTGGAACAAACAGGATTTGTGCGAGGGAGCGAGGGAAGAGACAATGCAGGAAGAATATTACACTTAATGCAACATGCTAAACTGCACCATAAACGGATGGTCTTATTGAGCACAGATGCCGAGAAGGCCTTCGACAGGGTGGACTGGACATTCCTCCGCAGTACCCTAATGGCTCTTCATATACCCCCCCTTCTAATAGAGGCCATATTCAAAATGTACATCTCCCCATCAGCTAAATTGAAAATCAACAACACGCTTTCAGACCCTTTTCTAATAAAAAATGGCACGAGACAGGGATGCCCCTTGTCCCCTCTACTATTCGTTCTGGTTATGGAACCTCTGCTAAGAAGCATCCAAATGAACGAAGAAATTAAAGGATTTCAATTGAACAAAGTACACCACAAATCGGCCGCATTTGCGGATGATTTGCTGGTACTACTGTCTGAACCGGACAGGGGCATCCCAGCCTTTATACAAACCTTGGAGAACTACGGCCGGCTTTCCAATTATAAAATTAACTTGTCTAAATCAGAAGCTTTAGGCCTTAACATTCCCAAGCCTATGATAGACAAATATAAAAATACTTATCCCTTCAAGTGGCCAGAAAATCACATTACATACCTAGGAATAAAGATAGGACACACGGACAGAGACCTCCTCTCACTTAACGTAATACCCACATTGGAAAAAGCAAAAGAAACAGTTAAATTATGGAGAGCACCTTTTCTATCATGGGTAGGCAGAAAAAACCTAATTAAAAGCATTATTCTACCAAAATTCATATATTTATTCCAAATGCTCCCAATTCACATTCCGGACCATATTTTAAACAAAATACATGAATTCTTTTTGAATTTTATTTGGAATAATACAAAACCACGTATTAAATATCAAACACTTGCCCTACCAAGAGACAAAGGGGGTATGGGGGCACCGGACATACGCAAGTACTATGCAGCAGCTATGTTAACGAGAATTGTAGACTGGATCAGGAGACCGCCACATAAACTATGGCTCTCAATTGAAGAAACTATGTCACGTGTGCCCCTGAGATCCCTAGCACTGCTTCCAGATCTCTATAACGACCCAAAACTGATTAGCAACACCTTCACGAAAGCTACCGTAGCTACTTGGAAAAAAGAATGTGGCCGACTGCTCCCTCCATTGACCCCAATCCTGGATCTGCGAGATCTTGTCGGCTATCTTCTGGGAGGCCTCATGCGACCGACCCGGAGGGTCCGGGGAGGGAGATAGTCGAACCCATTCCAATTGATCGTTTACTGATAGACGGAACTTTGCTTACACATAGAGAAATACTACAATCTAACTCCCTTCCAAATATATCCTTTCTCCAATATGGCAAATTAAAAACTTACATCTACAAACACCTGAAAAATTTTGATATTACGCGACCTCTGACATTATTCGAACAACTGTGTACACAGTTGATGGACCCCACCAAGGTGTTATCATTGCTATACAAACAACTAACCCTAAATATCGCACACGTTAAAAAAGACTTCTTAGGCCTATGGGAAAAAGACCTTCAATTGGAGTTCTCAGAGCAGCAAATAAGACAAATATACAGGGGATCCCATGGTCCTTCTCCTTGTGTAAAAATACAAGAAAACTCATACAAGGTAGTAACAAGGTGGTATCGTACCCCCTCACAGATACACAGATGGCATTACCCGACTTCAGACTCTTGTTGGAGGTGTAACTCTGACGTGGGAACATATTTTCATATCTGGTGGCAATGCCCCCTGATTCAAGATTACTGGAGATTGGTGTCAACGATACTTGCAGACGTTCTCCAATGGGAGGTGGCTCTTACACCACTCACAGTCCTTCTCAATTTTTTCCAATGGCCGAAAGAGATGTATATCTCTAAACTAGCATCTAATATCATAGCTGCAGGTAGGATTCTTGTCTCTGCTCGTGGAAATCCAACCTGACTCCAACAAAACCCCAAATTTTACGTGAAATTGACATGGTATACCGTGCAGCAGAATTAGCAGCACTCTCATACAGTTCATATGAGACCTTTGAGAAAATATGGTCACCTTGGGTGTGTTACCGGTCGACCACTGACTTCATTAATACATGTATCACCGAGTGACTCAAACAACATGACTCCTCTCGCGCCCCCGTCCCCTCCCCTCCCCTCTGACCACCCCTATCTGCCCTTCCTTTTCTTCCTTGTTGATCTATCCCCCCCTTTTTTCTACTCTTTATATAGAATACTTGATTATTCTTTTTCCTTTATAAAGAATTCTAATGAGGGAAATGCTACATTATCCTTGAAAAAAAAAAAAGGGAACATTCACCATAAATGATGTTATATATGTTAAATGCTACAAATTTCCCTCATATTATGGAAAAACTGTTTGACTGCTTGATTGTAATTCTTTATTACTCAATAAAAAAGAACATTAAAAGAAAGATAGATATAGATACATAGATAGATAGAAATAGATAGATAGATAGATAGATAGAAATACATACATAGATAGATAGAAATAGATAGATAGATAGATATAGATACATAGATAGATAGATAAATAGATAGAAATAGGTAGCTAGAATAGATAGATAGATAGATAGATAGATAGAAATAGATACATAGATAAATAGATAGATAGAAATAGATACATAGATAGATAGATAGAAAGAAATAGATAGATAGATAGAAATAGATAGATAGATAGATAGATAGATATAGATACATAGATAAATAGATAGAAATACATACATAGATAGATAGAAATAGATAGATAGATATAGATGCATAGATAGATAGATAGATAGATAGATAGATAGAAAAAGATAGATAGATAGATATAGATACATAGATAGATAGATAGATAGATAGATAGATAGATAGAAATACATAGATAGATAGATAGATAGAAATAGATAGATAGATATAGATAGATAGATAGATAGATAGAAATAAATACATAGATAAATAGATAGATAGAAAGAAATAGATACATAGATAGATAGATAGAAATAGATACATAGATAGATAGATAGATACATACATACATAGATAGATAGATAGATAGATACATAGATAATAGATAGATAGATAGATAGATAGATAGATAGATAGATAGAAATAGATACATAGATACATAGATCGATATAGATACATAGATAGATAGATAGATATAGATACATAGATAGATAGAAAAAGATAGATAGATAGATATAGATACATAGATAGATAGATAGATAGATAGAAATAGATAGATAGATAGATAGATAGAAATACATACATAGATAGATAGATAGAAATAGATAGATAGATATAGATAGATAGATAGATAGATAGAAATAGATAGATAGAAATAGATAGCTAGATAGAAATAGATACATAGATAGATAGATAGATAGATAGATAGATAGAAATAGATAGATAGATAGAAATAGATACATAGATAGATAGAAAGAAATAGATAGATAGAAATAGATAGATAGAAATAGATAGATAGATATAGATACATAGATAAATAGATAGATAGATAGATAGATAGAAATAGATAGATAGATAGATAGATAGATAGATAGAAATACATACATAGATAGATAGAAATAGATAGCTAGATAGATATAGATACATAGATAGATAGATAGAAATAGATAGATAGAAATATATAGATAGATAGATAGATAGAAATACATACATAGATAGATAGAAATAGATAGATAGATAGATAGATATAGATACATAGATAGAGATAGATAGATAGATAGATAGATAGATAGATAGAAATAGATAGATAGAAATAGATACATAGATAAATAGATAGATAGATAGATAGAAATAGATAGATAGAAATAGATACATAGATATATAGATAGAAAGAAATAGATACATAGATAGATAGAAAGCAATAGATACATAGATAGATAGAAATAGATAGATAGATAGATAGAAATAGATAAATAAATAGATAGATAGAAATAGATAGATAGATAGATAGAGATACATAGATAGATAGAAAGAAATAGATACATAGATAGATAGATATAGAGATAGATAGATAGAAATAGATAGATAGATATAGATACATAGATAGATAGATAGAGATACATAGATAGATAGATAGATAGATAGATATAGATACATAGATAGATAGATAGATAGATAGAAAAAGATAGATAGATAGATAGAAAGAAATAGATACATAGATAGAAAGAAATAGATACATTGATAGATAGAAATAGATAGATAGATAGAAATAGATAAATAGATAGATAGAAATAGATAGATAGAAAGAAAGAAATAGATACATAGATAGATAGCCGTCGAAAGCCGAGACCCGTGGCCGAAAATAGAACCAAGGGGCCGGCTATAGTTCGGTTGAAACACCGCTATTATTGTCTATGGGAAGTGAGGCGCTATTCTGATTGGTCGCCGTCAGCACACAGCGACCAATCAGAAGAGCGCCTCACTTCCCATAGAGATACATAGCGGTGTTTCGGCGAATTTATGGCTGGGCCCCTGGTTCTATTTTCGGCCACGGGGCTCGGCTCTGATCGGTCGTTCCACGGGGCCGGAGACTCGCAATGGCCACTTCGCGGCCATTGCTCTCGCATCAGCAGCGGCTCCCAATGATTGCGAGCCATTGCTAAGGCGCGAGCAATGGCCGCGAAGCGAGTCTCCGGCCCCGTAGAATGACCGATCAGAGCCGAGCCCCGTGGCCGAAAATAGAACCAGGGGCCCGGCCATAAATTCGCCGAAACACCGCTATGTATCTCTATGGGAAGTGAGGCGCTCTTCTGATTGGTCGCTGTGTGCTGACGGCGACCAATCAGAATAGCGCCTCACTTCCCATAGAGATAGAATGGACGATTTTTCGTAGGACCCGGAGATGGCGGAAAGAAGACAGAAGACCCCCGGGACCGGACGAAGATGACACCTGGGCCGGATGGAGGACTCCTGGATCGGACGGATGATCAGATGAAGAAGAAGGCATGTAAGTGATCGACGGTGGCGGGGGCTTAGGGGGTGGCGGGGGCTTAGGGGGTGGCGGAGGGTAGTAGGTGGCGGGGTGGTTGTTAGCGGCGGGGGGTGGAGGGTAGGGGTGGCTCCGGAGCAGTGTACGGTGGGGTGGCGGGGCGGCGAGGGGAGGCAGATGGGGCAGAAGAGAGGGGTTGCTCCGGAGCCGCTGCTGTCACCGCCTGGTGACACAGTGGTCCGGAGCAACCCCTCTCTTCTGCCCCGTCTGCCTCCCCTCGCCGCCGGGGTGGCGAAGGGTAGTAGGTGGCGGGGTGGTGGGGCGGCGAGGGGAGGCAGACGGGGTAGAAGAGAGGGGTTGCTCCGGAGCCGCTGCTGTCACCGCCTGGTGACACAGTGCTCCGGAGCAACCCCTCTCTTCTGCCCCATCTGCCTCCCCTCGCTGCCGCGGGGTTCAGGCGGGCAGAGCGAGGTAGCGGGCGCGGCGAGGGTAGCGGGGCGGACAGGCGGCTGGGCATGGGGCGGACAGGCGGCTGGGCATGGGGCTGTAGTATACTATAGCGGTGTACACTACAGCCCCATGCTCAGGGTGGCATGTTGGTGGCTTTGTTTGCGAGGCAAAGGCTCGCAATGCCCACTTCGCGGGCAATGCTTCGCGGGGCGCGGGGCCGCTACGCGGCCACGAACAGAGTCCCAGAGAAAGTGCCGAGCCACGCGAACAAAGCCACGGAAGTAGCGCCAGACGCGACGGAAGTCGCTACGGCAATTATATAATAGATAAATTAACAGAATTCATCATTATTAAAAATTATATCTACCTTTTATTAAAAATAAATAATAATGACCCAATTATTATAAAGTATACTCCGAGGATAGAACCTTCACCAAATTGTTAGCCATTGAAATCAATGGCAGGCAACATTAAACACATAGAAAACACCTTCAAAAGTGTCCAAAAGCTGACAAAATGTGTATATTAGTGCCAGACACCAGAAAAATGGACAACAATCTACTCAGAGTATAAATAGTCTCTTGGTGTAGTATGGGTGCACAAGACACTTTTCAAAAGCAGTTCAAAATAGGAGGTGGCTCACATTCACTTAAATTTCAGAGGTGTAAACTTAGTTTGAATTGATAGATGAGTCATAGGGGAAAGGTGAAAAGAAAAATAGGGAGGGGGACAAGAGGCGCAATAGTGCCCTATCACTGGTGACACTAGTGTAAAGTGGTGGTGCTATGAAGCTGCTCACCTGGTCCAGTTGTGATCCCCACAACTGGTTTGAAGGCGTTTTGGAATCAGTGTTCCAGTTGCTGCAGGACCTCCACCGACCACTGGACAGTGGTTTGAATCCAAGATGATGATGGGAGTGCTGGTGTGTCACGGTCCGCGCTGCTGTGGTATGAAAAACTCACCAAATAGACAGCAATTATTCCATCCTTTTATTTCCTCCTCTCTCCTACGCGTTTCAGCGCCACACCCGGCGCCTTCCTGAATGTCCCTGAGGAAGGCGCCGGGTGTGGCCCTGAAACGCGTAAGAGAGAGGAGGAAATAAAAGGATGGAATAATTGCTGTCTATTTGGTGAGTTTTTCATACCACAGCAGCGCGGACCGTGACACACCAGCACTCCCATCATCATCACAGGGGAAAGGTGGCAGACGTTTTCTACCTTGAGTAAAAAGAGGAGTATTAGTAAAAGGAGGATGAATTAGAGGTGTAAGCATGTCACTCAGAGCATCCTGCTCAAGGAATGCACCACACAGTAGAGAGACAGAAAGAAGGCTCTACACTTTTTCAAAAATTAAGCACAGCCACGACTAAAGTGGCAATAATTGACCTAAAGTTTACATATTGTAATGTGGAGCTTAATGCAACACACTGAAAAATACACCTGCGCATAGTTTCCCCATTCTGACACTGGATGGAAAATTCCTTGGAGATCTATGAATTGTTCATCTCCACGCAGAGATGAAGACACGTTCTGAGAGAATGCTGGCTTCTGAGTACAACAAAACCTCCAAGGCATGAGTAGTGAGCTTAGGGCATTTTTCCAGTTTTGAAGCCCAAAATGCATAAGGGTCCAGTTCCACAGTCATTGTATCGATATTGAGCTGTAGATAACTCATGCACCATCCTATCTAGGCGTTGACTATGTCTAAGACTTGTCCTTTTTTTCTCGCATTGCAAAGGATGGTCTAAAAAATGGTCAAATAACTCCCAGAAATTGCTAGTAACAGATACACTGCTGCTGGTAATGTTTCTGTGATGACGACTCAACATTCCTTGAATAGAACTGCGATGTGCACTATGTCCGCCACTAGTGTTTTAGGGAAAAGCCGTCCTTAGTTTATCTAAAAGCTGCTTTTGATACTCCTGCATGCGTTTTTTCTTTCCAGGGCAGGAATCATTTGGCCAAATTTACTTTTGTATTGGGGATCTAAGAGTAGGACAACTTAGTAGTTGGCAGTAATTCGAATCCAAGCAATCCGCAGATCATGTTGTAGATAGTGCACCAAGAAGGCACTCATGTGTCTTGCACATCCATGAGGTTGAAGTCATTGTTGTGATGGTGGTGGTGGGGTAACATTCCTACTTGCTTCCTCCACCCTCGCCCGCCAACCTCACACAATAGAAATGTGACCAAAATCTCCCTCATCAGCTGAATCTTCTGTGAACATCATCTTTTCCTTCTCCATTTCTTCTGCACCTCCTGCACCTTCATCAACTGTTTGGTTGCTACCATGAGCCCTTGTCGATCACTCCTCTCCACCCTCCCATGCCACTTATCTCTGTGCAGACGACAGTCCGGACCTTTCAGATCTTGTTATCCCTTTCACATATTACTCCTCCTCTACTTCCTTCTCTTACATATTTTGCAGATAACATGAGTTGGGTCATCCTTTGTGATCTGGAAAAAGGGCCAAACTAGGCAAGGCTTAACGTAACTGCAGAGCCTCTAAAGCCAGTGTTTTTTGAGCAGAACGTTTATTTACTTTACTACCTACTCACGGATACCAAGCATTTTCCCGTTACCACCTTGCCTATTCTTCTTTCCACCAAGACCACAGCTTTTACCACTCATATTCGATAGTAACAAATTTGCCAATCAGTTGTAGGCCCAAATAAACAGGGGATATGAATCCAGCAAACCAGATTTGCCAAAAACTGGTACTAGGCAAAAAGTGTGGTTGCTGCCTGGATTTTGCACTTGCCAGATGTAGCATTAAATGGTTTTAAACACAGAATTGGTGCAGATGTTGATAGAAGCTGTGACGAAATGGACTTCTTTAATAAATAACATAGGATGATTTCTTATGTAGCCAGACAATTCTTTGTATTTTGTGCTCTACCTTGTGATAAGCAGCTCATTGTTCCTACAAGTCTTCTAGATGCCTGGTAGTGTTAGCGTGGGCACTGTATTTTATTTCCTACCTTGTGATAAACAACTCATTGGTCCTACAAGTCTTGTAGATGCCTGGTGTTGTTTGCCGTGTGTAATGTAATTATCTCACCTCTTTGTTATAGAAGGCCCGTGACCTTAATCCTCTTAAAAGTCCTTTTTTTTTACTATGTGTATTGCTGATTCTATGTAAATTAATTCAGCCATCATTGTTTGTGGTCAGAATGGTATACTAAATGTCACCCTCCTTGGCCCCACTCTGTCAAACATCATTTGAATGAACATTGACCAGGCAGCTTGAAATCGAGCCAATGAGAACACAGTCTTATTCCACGAATTGTGAAGTCCCCAATATCCTGCATTGAGTTGTCAGGGGATATAAGCAGAGCTGTTCATTAACCAAGGAGATGTTGTCTAGTGACCTCAGTCTAGGGACTTCGGCCCCTACTAGAGGTGCACGGGACTTGTTACAGGCAGCTAATGTAGGATCTACGGATCCAATTGGCAAGCCATAACCCCAGGCCTAGGCACTTTGGTGCCAACCAAAGGGGATCAGAATCTGGATTACAATACTACAAAGACTTCAGCATCAAATGTTCGGATTCAGATGGGATATTAAAGACTGCATAAGGAAGCAACACAGGTTTGGACAATCCAGTCACCTGGCTAAAGACTTTGCTGTTCTATATTCTAAACCCTGGTGAGCCAGGTGAGGGTGAGACTCTGTTGCTTGTTACATTGTGTGTTTTGCTGGTTATGTGTTACATGCTATTAACTGTTTGGGGATCCAATAAAGCCTTAATAATGTGGTTCCCTCACCCTGTGTTGTCTGAGTAGTGTTTTGCCCATGGGTAAGGAGCTCGGGCGTTCAGTTTGGGATGAGCCCTGGTCCATGCTGTCTTTCGAAAGGCGGCTGGGCCAGCGGACGAGAACACCCACTAACCCCTGTATCTCCCACAGAAGCACCACTGTATCACAGGGAATTTGTCAAAAACTGGTACTAGGCAAAAAATGTGGCTCCTGCCTGGATGTTGCGCTTGGCACAAAATGGACACAGACATTTTCTCACCCTCCCCGGCAATCCAGCGGTGACCAATGATTTCTTACTTCCAGATCCTGAGGACCATGTGATAGCCTAAGTCACGAGGTGGGCAGGTTCTGTAGTTACATCGCACAGCCCTGGAAGAAGAAATCACCGGAGCTCACTGTGGGATTGCTGGGGAAGGTGAGTATTGCTGTGTTTTTGCTGCAAATCCAGATCAATTAATTGACATGCTACTTCTTTTCCTTATCAGGTTTTGCAGGAAAAAACACAACCATCAGAAGAGCATTTCAGAAGTCTTAGGCCACATGCACACTCTGAGTATTTGGTGAGTTTTTTACCTCATGATTTGTAGCCAAAACCAGGAGTGGATTAATAAATACAGAAGTGGTGCAGGTGTTTCTATTAGACTTTTCCTCTGATTGCTCCACTCCTGGTTTTGTCTACAAATCCTGAGGTAAAAAACTCATCAAATACTCACCGTGTGCACATGGCCTTATAGACTTTGCTAGCATGACAAAAATTGATCCGCACAAAAAACAGATCACAAACGCCCAGTGTGCACATAGCCTTACTGGGCAAAGTGTATCTATTTAAATCAAGTGAACATTATGCTTGCAGTCAAAATAAGTTAACAGAGTTGATTTGTTTTACTTGTAAGGTAGATACAAATATTATCTTGGTTTATTGCAATAAAAATGTAACAATGCATAAAGCTAAAATGTATTTTAAATGTGGGCTAAACCCTTTTTTTCTATGTGTAGCATATAATTTACCGAATAAATTGCCTGGTGTATCATTTTTCTGACTTAAACAGATATGACATTGTATTGCAGAATATCCTAGAATCAATCACAGATATTAAAATTACATTGACATAATTAGATCAACAAAAATCTAATTTCTGTAACATTTAGTCTCTGTAATTTCATTGCAGAGCTTTTAGTGATATTGCAATTACTTAGAAATTCAGAACATATGTTTCTTTCTCAAGTTTTCTACCGAGACATTCAATTAAGAGCAAACCTCTCAGAATTTTACAAAAGGCTGAATATAAATAGAAATAGCAAAATACAAAGTTCAGTTGTAAATGTAACAAAAAATAAAAGGAACTTTTTCAGAAAAGTAGTTTTGACAAGAAGCGTGGCAATGAAAAAAAAGAGGACAAAAACGGAGCATGAAAATTATAGGCCAGTAAATGTAACCTCTATTGTAGAAAAAATCTTTCTGGGTTTTCTAAGATGCTATCCTAGTGCATCTGAATAATAATAAAATAATGACCTAACATATACATTGGTTTATGAGGGATCAGTCCTGTCAAATGAATCTGATCAGCTTCTATGAAGTTTAAGTTCCAGACTTAAAGGGCTTTTCCCTTGAACAAAGATCAGTTGATTTTAGTCACTTGATCTTGGAATGGTAATAATTTACAGAATTGGAATTTACACATTTTTTCTTGTGCTGAGATAATCTTATATATGTGCTTCTGCAATGTACTGTGTAAGGAATGTGTTTGACCATACAGGAAAATGGTCTGATCATACTACAGCAGCTTCTGATTCAAATAATTTTTATTAAAGTTTTCAAGATAACAAGAAAATCAGATCAAATCATATAAAGATAGAATA
Organism: Allobates femoralis; assembly: GCA_033576535.1. Taxonomy (NCBI): domain Eukaryota; kingdom Metazoa; phylum Chordata; class Amphibia; order Anura; family Aromobatidae; genus Allobates; species Allobates femoralis. The sequence goes on from JARQOC010000001.1 coordinate 401,732,961, forward strand.
TAATACAGTATATGGGGTTAAGTCACATTTGAGTAACAAATAAAACAAGTTAGGAATACAAAAAAAACAAAATTGTCTAAAGAGTATAAATATTAATAGCAGTCCCAAGATAATCATTTTATTAAACAGTACTATCTTTAGATTAAGTTATCATCTATTATAAAATAATATATGATCTTAACAAAACAAAATAAAATCAAAACAAATATAACTAGCTACTAGCCAGAAAAAGAAACAAGTAATATATATAACAACAAATCAAAGAAAATAAAGGAGTTGCCAAACACCGACACGAAATAAGATTAAATATGTCAAAAAATGTCTGTAATATAAAAGGTATATTATATACATATATGGCGCAAGGAGAGATAAACAGCCCCCATAGAGTGCCCAGGTACCAACAACTATTTCTGCAAGTCATAAAAGTAAATAAGCTTTTACCAATGTCAATGGAATATGGGATCTACTTTGCTATAAATTTTGTCCAGAGGTCCCACTTATTATAGAATTTATGTTTCATTGAGTAAACAAACTCTAATGACTTTTGCACATTTATAGTCTCAATGATGTCCTGTACAGTAGGAACCACAGGCTGCCTCCAATAAAGAGCTATAGAGCTTTTAGCTACCACTAGAATATGAATTAACAGTGGTCTACAGGTTTGAGGAAACCTGTCAATTTCAAACAAAAGAAGTACCAATTCTGGAGTAATTATAATATTAAGAGCAAATACTGAATTAATCAATACCTGAATTTCTTGCCAAACGTTACGTATATATGGACATGACCAAAATATAAGTTTTCCACAAAGTCTCCAACATTGATCAGAATTATTATGGTTAATAATATGCAATTTAAATGGAGTCATATACCAACTAGTAAGAATCTTGTAATGCGATTCCATAAAAGAGACACATGCTATATTTTTATAGAAAATAGATAAGGATTTTAATACTTTTTCCTCAAACTGAGAATCCATAGACTTGAACTTATTTTTCCAAACATCAATGAATTTTAAAGAACAAGGTTGTGTGTATTCATTGAAGATCACATAAAAATTTTTAATTTTCCATTTATGCAAATGCTCTGAATTTTTCAAAATGGTCATAATATTACTTGGAAGATGTAAATCAACAGTAGACTTGTTCTAAATTTTTTCTAATAGCTTCCAAGTTCTCTTTTCCGTTGTGTTAAGATTATATTGTTTGGCCAAAAGTTCAAATGATTTTAACTCAACATTAGTAAATAAATCCGCAATATTTTGAATACCCTTGGATTTCCAAGTATCAAAATGAAGTCTAGATGAAAATGCCCCCAGAATGTCTACCGTCATCCAATCAATACTTTCAGGTGGAAATGTTTTCCTAGAAAGAACTGCAAATTTCCTCCACACTTGAATCGTAATCCTAGTAGTGACCTCCTTAGGTAGTCGCTTGGCAATGTCACACAAATAAGCCACCACCAGGTCAGTAAATTTAGCATTAGGGAAATTCAACCCCTCCAGACCCACCCAAGTAGGTTTAGCCAAAGAACTCCAAAATTTCTGACTCAACAACAGTGGCTTGATAATATGCAGAAAGGTTGGGAAGACCTAAACCTCCATTATTTCTATGTTTTATCAAAATAGGTCTTGCTACCCTCGGTTTAGTTTTGCCCCAAATAAAGTTAAGTAACTGCGTTTGGAGTTTTTGTAATAATTGTTTTTTAATAGGGGTTTGTACAGTTCTAAAAATATACAGGAGTTTTGGTAATTCAAACATCTTATAGGAATTTATTCTTCCCAACCAAGATAACTCCACCCTAGACAGATGTAATAAATCTTTTTGAAGTATATTATACATATCAAGAACATTTTGATTAGCACAATCTTGAATTGGTTTAGTTAATTTAATACCTAAATATGACATAGAATCTAATTGCTATTGAAAACCAATTTCTCTCTTCAATATTTGTAATAACTCAGAATCCAAATTATGACAAAGGACTTGTGTTTTACTCATATTTACTCATATTAATTTTGTAAAAAGATACCCCAGCAAATTGATGAAAAATTTCTAAGAGCTTCCTGACCGAACCCAGTGGATCAGTTAACGATAGTAATATGTCATCTGCAAATAGTGAGATTTTATACTGTCTCCCATTAATTGGAATGCCCCTTATCCCATCATCCATCCTGATCCTCTCAGCAAGAGGCTCCCTGTCTTGTACCATTGGAAAGATGGAATCTTCCTGATAAGAGACCATTACTTAACACCCTTGCGGACGGTTTCGAATAAAATGCTCTAATGAGATTCAAAGCAGTACCCCGAAAACCAAATTTTTCCAAAGTATGGAATAAGTAGCTCCACTGTACCCGGTCAAACGCCTTCTCAGCATCAATTGAAACATAAAGGGCTGGAATACCTGTTTTCTCTGTATGTGACAGAAGATTAATTGTTCGTCTTGTGGCATCCTCTGCCCCTCTATCCACAATAAAACCCACCTGGTCTCTATGAATAATGTGGGGAATAACCTTTTGAAGTCTGGTAGCTAAGGCCTTTGCTATAATCTTTATATCCGAATTCAAGAGAGAAATTGGCCTATAGTTAGCAATTAAATCTCTTTCACCCTTTTCTTTATAAATAACAGAAATCGTAGCTTCCTGCATTTCTTCTGGTATGTCCAAACCTACAGATACAGAATTAATAAATATTGTGATATATGGGGTTAATATTGAAGAAAACGTTTTATAGTATTCATTAGGAATACCATCAGGGCCCGGGGCCTTGTTATTTTTAAGGGAATGGATAGTAGCAACCATTTCATTACTAGTATATGGGGAGTTTAAGTAAACTATATCATCTTCCGATATTGCTGGAAGGTCAACGGAGTCCAGAAAAGATTTAATTGTATCACTTGTAATTTGAGGTTCTAGTATATTGTCTTTGAGATTATAAAGATCTCTATAAAATTCCTCAAATAATCTCGATATGTCCCTAGGAATCTTAAATATTTTGTTGGTTTTATCTTTAATTTGGAGAATTTTAGTCTTAGATCTTTCCAATTTAATTCTTTTTGCAAGGAATTTAGAGGGTTTGTTCATTTGATGATAAAAGTTTGACTTAGGCCAGGGTCACATTTGCGCTTTGACCCTAGCCTGCCGGATTCCGGTTTCAATTTAGAAATTTTTCCAGCACCGCATAGCGTTACCGCTATGCGGTGCTGGAAAACGCTGCCCTTAGTTACCCGATGTGTACCTTAACGACCTGTCACACAGGCAGCGGCTTGGAGTGCGCTTTACAGCGCCGCACAGGAAACCGTGTCTGCAACGTTTCCTGTGCGGCGCTGTAAAGCGCACTCCGAGCCGCTGCCTGTGTGACAGGTCGTTAAGGTACACATCGGGTAACTAAGGGCAGCGTATTCCAGCACCGCATAGCGGTAACGCTATGCGGTGCTGGAAAAATTTCAAAGTTGAAACCGGAATTCGGCAGGCTAGGGTCAAAGCGCAAATGTGACCCTGGCCATAGAATGTAAAATTAATTTTTCATACTCATTAGTGACAATAGACCTAAGTTCCACCCTAAGGTCCAAAATCTTTTTCTGAGTTTCAGATGAAGGCTTAAGGGCTTGAGAATGTTCCAGATCTTTAATTTGATTAATAATATCATCTGTTTTTTTAAATTTTTGTCTATGAATTCTCGCATTTAATTGTATTAACGACCCTCTAATCACAGTCTTATGGGCTTGCCACAAAGTAGAAATAGACATACCATCAACATCATTTTCTTTGAAATAATTTTCCAAATCTAATTTAATTTTAAGACTATGTTCTGGGTGATTCAGCAGAAAGGTATTAGCCCTCCAAGGTTTGTTTGGAAAATGGTTACTTAAGACATGAAATGTAACTGGAGAATGGTCCGTCCAAACCCTAGGGTGAATAACAACTTGTTTAATTTTATGAAGAGTAAAGATATCCGATAGGACCAAATCTATTCTAGAAAAAGATCCGTGAGAGTTAGAATAGAACGAACACTCAATCGAGGAGGTGTTAAGACACCTAAAGGCATCATAAAGTTCCTGAGTATTAATCCAAGAATCCAGGGTAACATTAACAGATCTCCCCTTATTTGATGAATCCAAGAAAGGATTAGGAATAGCATTAAAATCACCGAATATTAAAAGTGAGCCCTTCTGGTGATCCCTTATTAATGAAATGAGTCTATTCAGAAAACTGATTTGGCCATTATTTGGGGCATAAACTGTAACTAAAGTGAAAAGGACATTATTAAGTTTACAAATAACTAATAAATACAGTATCGTCCATCAGGGTCAGCTATAACTTTCAATTCCTCATAAATGACTGAATTTTTAATAATCAAAGCCACACCTGCCTTCTTTTTCTCTTTATTGGATGACAATAACACTGTTGGGAATAATTTATGGGTAAATTTAGGCATTTTCTCTAGTGCAAATGTTGTCTCTTGTACTCCAATAACATCAGCATGGTGTCTCTGTATGTCCCTCCACAAAAGATATCGCTTTTGAGGTGAATTTAAACCATTGACATTGGTAGATAAAAAATGTATTGCCATCCTGGATATTGGTCACTTTTCACCAGACTATAAGAACCCAAGACCTCCAAGTAGGCCACTCCCATCACGCCACAAGTGAATGCAAAAAATAAAACAATCATGTCAGCATATAAAGGCAACTCCTATTTAATAAAAATGATAAACTTTATAAACAATTAACTAAATAGCAATAGAAAAAAACAAAAAACCCTTAACAGGAGAGACTATATAAAAATCCTCCCTCAAAGGCTAACGATCTTGGCCCTAATTAGAGCTCCATGTGTATTGCGAACCAACAAAATGTTTTCCAGAAACTAAAATCACCCCCTCAAACCTCTTTCTCAATGTGAGTCGTTGGAATATTTAATTCTCTGAAAATCTTCAAACCATCGTCTAGATCAGAAATTGTAAAGGTCTTCTGCTTAAATTTGAAAAGTACATTATTAGTAGGATGAACCCAACGATAAGAAATGTCAGATCTTCTAAGAGCATCAGTTAGGGGCTTAAAATCTCTCCTCCTTTTCAGCGTTTCCTTAGATAAATCAATAAATACTTTTAAATCTCTGTATGGAGATGGAAGTGAACCATTTTCTCTAATCGACTCCATAAGTCTTTGCTTAGTTCTATAAAACGAAAATCTAGCAATGACATCTCTGGGTTTCTCTTCAGATATAAATGAAGGTTTAGGTAATCTGTGGACCCTCTCTAAAGAGTACTCCACTTCTGGTTAGGAAGGTAAGGTTTTCTTCACTATGGTTTGAACATGGGACATAAGATCTATACTATTAATTGTTTCAGCTATTCCACAAAATTTTAAGTTACTTCTCCTATCTCTATCCTCTCTGTCAATCCATTTGTTACGCAAAAATTTGACCTCCTCTTTAAGTTTGTCCTGTTCAAGTTGCATGGCTCTAGTGTTTTCTATAAGGGTTTCCACCTCCCTTTCCGTTCTCTCTGATCATGATGCAATATGTGCCATAGATGTTTTAATATCCTCCAAATCAGCTTTAAGGGATCTATTATAAGTTTTAAATAAATTGTGAAAAAATTGTTTATCTAATGGCTGCCCTGTTGTATAATCAAATGAAAATTCCTGATCTGAGGAATCTCCTCTCGCCCTCCGTTTCGCATGACCAGAAGATACGGGTGAATCATCCTCCGAACCTGAATCCTCCTGTAAGTCATTATTAAGATGAGATTTACCTTTACTCGAACCCCCCATCTCTTTCCTTTTAGACAGACTAGGACCAGACTCTTTAATGACTGATGTTGATGTTATATTAACCTGAGTCGATGGAGGAGTTTGATCCATCCAATTATCCAATTCTGAATCAGTCAGCTTATGTTTAACATTAGAACTGTTTTTAGATTTTGGTGGCATTGTGTAAGAGAAAATACAATAATAATATTTAATGTAAAGAGGTGTTCTCTACAGAAACTATATATGTAAAGTATAGTATAATATAATAAGTGTCAGCCTTGACCCCAATGTGAGTCTAATACCGTTTCCAAGTATTCAGATATATAGAAGTTACTATGCTCACACGTATATCTAAACAGTATTATTTTAAGAATTAAATGAATAATGTCAGTGTCCAAAAATCACTGTAACAGTTCCATAGACATTACTAATTGACTGACGGGAAAGAAGAGAGAGGAAAGGAAAGAAGAAGAAATAAGAAAAATACAAAGAGTTAAAAAAAAGAAGAAAAAATATAAGAAGAAACGGATCCAGATCCAGAGTCTGCGTAGCTGGAGATCGTAGGAAGCCCTGCGGCTTCACTTGCTTGAAGAATCTGTTATACACCACCTCTCAGCACGATGAGGAAGCCAGAAGTAATATAGAAATACTTGTCCAATAGGAAATCCAGACTGCAGCATTGATCTCCTAGGAGACTGCAAACAGCAGAAATCCCAGGTGCTTAAATGTGGTGCAGATCTAATAACACTTGTGAGCTGTATAGAACAACTGCTTCACAGATGGAATAAAGGCCGCATACTCCGCCACGGTATGTAGCTTGAGAGCGCTGCAGGTCTAACCACCTGATTTTCCTTTGAAAGCGCCGTTCACAGTGCCGCAGCAGAGACACACAGTAGAGATAAGCAACCGCTGTTAATGACAGCCGGCACTACTTCAGGGCAGGAGATCACTCCGCCAGAGCTTCAGATAGTGATGATAAAATAGTTCCTCTCCTGGTTATAGGCAGTAAAGCACAATTAAATAAGGGTGTTAAAAAAAAAAAATTCCTATACACCCAGAAAGGACATTAGAGAGTAAACTATACGGAGAATATTATAATAATGACCAAATTACTGACTAAATGGTCATGACAGGAATGTGTAATACACATAGGACTTGTTCTGTCAGTCAGAGAGATATAACTCTGAATCAGAGAAATAAGCTGAAAATAATCTCTGTCATATCTGGGAAGAACCCAGAAATCAAATTAAACAATGGTCACCAGAATAAAATTCAGTCCAATGACACAAATGGTTGTGACAGGAACAATGGTTATTCAGAAGGTCTGGCCTTTCAGTCAGGGAGAAATAATCCAGAGGAAAGTCAGGATCACCTGACAATTAACAATTGAATAGTAGTCCCAAATAAAGTTATTGTGGAATAAAGTGTAAATATAAGTCACCTCCAACAAGTAGCATGGAAAGAGGGAACCAGATGAAAATGTCTCCTCAGGGTTTAAACATGGATCCCAGGCTCAGCATTGGATCCAAGCGAATTCTGAAGCGATTTTACCTCTGAAAAGACCAAAACGCATCCCATGTGTTCTTGAAGTTGGTATAGATGCTTTTTGGGAAAAATAGCCTTAAAAAAGGCTAATTTCCCAGTCGCTTTACAATAAGGCACAGGAGCTCCAAAATTCCTGTCACCTCACATCAAGATGCAAGCCACGCCCCCACACCACAACAGCTTCTGGGCAGGGCAGGATGCAAAAGAGTATACAGATAGCACAATCTGAGATCACAGCTGATTCTTTTTGTAAGGGACAGTATTTCCTTACCTGTTTTTTAAAAAAATGTTTTACCTCAAAGACAGAATAATTTTCAATCCCATGCCATCCCATTATTTCTGTATACATTTTTATTCATGACCCTGCCTGGGAAATGTGGTATGATCAGACCATATTCCATCCATGGTCAAAAACAGCCATTAAACAGTACGCAGCAAGGACGCATGGATAAGATTATCTCAGCACAAAAACATTTTTTAAAACCATATCCAATTGTGGAACTTATTATTATTTCAAGATCTATTAAAATGTAAATGTCATTTCATTGAAATAAAAAGAAAGAAAAACAATACAGCACTGGTTGTTAATGATGGGTCACATAGCAGCTACTACAGTACTGTGTAAATTAATTGGGACACAGCAAGTCTTTACTTATTTTTCTTGCATTAGTTTTACTATTGCTGATAAGTGTTTTATCAGTTTCTGGTGTCGTTTTCCTTTTTATTCCACATTTCCCTTTTCATTTTGGAGAAAGCAGTCCAGGTTCATTGTGTGTGCGAATTATTCTTGAAACGGTAGATTTTCCAATACCAACGGTGGAAGCGATTTCTCTTACAGTCAAACTTGTATGTTCATTAAGTGTAATAATTCTAGACCTCTTCCATGGAGTAATATCCATTTTTACAGGCACAAATCACACTGAGAGAAAAAGTACACTAATCCACTCCTCACAGAAACAAGCTCTCAACTGAAGCTGAGGGGGCAGCTAGCTGTTATTTTCTGACTAAAACCAGTTAAACCACATTTTGTTACTCAAGGTTGTACACGCACACCTGTTCAAAGCAGTTAAAACTGGTTTAAATCACTGACTGGTAACCCCAACTTACGATTTTACTTAATGAATGCTTTGTCCCAATTCATTTACACAGCATTGTATAATGCATTTTTTCGCCATATAACTTATTTTCTAACATTTTTCTGTACTATTTTGAAAAACAGCATTTTCTGTCTGTGTGGGAGTGGCCAGCAGCTCATAGGGATTAGTGCAGTGTTATGTGATAGCAAAGAAAGGGTTAACAGATATCCTGAGCTGTGTGGGGCCAAAAGACAATTGGTTAACAGACAAGTTAACTAGCCTGACCTGATCCTGAATTCTGATGTTGCTTAGCAACTCTGCTCTGGGCGAGCCTAAAGTGATGCATTGCTAAAAGTCTATATTCTCTGAAGATGGCTTTAACTGAAAAAAAAAATGTGTCTGCTTCACACACAGTGCAGAGGGAACACTTTCTAGAAGGACTATGAATGGTTTGCAACCAGAATTTTCTAATGAAGTATATGGCAAAGTTTATTAAAATCACTTGATCTACATTATTATCAAATAAAACTTTAAACGGCAGTTATGCTTTAAGTAAAATTAAATTTGTTCACAGGGCATCCAGGTAGATGTTATATAGTTGAACATTTCCAAAGCTATCATTATGGAGCCACATAAAAGATTGGATTGTAAAATATACTGAACAAAAACACAACATTTTTGTTTTCGCTACTATTTTTCATGAGCTGAACACAAAGATCTAAGACTTTTCTATGTGCACAAAAGTCCTTTTCCTTTCAAATATAGTTTACAAATTTGTTCAAATATGTGTTACTTAGCACTTCTCCTTTGTCAACATATTCCATCCACTCACAGGTGTGGCATGTGGCATATCAATATGCTGCTTAGACAGTATGATTATTGCACAGGTGGCCACAATAAAGGCCACTGTAACATATGTCATTTTTTCAGTATTGAGGGTCCAGGTTACGGGATAAAAAAAAAATCAGTATGACAACTATTTGCCTTACATAGTGCAACACATCTTCGCATAGAGTTGATCAGATGGCCAAGTTCTCAAAAAAATATGAAGTACTGATCATGAGAGACTTCAAATATCCAGATATTTGTTTGGAATCTCTCTCAGGCAAAAGTAAAAGTATTGCACAGGTGTTAATGTGATCAAATGCACAGGTAATGATTCCAACCCCTGTGCAATACTAAGGAGATCCTGAAAACATGCACTGCTGGTGGCCCTCGAGGCCTGGAGTTGGGGACTCCTGATCAAGATCGATTAGTACAGAACTTAAACACATGCTCAAAAGGAAGAAAGAAATGTTTATCAAATCGAAAGAGGGAGGCACATCTAAAAAAGAATATAATGCAGTCTGCAGAACATGCATGGCATGCATCGGATTAGGTTGAAGAAAGATCAGGTGCCACTTTGCGGTTAATCCTTTATTCTTTTTAGTTCAAATTAAAACATCACAGATGTCCCCGAGGGGAACTCTATACGCGTTTCGGAGACAATATCTCCTTAATCGTTAGTACATCCATGGATAAAAACATACAAATGTATACAAAGATAATTACTAGGATACATTAACCCTTGTTATGTCTATTCCTTATATATAAGAAACCTGAATTACAAAATTGTAGAAAAACATGCTATGTTATACAGTAATTATATACAATAAACTGTTTTGCACATCCTAAATGATTAAATTGTTCTTAATCAAAAACCAGCATGATATATTTCATAATTTATTTCATGGTGGAGGAGAAGCACAGAGTCCATAAAAATTCAACAAATCGCTTCTGTAGTTCAAACAATGCGGTATGCGTGCATCCAACAGCAATATCCATAGTTTTTCTTTATTATGAAGTACTTTCTCCCAATTGCCACCTCGATAAGGACAGGGTACCCTCTCAATGCCTTTTATTTTTAGTGATCCGAGGTCCCCGCATGAATTTCCTCAAAGTGTTTTGACAGACCAGAAATTCCTGTACGCATTGCCCTAGAATCCGGGTTCGTGGCTGTGATGTGCTCAGACATTCTGATGTTTAAGATGCGGGTAGTGTAGCCAATGTAATATTTGTTGTATTTTTATTGACTCTGTGTTTTTTCTCCACCATGAAATAAATTGTGAAATGCTAGTATTTGATAAAGAACAATTTAATAATTTAGGATGAGCCAAACAGTCTACTGTATATAACTACAACATAGCACTTTTTTTCTACAATTAGGTAATTCAGGTTTCTTATATATACGGAATAGACATAACACGGGTTAATGTATCCTAGTAATTATCTTTGTAAAAATCCACAGATGTATGGTGTTTTTAGATGTATATAAATTCGGATGTATTAACCATGAAGGACATCTTGTCTTCGAAACACGTATAGTGTTCACTTCGGGAGCAAAAAAGAATTATAATCAAAATATGCATATAGTTATCTAAAAAAGAGCTACTAGAGTGTATATACTACCAAATGTAGGTCAGCGGCTCAACACAGGGGCATGCATGAGAGGAGAAAAAATGTGGAGCCAAAACTTGCTTTGCTGAACAATACAAAGTATTTTAAGTATTACAAATACATGAAACATAATTAACACAGAAAATTGTGCAGGAACACATTGCTGACATGTAATAAAACTGCAGCTCCACAAGGGGCATGGAAAAAGGGTATATCTTAATCTATCTCATCATACCTTATGCACTTATAAACAATGACATATATGTATTGAAGGGTTTATGTGTTGTGGTTATTGTGGAGACCCGGGGATCAGTGGGTGCGCTCGTCCGCAGGCCCAGCCGCCTTTACAAAGACAACGTGGACCAGGGATCATCCCCAACTGAACGCCCGTGCTCCTTAACCGTGGGCTGAACACTACTCAGACAACAGGGTGAGGGAATCACAATATTAAGGCTTTATTGGATCCCCAAACAGTTAACAGCATATAACGCATAACCAAGCACAACACATAATGTAACAGGCAACAGAGTCTCACCCTTCCGCTGGCTCACTAGGGTTTAGAATCTTGGTACCTCAGATCTTCCAGGGTTATTTACTCCAAACCAGTGGCACCCTGCTTTTGGCAGGCACCCACTGAGAAAGAAATAATGCTAGATTTAGGAAGCTGAGTCAGCACGGCAAAGTCTGTAGGCAAGTGACTGGATTGTCGCAACCTGCATGGCTTCCTTCTTTGTCCTCACAGCCGAATCCGATAATTCGATGCTGAAGTCCTTGTGGTTTTAAAGTCCAAGTTCTGATCCCCTTGGTCGGCACCGAAATGCCTAGGCCTGGGGTTATGGCTCACCAACTGGACCCGAAGATCGTAGATTAGCTGCCTGTATCCATTCTTCAATCTGCTGGTCAAAGTGAATAGTCCTCCTTATATACCCTCAGTCCTCATTGCAGGATATTGGGGACGTCACGATTGGTGCAATAACACTGTCTTTTCATTGGCTGGACCTCAAGCCTCATTTAACATATTTTTAGTAGTATTGCAGTCCAGATATGGAGAGCCAAATACTGATTGATATAGCACCTAGCAGTAATACAATGGAATGTTAGTAGGAGACATTGAGTCTGCAATCAATGACATTTAAACAATAGTAGCTGAGGCCATGTATATAGAGTCAGGGATGCCTTCTATGACAAACAAGTTAGATAATTACATTACCATGCTAAACTAAACACTACGGTCATCTACGAAATACTGTAAGAGATTCTCCTTGGCCATGACAAGTTTGCAAACCAAAATACAATATGGTCTGGATGAATAAGAAATCCTCCTACATTCTATATTAAAGGGGTCCATTTCGTCACAGTGATGCAACCCATGGCCGGGTGCATCACACGGGTGGTCGGTATATGGCTCTGTTCACATTTATCCGGTTTTACTGTGGGTGTGCTGTGTTGAACCTACCCGGAACACAGTGAGTTAACAGCTGAAAGCGAGTGCTGTATATCTGACATGTAGATGAGCTTGATCATCAGCCAAAGGGCCAGAGCCAGAGATCCAGTCTTTGTGTGATTGAGTCTCAGACTGAGGGACGCTGAGTGCAGAGCAGTCCAGGGCTCTGTGGTGTGCGAACATGAGGGGAGTGTGCTAGCTCCATACCGGTGGCTAGGACCGGGGTCGTGACAGCTCCTGGAGTAGGGAAGCCGGGGCTGAACCAGGTGGATGCTGGTCCGGACGTGTGGCAAGATACGTTCGGGAAGGAGCCCCTTGGGGATGCATGGTGTACCTGGGACCCAGGTAGCGAGATCCATGCCTGGTAAGAAGGCAGTTCCCATATGCTAGAGTGAACTGTGCACCCTGTGCGTAAAATGTGCCAGGCAGGCATAGCCGCCATTAGGTCCAACTAAGTAGTCAGTGAGGGACCTGTTGAACCGTATGAGTATTTTATGGCTTTTGTAAAAGACCCAGCGAGTGTATGTAGCCCTACAGGGGCAGATGTATGAATTGTGCCAGGCGTGCATAGCCACCATTAGGTCCAACTAAAGTAGTCAGTGAAGGGACCTGTTGAAGTGTATGTAGCTCTACGGGAGGCAGATGTATGAATTATGCCAGGCAGGCATAGCCGTCATTAGGTCCGACTAAAGTAGTCAATGAATGTACCTGTTGAAGTGTATGTAGCTCTACGGGAGGCAGATGTATGAATTATGCCAGGCAGGCATAGCCGTCATTAGGTCCGACTAAAGTAGTCAATGAAGGGACCTGTTGAAGTGTATGTAGCCCTACGGGAGGCAGATGTATGAATTGTAGCAGGCGGGCATAGCCGCCATTGGGTTTGACTAAAATAGTCAATGAAGGGACCCGTTGAAGTGTACCGATGGTCAGAAGCAGGGGTTAGAAGGGCTTCTAGAGTGAGGAAACCGTGGTTGAACCAGGTGGACTCTGATCTGGATGTGTGGCGAGATACATCCAGGAAGGAGCCCCTTGGGGATGCATGGCGTACCCATGACTCAGGTTGCTCAATCCCTGTTCTGAACCCAGAAGAGCCACAGTCCATGGATGTTTATATGATGGGCTGTGAGCGTGTGAAAGGATGTGTGTGAGCCATGGATGCTTAAATGATGGATCACATACAGTGTGTAAGAACCCGGTCAGGCTGGTGCCTGTACTCCGGGGTAGTGTGGAGCTGGGGAAATAAAGCCAGGCGGCTGGTTCTGCCATTGGGACCCACAGGGCCCATTGATATATGGTAACTTATGCACTGTTAAATATATGTGGAACGTGTAGATAGGCCGGAGGCCGTGGCCACCACGGGAGTGGTTGTTAGTGCTCCAATGGGGAAAGAGAGGTGGTTACACGTCCCGGGTTACTGTAGTTGTATATGTGTAATAATATATGTAATGTACTGTATAATGTAATGTATTATGTGTCGTGCTTATGTGCAATGTTTAATGTACTGCCCAAGTTATAAGTTATATGTGAGCAATAAACGGGTAGTCATTTGCAAACTTATAAGCACGTGTTTTGGTGTCGTTATGCAAGCTGGTTCCCCGGGCGCTATCTCACAGTGTACTACAATAGTGCAACTGTGGTAACTGGTATATCAATAGTTAGGTTAATGCCTTTACAGAATTTGTATATACAACAATTGAAACCACATACACAGATTACAAGACTAAACCTGTCACAAACCCCTCACATGAGTTGCCGCATAATGGGAGAGACGACTAACAAATTATCAAAAAAGCTATACCCACAAATTGCAGTGTGCAGGGGAACAAGGAAGTGGTTAACCCTCTAGACCAGACTCCAATGTAAGTTTTGCGTTGTTTAACAAAGGTGCTTCATCATTGGGAGTCATCGGGAGTTCTTGGCGCCACATCTTAAAAAAGACATTAACAAAATAGAAGTTCAGAGTAGAATGACCAGACTGGTGACCGGTCTGCAAACCATGTCCTATAAGAAAAGATCACAGGATTTGGGAATGTTTAGCTTATAAAAGAAAAGACTAAGAGTAGACTGAATAGCTGACTATAAATTTATCAAGGGTTGTCACATCGTAGAGGGATCGGCTTTATTCTCAATTGCACAAGGAAATACTAGAAGCAATGGGATGAAACTAAAGGGGATTTTACAAAGATTAGATATTAGAAAAAACTTTTGGACAGTGAGTGTGATCAAAGAGTGGAACATGCTGCCATGAGATGTGGTGAGTTCTCCTTCAATTAAAGCCTTCCAACAGAGGCTGGACAGACATCTGTGGCATGATTTAGTGAATCCTGCTTTAAGCATGGGGTTGTATCAAATGACACAGGAGGTCCCTTCTAAATCTACTATTCTATAATTCTAGGTTTTTGAGTGTGGCCTGAGGAATATTGGTTAACTCCTCATTTGCCGACTCTAGTCAGTTACGATGATGAAATGCAGGCAGGTAGAGACTCCGATAAGGATGACGAGCATACAAATTAGCTTCCCTGTGATAATTGGTGAAAATCTGTGCAGAAACTCTTTGCTAAAGCAAATTGATTGTTGCAGCAGCTGTCCAAGTGGCTGGTCTCAGATTATCTTTGAGGTAAAGATGTTGGATGTGGTGGTGCTGGGCAGGTTTGGTACATGTGATCTATGGTTTGGAGGTCAGTTGCATGTACTCTGAAATGCCTTTGGAGAAGGTTTATGGTAGAGAAATGAACATTTGGTTCATGAGCAACAGCTCAGGTAGACATTCCTACAGTCAGCGTGCCAATTGCAAGGTCTCTCAAACCATGCAACATTTGCATCATTATGCTGTGCGTTGTGTAATTAAACTGCATATTTTAGTTTGGCCTTTTTTTGGCCAGCCAAAGGCACACATGTGCAATATTCATGCTGTCTGATCAGTATTATTAGTATATACCACACCTGCGAGGTGGATAGATTATCTTGGCATACGAGAAGTGCTCACTAACACAGATTTAAACAAATTTGTAAACAATATTTGAGAGAAAGAGGCTAAGGATGGGTGAACCTGAACTGTAAAGCTCAGGGTCTGTACCGAATGCCAAGTATTCGGGCATGAACCCCTAAAATGGGCTTCCCTGAAAAGTCTGTGTTACAGTTTGAATCGGGATCAGGGGCTGAGAGGGCTGTAAAAGGAAACAAAACGATAATTAAACATCAGCATGAATACTTACCGGGTCCGTGTGTTTGTACTTCCAGGGCCACTTATTAACTGCCTGGTTATTCACAGTACGGTAGATGCTAGAATGCATGTGCTGTTACCAGGCTACTGCACTGGCTCCAACAGCTAATCCCAGACGCCCACTCTCTGTTGCGCCCCTTAACCATTGTGTCAGTGTCTGAAAATTGTTGCCATAGAAAACAAAGTTGAAGTCACAGTAGTGAAAAAATAAGCAAATAATTTTAAAAAATGATGTAGAGCTTCACTGTATTTTTGAATCTCTTGATGAATGTTCTCGATTATTATTGTTATTCTTATATTACTAGATTTGGGCTCAATGCTATTGCATCGGGAGGGCAGTGCGATCAGGATGGGGTGGGCTCTGCGGCACTGGCGGCGGCAGCCCTCTCTCCCTCCTGTCCGCTGTGTCTCGCTCCCCCCATGCTCTCTCGTAATGTATGTAAATAAATGTATTTTTAGTTAAAAAACCTGTTTCTGTGGGTTATCTTTTAATAATAAAGTGTTTAATTTCCTGGTAAAACATGTGTAGGGCTTTGCTGTATTTTCTCTTGCCAATGTAGGTAAGCCAAGCAGCTACTGGCTACCAACCCCTGCCTCACTGGCAATGAAAAATACAGGTTATACCTATTTTTTTTATTAGTTATTTGAATAAATAACTAAAAAAAAATTGTCATGGGCTTTGCCATATTTTCTATTGCCAGCCACGGTAACTCAGGCAGCTGGGGGCTAGAATTCTCAGCATGGCAAGGCCCAAGTGTTCTGTGCCCCCATACTAAAAATCACATGTGTGTGTATGTGCATATATGTGTGTATATCTGTGTACATGGGTGTGTCTATATGTGTATGTGTGCATGTATAAGCATGTGTGTGTATGTGTGTGTATTCACATGTGTGTATGCATATGTGTGCATGTGTGTGCATGTGTATGTGCGTGTTTGCATATGCATGCGTGTATGTGCCTGTGTGCACATATTTGTGTATGTGCATGTGTATATGCACATGTGTGTGTGTGGGGTGTGTGAATGTGTGTGCACTTGTGTATGCACATTTATACATGTATGCAAGTGTGTGCATATATGCGCATGTGTGCATGTTTATATGCATGCACGTGAGTATGTGCATGTATGTGTATGTGTGTGTATATGCATGTGTGTATATGTGTATGTGTGTGTGTCTGTCTGTACCCACCGCCACTAGAAAACTCAAAGGCTCTGTCTGTGGGGTGTGTGTAGAAGCAGATGGAGTGTGATGCCCTCTGCAGCCACCAGACGGTGCATACACCCCATCTCCTCCTGGACTCACACATCGCAGACAAAGCCGCAGCATTTCCTAGCAGTGGTGGGTAGAGGTGGGTGAAGTGATGTAGTGGGGGTGATGGGCAATGGGCGTATTGGGCAGCCTGAGTGTCCAGCAGTGGGGTTATTAGGCAGCGGGCATGTTGGGCAGTGGGGTGTCAGGCAGCGGGGATATCAGGCAGCGGCATTGGCGTGCTGGTGTGTGGCTGGGCATGCTTATTGTGGTAGGGGTGTGGCGGGCAGCAGGGTTTGTAGCAGCAAGTTTGCATATTGGGACATCTATCACTTGGGTGAACCAATTTGGCTTCCGGCGGCCTTCCGGGTGGCACAGTGGATTGTGGGATTCGGGCTCGTACTAACGGAGGTGGTTGATGGACACCACTTGGTTAGTATCATAATGTAATATAATATAATATTCTCAGTGCAGATAAAGCAGACAGCCACAGCCTTCCACCCCAAGCTGCCTGGTTTTACCTTGACTGGTAATTAAAAATACAGAGGAGCCCAGTATCTTTTAAATCCTTAGTTACCACCAATGTGACTTAAAACTGCAAATCAGTAATAGAATTCTTAGATCCATATTCACATAATTCCTTAAGTATCAAGCCGTACAACCTCCCAACTAAGTTGCAACCATATAAAGATATACAACATTATACATTACTCCACATTGGGTTATATATAAATAATCTATTTTATTTTACAGATATGTTACACAGAAACTTCTAAAATTATCTCCATAAAACCAACCTGCAGCAGTGCAGTACAGTATATAACAGTCACAGTACGGGCAAGATACCATTCATATGGACATCACCAGAATATGACTTTGGTACAGGATGGACACACATTTGTAAAGAAATAGCATTAACCTAGGTGTCCCCTCTAGTAAACAAGGGTGCCAAGGTATACCAGTCACATGAAGGTTATTCACATCCTCAGACACCCTAATCCACCAGTCACATAGAATCCGTGACCCCAATGGAGAGCCTCATATGGACTATACTGCCCAGCACCTCAACGATGTTGGTCCACAAGGCATTTCTCCCACCTTGCCAGAATCCTACTCCACACTGATGAGGGGTAATACCCCAAAACAGCTATTTGAGGATAGATACCTGGCTTGGTAATTCCCTTGTCATATCCTTAAGCTCGTAACTGAGCGGGATAGTGACTGAAAGGGCCACTTAATATGGTGGTTATGGTGGTCTCCGCAAGGAGTCCACCCCAGGGCTAGGTCCTTCCCTGGAGGGGTATCTGGCTAGTCCCTTGTTTGAGACTCTTAAACGAGGCTCCACAGACTCCATTTGCACATGGGTACGGGATGGACACACATATTTGTAAATTAATAGCATTAACCTAAGTGTCCCTAATAGTGAACAAGGGTGCCAAGTTACACCAGTCACATGTAGTTTATTCACATCCTCTGACACCCTAATCCACCCGTCACATAGAATCCGTGACCCCAATGGAGAGCCCCATATGGACTATACTGCCCAGCACCTCAACGATGTTGGTCCACCAGGCATTGCTCCCACCTAGCCAGAATCCTACTCCACACTGATGAGGGGCAATACCCCAAAACAGCTGTTTGTGGATCGATACCTGGCTTTGGTAATTCCCTTGTCATATCCTTAAGCTAGTAACTGAGCGGGATAGTGACTGAAAGGGCCACTTAATATGATGGTTATGGTGGTCTACGCAAGGAGTCCACCCCAGGGATAGGTCCTTCCCTGGAGGGATATCTGGCTAGTCCCGTGTTTGAGACTCTTAAATGAGGCTCCACGGATTCCATTTGCATATGGGTACAGGATGGACACACATATTTGTAAAGCAATAGCATTAACCTAAGTGTCCCCTCTAGTGAACAAGGGTGCCAAGGTATACCAGTCACATATAGTATTCACATCCTCAGACCCTAATCCACCAGTCACTTAGAGTGTGTGACCCCAATGGAGAGCCCCATACGGACTATACTGCCCAGCACCTCAACGTTTCTCTCACCGCTTCGTCAGGAGGTGCTGGGACAGTGTGGTGATCATTATGTAGTGGAATAATTGGTATTAGGTGGTTTGGAATTACCAACTTATTTTAAATAAAAGTTTACTAATATTAGTACAAAAGTTAAAAAGGTCAGTTGACCTACAAATTAACAGACAGTGAAAAGCAACATGTACACACAGGGAACACACTGTTGTAACCAGGTATGGGATATCCTATATGGCCCTACCTCTTGCTCCTGCCTGACAGTGGAGAGTTTATTTACCCAAGAGTATGGTGCCCCCACTCACCCGTGGCTCACCCTAAGAGTCCCTTTCAATAAGAAGACAAAGGGTTTGGAAAGGAGGAAGATCCTGTTTCAAACTTAGCTTGGAGTCCAAGATCAGCTTGTGTTTCTTTCTCAGGGGACTTCCAAATGGTTTTCAGTGGTTCCCAGAATTTAATGATTAAATTCTCCAATCGCTTGACGCGTTTCACCCCTTCCTATGTAGCGGGGCTCATTAGAAGAAATGGAGATTATAGTTGTAGCTCTGTCTAGAGACAAAAGGTCAGAACGTTACGTTCCACATAGTAGCTTATTAGCATATAAAGGCCAAACTCCAAAACATATTAGAAACATAGCCCTCAAACAAATACAATGTTTGTACAGCTAGCCAAATTTAAGTGCTCCCAAAATAAATGTTTCAAAATATACCCCATAGAGCAGGGGTCTCAAACTCCAGGCCTCGAGGGCCGCACACAGTCCAGGTTTTCAGGATTGCCAAAGCATTTGACAGTTGGTAATCAAATTACCAACTGTCAAACTTCAAGGAAATCCTGAAAACCTGGACTGTGTGCGGCCCTCGAGGCCTGGAGTTTGAGACCCCTGTCATAGAGGATGGCCTACCTTATGGCTGGTGAAGCCACATGTACAAATTATTTCTATGGGCGACCATGTCAAGAAAGGAATACATCAGCCAGGAGGTTAGGGCCAGATCTTCTAAAGAGAAGGAAAAACAGGGGGGGTCTTTCTTTAAAATATGTGATGTTAGAAAGATTACATAAGGGTTAAATTGAATTAGACCTTACCCTATATATGTTATGATACCACAGAGCAATTATTCACATTTAAGGAGCAAAGGACCACATGGCGGCAGGCATCAAACTATGCAGAAATTACAATAGAAATCCATTATGTACCATTCAGATGTAAGTGTCCCAAAAATAGTGGGGTAAAAATATATACCTTACTCAGGGGATGTCATGAGGTGAGGTGCAGGATGTGTACAATCAATGGACAATGATGTAGAGTCCTTTTTGAAAGGTCCCTCTTACAACAACATATGCTAGTTGGAGCTATAGGGAAATATAGAATTACTAGATGGTGGCCCGATTCTAACGCATCGGGTATTCTAGAATATAGAAATAGAGATTGCATGGGGAGGGCGGTGAGGGCTGAATTGGGAGGAACTTTGAAGAAGGAGTGTCGGGGAAAGGACAGCGTGGCGGGGGGGGAGGAGGGAGGACACAGCAGCAGGGGGAGGAAGATGGAGGACAGAGGAGGTAGCGGCGGGGTGTGGGGAGATGTAGCAGCACAGGCAGGGGAGGAAGGAGTGGCAGGGGGAGGATGGAGCACAGAACAGCAGGGGGGAGGAGGACGGAGGATGTAGAGGCGAGGTGGGGGAGGACAGAGCAGCACAGGCAGGGGGAGGACAGAGGAAGGAGTGGCAGAGGGGAGGAGGACTAAGGAAGGAGGAGTAAGCGGTGGGGTGGGGGAGGATGGAGCGGCACAGGCAGGGGGAGGACAGAGCGGCAGGGGGAGGATGAAGCACAGAGCGACGGGGGAGTGGAGGACAGGATGAAGCGGCGGGGTGGGGGAGAACGGAGCAGCACAGACAGGGGGATGACTGAGGATAGAGTGGCGGAGCTGAGGAGAACAAAGTAGGAGGAGGAAGCGGTGGGGTGGGGGAGGATGGAGTGGCACAGGCAGAGGGAGGACGGAGCGGCAGGGGGGAGGAGGATGTAGGATGAAGCGGAGGGGTGGGGGAGGACGGAGCAGCACAGGCATAGGGAGGACGGAGGATGGAGTGGCATAGGTGAGGAGGACAAAGGAAGGAGGAGGAAGCGGTGGGGGAGGATGGAGCGGCACAGGCAGGGGGAGGACGGAGCGGCAGGGGGAGGACAGAGCGGCAGGGGGAGGACAGAGCGGCAGGGGGAAGACAGAGAAGCAGGGGGAGGACAGAGCGGCCGGTGGAGGACAGAGCGGCGGAGTGAGGATGGAGCACAGAGCGGCGGGGAAGAGGAGGATTGAGGACGAAGGGGCAGGGTGGGGGAGGCCGGAGCAGCACAGGCAGGGGGGGGGAAGGAGGACAAAGGAAGGAGGAGTAAGCGGTGGGGTGGGGGAGGATGGAGCGGCACAGGCAGGGGGAGGACAGAGCGGCAGGGGGAGGATGAAGCACAGAGCGGCGGGGGAGTGGAGGACAGGATGAAGCGGCGGGGTGGGGAGAAACGGAGCAGCACAGACAGGGGGATGACTGAGGATAGAGTGGCGGAGCTGAGGAGAACAAAGTAGGAGGAGGAAGCGGTGGGGTGGGGGAGGATGGAGTGGCACAGGCAGAGGGAGGGCGGAGCGGCAGAGGGGAGGAGGATGTAGGATGAAGCGGAGGGGTGGGGAGGACGGAGCAGCACAGGCAGAGGGAGGACGGAGGATGGAGTGGCATAGGTGAGGAGGACAAAGGAAGGAGGAGGAAGCGGTGGGGGAGGATGGAGCGGCACAGGCAGGGGGAGGACGGAGCGGCAGGGGGAGGACAGAGTGGCAGGGGGAGGACAGAGTGGCAGGGGGAGGACAGAGAAGCAGGGGGAGGACAGAGCGGCCGGTGGAGGACAGAGCGGCGGAGTGAGGATGGAGCACAGAGCGGCGGGGAAGAGGAGGATGGAGGACGAAGGGGCAGGGTGGGGAAGGCCGGAGCAGCACAGGCAGGGGGGAGGGGAGGAGGACAAAGGAAGGAGGAGTAAGCGGTGGGGTGGGGGAGGATGGAGCAGCACAGGCAGGGGGAGGACGGAGCACAGAGCGGCAGGGGGGAGGAGGACAGAGGACAAAGCAGCGGGTGGGGGAGGATGGAGCAGCACAGGCAGGGGGAGGACGGAGGATGGAGTGGTGGAGGGAGGAGGACAAAGGAAGGAGGAGGAAGCAGTGGGGTGGGGGAGTATGGAGCAGCACAGGCAGAGGGAGGACGGAGGATGGAGTTGCGGAGGGGAGGAGGACAAAGGAAGGAGGAGGAAGCTGTGGGGTGGGGGAGGAAGGAGCGGCACAGGAAGAGGGAGGACAGAGCAGCAGGAGGAGGATGGAGCACAGAGCGGCGGGGGGAGGAGGACAGAGAACGAAGTGGTGGGGTGGGAAAGGATAGAGCAGCACAGGCAGGGGAGGATGGAGTGGCGGAGGACAAAGGAAGGAGGAGGAAGTGGTGGAGGAGGATGGAGCAGCATAGGCAGGGGGAGGACGGAGCACAGAGCAGTGGGAGGAGGAGCATGGAGGACAAAGCGGTGGGGTGGGGGAGGATGCAGCAGCACAGGCAGGGGGAGGATGGAGCGTCAGGGGGAGGATGGAGTACAAAGCGGTGGGGGAGAGGAGGATGGAGGACAAAGTGGCGGGGTGGGGGAGGCCGGAGCAGCAGAGGCAGGGGGAGGATGGAGGATGGAGTGATGGAGGGGAGGCGGACAAAGGAAGGAGGAGGAAGCGGTGGGGTGGGGAAGGACGGAGCGGCAGGGGGAGGATGGAGCACAGAGCGGCGGGGGGAGGAGGACAGAGAACAAAGCAATGGGGTGGTGGAGGACAGAGTAGCACAGGCAGGGGGAGGATGGAGGATGGAGTGGCGGAGGAGAGGAGGACAAAGGAAGGAGGAGGAAGCGGTGGAGGAGGATGGAACGGCACAGACAGGGGGAGGATGGAGCACAGAACGGTGGGAGGAGGAGAATGGAGGACAAAGCGGCGGGGTGAGGGAGGATGGAGCACTGTACGGCAGCTCAGTGGTTAGCAGAGTATACAGGGGCTCAGTGGTTAGCAGAGCATGCGGTGGCTGAGTGGTTAGCTCTGCGCATTGGCTCAGTGGTTAGCACTTTGCGGTGGCTCAGTGGTTAGCACTGCGCGGTGGCTCAGTGGTTAGCACTGCGCGGTGGCTCAGTGGTTAGCACTGTGTGGTGGCTCAGTGGTTAGCAAAGTATGGTCGCTCAGTGTTTAGCACTGTACGGTGGCTCAGTGGTTAGCAGTGAGTGCGGTGGGCAGAGTGGTCAGCGCAGCCACGCGGTGGGCAGAGTGGTAAGCGCAGCCGCGCGATGGGCAGAGTGCTCAGTGCAGCCACGCGGTGGGCAGAGTGGTCAGCGGTGGGCAGAGTGGTCAGCGGTGGGCAGAGTGGTTAGCGGTGGACACACACACACTCTGCTATACTTACCACCGGCCCTGTGTCTTCCCCGCCACCTGGCTCCTCAGTCCTCCATTCTGCCGACATGTCGCCGCCCCCGGAGGATTGGTTCCAATATGGCGTCCGGGAACTCTCACGAGACTTTCCGGACGCCATATTGGATCCAGTCCTCCAGGGGGCGGCGACATGTTGGCGGAACGGAAGATCCAGGCGGCGGGGAAAACGCAGGGCCGGTGGTAAGTATAGCAGAGTGTGTGTGTGCGTGTGTGTATGTGTGTATGTGTGCGGGCGGCCATATTAGAACACCCACAGTGGGTGTAGAGGCTGAAGTAGCCTCTACACCCACTGTGGGTGTTCTAATATGGCCGCCGTAGCATACCGTTACATCCAGACGGAAGTAGTCTTAGGGTTTTATTATATTAGATATTCATTGTCATAATAATGAAAAGGTGCACATAAGCAGGTAACATATATACCCTAGTTAATCCTCACATGTCAAAAAAAAACCAAAGGGGAATTTTATTTCATGTGACAGTATACAGTTTTGGCCAAAAGTATTGACACCCCTGCAATTCTGTCAGATAATACTCAGTTTCTTCCTGAAAATGATTGCAATCACAAATTCTTTGGTATTATTATCTTCATTTAATTTGTCTTCAATGAAAAAACACAAAAGAGAATGAAGCGAAAAGCAAAACATTGATCATTTCAAACAAAACTCCAAAAATGGGCCAGACAAAAGTATTGGCACCCTCAGCCTAATATTTGGTTGCACAACCTTTAGCCAAAATAACTGCGATCAACCGCTTCCGGTAACCATCAATGAGTTTCTTACAATGCTCTGCTGGAATTTTAGACCATTCTTCTTTGGCAAACTGCTCCAGGTCCCTGATATTTGAAGGGTGCCTTCTCCAAACTGCCATTTTTAGATATTTCCACAGGTGTTCTATGGTGTTCAGGTCTGGACTCACTGCTGTCCACCTTAGAAGTCTCCAGTGCTTGCTCTCAAACCATTTGCTAGTGCTTTTTGAAGTGTGCTTTAAGTCATTGCCCTGCTTGAAGACCCATGACCTCTGAGGGAGACCCAGCTTTCTCACACTGGGCCCTACATTATGCTGCAAAATGTGTTGGTAGTCTTCAGACTTCATAAGCCGTGCACACGGTCAAGCAGTCCAGTGCCAGAGGCAGCATAACAACCCCAAAACATCAGGGATCCTCCACCATGTTTGACTGTAGGGACCGTGTTCTTTTCTTTGAATGCCTCTTTTTTTCTCCTGTAAACTCTGTTGATGCCTTTGCCCAAAAAGCTCTACTTTTGTCTCATCTGACCAGAGAACATTCTTCCAAAACGTTGTAGGCTTTCTCAGATAAGTTTTGGCAAACTCCAGCCTGGCTTTTTTATGTCTCGGGGAAAGAAGTGGGGTCTTCCTGGGTATCCTACCATACAGTCCCTTTTCATTCAGACGCCGATGGATAGTACGGGTTGACACTGTTGTACCCTCGGACTGCAGGGCAGCTTGAACTTGTTTGGATGTTAGTCGAGGTTCTTCATCCACCATCCGCACAATCTTGCATGGAAATCTCTCGTCAATTTTTCTTTTTCGTCCACATCTAGGGAGGTTAGCCACAGTGCCATGGGCTTTAAACCTCTTGATGATACTGCGCACGGTAGACACAGGAACATTCAGGTCTTTGGAGATGGACTTGTAGCCTTCAGATTGCTCATGCTTCCTCACAATTTGGTTTCTCAAGTCCTCAGACGGTTCTTTGATCTTCTTTCTCCATGCTCAATGTGGTACACACAAGGACACAGGACAGAGGTTGAGTCAACTTTAATCCATGTCAACTGGCTGCAAGTGTGATTTAGTTATTGCCAACACCTGTTAGGTGCCACAGGTAAGTTACAGGTGCTGTTAATTACACAAATTAGAGAAGCATCACATGATTTTTCTAAAAGTGCCAACACTTTTGTCCACCCCCTTTATGTTTGGTGTGGAATTATATCCAATTTGGCTTTAGGGCAATTCTTTTTGTGTTTTTTTTTCATTAAAGACAAATTAAATGAAGATAATAATACAAAAGAATTTGTGATTGCAATCATTTTTAGGAAGAAACTGAGTATTATCTGACAGAATTGCAGGGGTGTCAATACTTTTAGGCACAACTGTATATAATGTATAGTTACTGAGAAACACTGGGGTATTTAAGATTAAAAAGTTATTGCCCAAAGAAGGAGAGAGCATTCTCTCAATTATAGGAATGCATAGTAGGCAGATATAAAAAAAAAACAGATTATTATCGCAGAAAAAAAAACATTGCAAAAAGTTTGTCTTTATAGTAAAATGTGCCTTACCCCTCCATGTGGTTGCCAGATCCTGTGGATGTGCTCAAGTGTCAGGCAGAGTTCTATATATACCCCCTTATTTCATTGGTGGTCAGTGGTTACAGGTGGAGGAGATTCAACCCACCTGATTGCTCTTAGTCCCACTTGTGACGCTAAACCTGTCGTCATCAAGGTGCGGTCGCTTGTGCCCAACGAGTTTAGAAAACGTGGAACACAAACGGTTGAAGTGCACATGCGTAAACCATTAGGTCACTGCAAATAGACACGACCGCTTGCGTTCCACAGGATGCCGAAAGTGGAATGCAAAGCGGTCACATTGCGCAGGCGTGGCACCCGCTCCTATTTTGAGAGCGGAGCCACACATTCAGAGCATGTTAAGGCTCTATGCGCCTAACAATGATTCTATAATCCTATCTCTAACCCCATGAGTACTCAATTTTGTATAATGCATAAGGTTTTTCTTCCCTTCTTAAATGCAGTGCATTACCTGAGGGAAATTTGTTGGTCTTTTTTCCCCATTACAAGCTAAAACATAATAAGACCACAGATTTTAAAAGATAAGGGGGAGGAAGGATTGATGAATGGGTAAGGGGGAAAAAAGACCCACATATTTTTAATCTCCAGAATACCATACATTTTTGTTAAGGGAGCAATGCTCTTATTCATTTTCTCCTATCTCCCTCTATCCTTTCCTTATTTCCCTCAGTTAATGGGGATAGGGATAGGATTATAGAATCATTGTTAGGCGCATAGAGCCTTAACATGCTCTGAATGTGTGGCTCAGCTCTCAAAATAGGAGCGGGTGCCACACCTGTGCATTGTTACCGCTTTGCGTTCCACTTTTGGCATCCTGTGGAATACAAGCGGTCCCGTCTATTTGACGTGACGCAGTGATGTCGCTAGCGCGACCAAATGGTTTGCGCAAGCGCACTTCAATCACTTACGTTCCAAGATTTCTAACCTCGTGGGGTGCAAGCGACCGCACCTTGATGACGACAGGTTTAGTGTCACAAGCGGGACTAGGAGCAATCAGGTGGGGTGAATCTCCTCCACCTGTAACTACTGACCACCAATGAAATAAGGGGGTATATATAGAACTCTGCCTCACACTGGAGCACATCCACAGGATCTGGCAACCACATGGAGGGGTAAGGTACATTTTACTATAAAGACAAACTTTTTGCAGTTTTTTTTCTGCGATAATAACCTGTTGGGTTTTTTTTATATCTGCCTATTATACATTCCTACAATTGAGGAAATGCTCTCTCCTTCTTTGAGCAATAATTTTTTAATCTTAAATACCCCAGTGTTTCTCAGTAACTATACATTATATATACTGTCACATGAAATAAATTTCCCCTTTGGGGGTTTTGGTGACATGTGTGGCTTAACTAGGGTATATATGATACCTGCTTATGGGCACCTTTTCATGAGTTTTGGTGACATGTGTGGCTTAACTAGGGTATATATGATACCTGCTTATGGGCACTTTTTCATTATTATGACAATGAATATAATTCTATATTTCCCTATAGCTCCAACCAGCATGTTTTGCTGTAAGAGGGACCTTTTAAAAGGGACTCTATATGATTGTCTGTTGATTGTGCACATCCTGCACCTCACCTTATATGTCCATCATGACATCCCCTGAGTAAGGTTTATATGTTTTTACCCCACTATTTTTAGGCCACTTATATCTGAATGGTACATAATGGATTTTTATTGTCATTTTTACATATTTTTATGCCTGCCACCATGTGGTCCTTTGCTCCTTAAATGTGGATGATTGCTCTGTGGTATCATAACATATATAGGGTAAGGTTTAATTCAATTTAACCCTTATGTAATCTTTCTAACATCACATCTGTTAAAGAAAGACCCCCTCCCATTTTTCCTTTTCTTTAGAGGATCTAGCCCTAACCTTCTGGCTGATGTATTTCCTTTTTTGACATGGTCGCCCATAGAAATCATTTGTACATGTGGCTTCACCAGCCATAAGGTAGACCGTCCTCTATGAGGTATATTTTGAAACATTTATTTTGGGAGCACTCAAATTTGGCTATTTGGACATGCATTGTATTTGTTTGAGGGCTATCTTTCTAATATGTTTTGGAGTTTGGCCTTTATATGCTAATAAGCTTCTATGTGGAACGTAAGGTTCTGACCTTTTGTCTCTAGACAGAGCTACAACTGTAATCTCCATTTCTTCTGATGAGCCCACTAGATAGAAAGGGGTGAAATGCATCAAGCAATTGTATAATCTAATCATTAAATTCTGGGAACCACTGAAAACCGGTTGGGAGTCCCCTGAGAAAGAAACACAAGCTGTTCTTGGACTCCAAGCTAAGTTTGAAACAGGATCTTCCTCCTCTCCAAACCCTTTGTCTTCTTATTGAAAGGGACTCTTAGGGTGAGCCACGTGTGAGTGGGGGCACCATACTCTTGGGTAAATAAACTCTCCACTGTCAGGCAGGAGCAAGAGGTAGGGCCATATAGGATATCCCGTACCTGGTTACAACACTGGGTTCCCTGTGTGTATATTTTGTTTTTCATTGTCTGTTAATTTGTAGATCAACTGACCTTTTTAATAATTTGTAGGTCAACTGACTTTTTTAACTTTTGTACTAATAAAAGTAAACTTTCATTTAAAATAAGTTGGTAATTCCGAACCACTTGATAAAAATAGCTATATTACCTCCTAATATCTTAAAAAATCCTAAGTCTATAGTGGCATAATTGCCAGCTCACCCACAGCTGATGAGCGGCGCACGTGTGCTAGGTCAGCACCGTATCCACCTGTCTCCCTGGCGTCCCGGAAGTAGCAACCGTGCTATTTGTGACGCGTCACATTCCGATTGGTCACCGGGAATGACAGGGGAGGTGGGGCTAGCCACACACCGCGTGCACACAGCCGGTGAACAGCTGTGCCATATTGAATATGGGCAGTTTGTCCACACTCAATTGGCCCACTGTTAATGCACATACCCCTGCAGGATTACATAATGCAAAATTGCACGGCATAATTATATATATTAGACACCTTTCATAAATAATTTTCAAGAGTAAAACAGATTTTCATGCATGTTTTCAGCACCTTCCACAATATAAGATAGAACATTAATACAGCACAAAGTTATAGTAACATCATAAAAAAGCACTGAAAACTAAAATGTAGCCTCCTGATGAATTGATGATAGGTAGCTGGGCAAAAAATATTTATTCATCTTCTCACAGCAGAATCCATTATTGTACAACAATTTCATCCTGGCTTATACACTAAATTGATGTTGAAGAAAAGAACTGAAATACAAAATAAATTAAAATAGTGACCACCAATTTAAAAACAATGAGGCATTCGACCGTGCTTGACCCCCCGTTTCGGAGCTGCTTGCCGGGCTCCTTCCTCAGGGAACATCCTTCCCTGAGGAAGGAGCCCGGCAAGCAGCTCTGAATCGCGTCGGAAAATAAAGCTATTCATCACTTTCAACCAGACATCCCGGTGTCTCTGGTGTCATTTACATCTATCTTGCAGCAGCGCGGATCTGAGGTACTTCGTCCGGATGATTGAATGACACCATGTCATTCAATCCTCCTGGCTATGTGGTTTCTAAGGTGGTGATATATTTTGCCTCCTCCACCCCTCACCACTAAATTAACATTATTAATACCCCTACATTTCAACAATCGCCAGTGGACCTCTTTAAAGTGCTTTGGGATGTTTTTCGAAGCGGATATTTCATCCCTTGTGGTAGCCTCAACTGCTAACCCTAATATCTCTCAGATGTTCAAGGATTCTTACCCTGAATTCTCAGGATGTCAACCCCCACATATATCAGCTGACATGGACTTTTCACCCAATAAAGTATTCCGCTAGGGCGACAGTTTATTGAATGTACAATTTTGAATGTTAAAAAATATCTGTTTTGAAAAACATCACAAAGCACTTGTCTGGCTGGCCCCACCTCCCCTGTCATTCCCGGTGACCAATCGGAATACGCCGTGTCATGAATAGCGCGATTGCTACTTTCAGGATGACAGAGAGACAGGTGGATGTGGTGCTGTGTGTTCAGTATGGGAATCTCCGTTGGGGTCACCGATTCTATGTTACTGGTGGATTAGGGTGTCTGAGGATGTGAATAAAGTATATTTGACTGATATACCTTATTACCCTTGTTCACTAGAGGGGACACTTAGGTTAATGCTATTACTTTACAAATATGTATATCCATCCTGTACACATGTCATATTATGGTGATGTCAATGTGAATGGTATCTTGCCTGTACTGTGACTGTTACAAAATGTACTGCACTGCTGCGGCTTGGTTTATGGGGATAGTTTTAGAAGTTTCTGTGTGACATACATGTAAAATAAAATAGTTTTTATATAACCTGGTGTTGAGTAATGTGTAATGTTGTATATCTTTATATGGTTGCGACTTAAAACTGACTTGAAATATAAGTGAATAGCATCCCCTGAAAGGATCCACAGCAGTTGTGGACTGTACATAGCTGACAATCTGCTTCATGAGACATCGGTATTGGCACCAACCAAGGCCGTTTAACCCCTTATATGCTGATGTCAATATTAATTACAGTAGTTTGATAGTTAACAAAGTGTGAGGGTGCGTTCATGCACTCCGTATTTTCACGCGAGTGCTGTTGCAGTTTTTATAGCCAAAACCAGGATTGGAACAATCAGAGGAAAAGTCTAATAGAAACAAGTTTTCCACTTCTGTATTTAATCACCCACTCCTGGTTTTGGCTACAAAACTGCAACAGCATTGTGTAAAAAAAAGCACAATACACAGCGTTGAATGCACCTCATCCTACTTTTTTACCTATCGGCATCCTAAGATCATGATTGTGTGGTCCTGATGGGTACCATGGCAAATCACAGCAAAATAATGGCAGAAGTTGGCAACATATAGGTGTTAAAATAATATTTTCCTTTCCTATCATGCCATTTTGCATTAATTCCTGAATATCTGACAGCAGTTTTCAATATGTTGAGAGCAGCTGATATTAAAATGGTATCACTTTTGTTTCTTTTTTTTCCAATATAGAGGACCCCCAAGGTCACTTGAAACATGAATAGGTCTTTAAAAAAATAAGTTTTGTAAATTTCCTAATTTTCAGAAATTGCTGCTACATATTTAAACCTTCTAACATCCTAACAAAATAAAAGGACACTTTACAAATGGTGCTGATGTGATATGTGCTGATGCTGATATGATGGAAATGTTATTTATTAACTATTTTGTGTGGCGTGACTGGATCAAAGAGATAATTGAGTAAAGTTGTCTCTTTGTTTGTGTGTGGTGTTTTTTAAATATTTCCTCACAGATAGGATTGATAACGTGCAGGTGTCATAGAGGCCTGAACATTATCAATATGGGCTTAATGGCAAGCTGTCAATACTCAGCTGTCATTGACTCTTTCTATAATTCAGATGCCACTGCACCAGGGCATCGAGAAGAGCTGGGTAAAGCTGGCTGCTGTTCTGTAGCATAGGGGGCCCAATAAGTATGGCCCTCACCACACTGAGAAAACCATTCCCAATCTGTCTGGGTTTTACCTTGGCTGGCAATCAAAAATAGGGCAAAACCCATACTTTTTTTAATTATTTAAATAATTTTTAACCCCTTAGTGACCAAGCCAAATTTTTTAAATCTGACCAGTGTCTTTTTAAGTGACAATGCTTTAAAATATTCCAGCGATTTTGAGATTGTTTTTTCATAACACAATATATTTTATGTTATAAGCGTTTGTTATAAGCGTTATAAGCGTTAACGCTTATAACTCACCCTCTGTCGCTGGCTACGTCACTTCCAGCTCCTCTGTGTCTTTGTCGGCATCCTGTAATGTGAACGGCACAGCACAGTGATTTCATCACTGTGTGCCCTGGTCACATGATCTGATGCCAGGACCAACGCAGGAAGAGACACTGAGGAGCTGGAAGCGACAGAGTCAGCAGCGGAGGATGAGTTTAAAGCATTTGTTATTTTACTATGTGCGCACCAGCAAGTGGGCATATGGAGTGACAGAGGGGCCATATCCAGAATGGGGGGGAAATATACGCCAGCAGCACAGGGGAACAATGTGACAATGTGCCAGAAACACAGGGGGGCAATGTGCCTGCAGCACAAGGGGGCAATGTGCCTGCAGCACAAGGGGGCAATGTACAAGCACAAGGGGGCAATGTGACAATGTGCCAGCAGCGCAAGGGGCAATGTGCTAGCAGCACAAGGGGGCAATGTGCCAACGTGCCAGCAACACAAGGTGCAATGTGCCAGCACAGGGGGGGCCATGTGCCAGTACAGGGGGGCCATGTGCCAGGATGGACGTTATATAGATACCTGGATGAAGGACATGTATATGATTTGTAAGACAGACACTAGCATGCACGCCATTTAATATAAAAAAAAAAATTTTCTCTTTTCCCTCACCAAATTTGGGGGTGCGTGTTATAATCCGGTGCATCTTATAAAGCAAAAAATACGGTATTTGAAATAAAACAGAGAAAAATCTTTTTTTTCCTGAACACTTGTATTGGGTCCTGCTGTAAACTGGGTGATGCAGGAAAGTTCATCTGAGCTCAGAGCTAAGCCATGTTGATCTAGCTGACCTCGGGTGACCCAGACCGTGACATCACCCCGCTCAAAGTTGGGCTTTGAAACTCACTCAGTTTCTGGTCCTGCCATGAATGGACATTGCAGAGGATCATGGAGGGTTTGTGTGGAAGTAATAAGGATGGGAATGAAGGATGTCTTTGTGCTCTTAATCCAAATAAAATGATTTTTCTCTTTGTGGTGTACAGTATTTACTATTTACTTAGAGGTTCATAATTGTCGGGTCTAACATAGACCCAACATTATGCCCCTTGGGCTGAGTGCCAGCAGGCAAGCAATATTAATGAGGCATTAACACCTTATTACGCAATCTGCCACCACCACAGAGCAGCTGGAAGAGTCTGGTACAGTGCAAGATAATGGCAATACTATGAATGCACCATTTCCTGGGTTGGCTGTGGGCTGCAATTTGCAGCATGGAAGGCTGTAATGCTTGGGCTTCCCCATGAGGAGGATTCCTCATTCCTGATATCAGGTTCATTGCCTATGGCAACCAAACACAGATATCATCACAATGAGTGAGGGGCTCAATAGCAAATCACAGATGCTGTCACAGAGTGTGGGCGTCTGTAATTGGCTGTTGGAGCCAGTGCAGTAGCCTGGAAACAGCCCATACATTCTAGCATATACCCTGCAGTGAATAATCAGGAAGTTAATAAGCGGCCCAGTAAGTACAACCATGCGGACCCTGTAAGTATGAGCTGATGTTTAATCAATGTTTTTTTTCTTTTTACAGCCCCATGCCACCTTTTTATGACTTTAAAGTGTAACCGCCATTTAAATTGTTATTTAATAATAATTTAGAGAAAGTGATTATAATACATTTTTAAATATACTTTATTAATAAAAGCTGATTGAAAACAATTCATAAACCTTTGTCTCGGGGACCTTCCTCACCAAGTGCTTAGTGGGGGTTACCGCTTTCCTCCTAACATGCTTCTTCAGATAGCACCTGAGTATGGTGTCGATCTGAGGTGCAGGCAAGGTTCCACTCCTATCCTTCGGGGGTGATTAACCACCACCGATGGAGACATAGGAGCAGGCCTAACCAACACGGCAGATACAGCAGCACTCATGTGCTTATCCATATGGGACGTCTGCAGCTGAAAAGCGGGGTTAACACGGTATGGATAGACCCTAATGAAGAGATCACGTTGACCGAAAAATAAACAAGACCACCCAACCTGATGACCTGCAGTTGAGTTACTACAAGACTCCACAGTCCCCATCTGCTTAGGAATATCAGAACCCACACATGTAACCTCCACAGCAGGGATGGTCACCGAGGCCAGGGTCAGATCCGCTCACTCTTTGGCTTCTGTCCAACTTAATAGCAAGCGCCATTGCAGCTTCCAGCATCTCCGGAGCAGCGTACTGAGTCATGGGGTCTTGTAACCGATCTGACAACCCTAGACAGAACTGACTTCTCAGAGTAGGGTTGTTCCATTGAGTGTAAGTGGCCCACCTCCTGAACTCAGAGCAATACTCCTCGGCCGGTCATGCTCCCTGCCTGAGCTTACGTAGTTTAGACTCAGCAAGGGAGACGGCATCAAAGTCGCCACACACAAGGGCAAGCGCTGAAAAAACTCGTCCACCGACTGCATGGAAGGAGAATCGGTCGGCAGAGAGAAGGCCCAGGCCTGGGGAAACCCCCTTAAGAAAGGAGCGTATAATCCCCACGCGCTGTTCCTCGCTCCCCGAAGAATGAGGATGCAGCCTGAAATATAATTTGCAGGCTTCTCTAAACACGAAAAAATTATCTCTCCCTCCTGAAAATCGATCAGGAAGAGAGATATTGGGTTCTGGTACAGCCAGGGTGTGAACCGCAGCCAGATACCCAACCACTTCTCGAAGCTGATGCACCACCGGGTCTCGCAAGGTAGAAATCTCCTGAGAGAGTTCCTCCACCAGGTGCGCAACTAGCATCGGCCCCAATAGCCAGCTGACATGGGTGGCATCAAGACATCTATCCCCTAAATCCTATCTCCCAGAACTTTTCAAAACTGATCTCCTGGGTCACAGAAGCTGGGTCTCGGCCTCTGTGACTCCCCTGGAAGTGCCCAAAGCCCAGTTCTGAGTGCCCCACAGCCCTGGGGCGGGTCATTAGTCATCAGTGATGAGCTGTGATGAGCAGCATGGAGCCACATCTGATCTGAATGCAGGAGATAAAAATCACAGAAGTTGTGAGCTGACAGCCTGATGAACTCTGTGTGAGGTGAACTGATTACACACTGACCTCCTGTACACAGCTCTTTAGGTCTTTTTAAAGCTTTTATAGTATTTGTCATTATTACCTCTTCTGGTAAGGCATTCCACAACCTGACTGCTTTAACTGTAAAGAACTATGTCCTAGTTAGCTTCCGGACTTGCCTTTCCTCCACGCCCAGTGAGTGCTTCCTGGTATTTAGTATTGTCTTTCGAAGTGAAGGAATAAGTCACACCAGCCAGTCCTTTATATTGACCACACATGTGTCTAACATATAAAGCTTAGTGCATGTGTATGTATGTCTACTTAAAGAATCCGCACTGTTGCATTTACAAGCAGGCCATTTTGCATATCCAGTTCATGTGACTCAGGGAATGTCAAAGACTACAGTTGTGGCCAAAAGTATTGACACCCCTGCAATTCTGTCAGATAATACTCAGTTTCTTCCTGAAAATGATTGCAATCACAAAGTCTTTGGTATTATTATCTTCATTTACTTTGTCTTCAATGAAAAAACACAAAAGAGAATGAAGCAAAACATTGATCATTTCACACAAAACTCCAAAAATGAGCCAGACAAAAGTATTGGCACCCTCAGCCTAATACTTGGTTGCACAACCTTTAGCCAAAATAACTGCGATCAGCCGCTTCCAGTAAACATCAATGAGTTTCCTACAATGCTCTGCTGGAATTTTTGCCCATTTTTCTTTGGCAAACTGCTCTAGGTCCCTGATATTTGATGGGTGCCTTCATCAAACTGCTATATTTAGATCTGTCAACAGGTGTTCTATGGGATTCAGGTCTGGACTCATTGCTGTCCACCTTAGAAGTCTCCAGTGCTTTCTCTCAAACCATTTGCTAGTGCTTTTTGAAGTGTGTTTTGCGTCATTGTCCTGCTGGAAGACCCATGACCTCTGAGGGAGACCCAGCTTTCTCACACTGGGCCCTACATTATGCTGCAAAATGTGTTGGTAGTCTTCAGACTTCATAATGCCATGCACACGGTCAAGCAGTCCAGTGCCAGAGGCAGCAAAGCAACCCCAAAACATCAGGGAACCTCCGCCATGTTTGACTGTAGGGACCGTGTTCTTTTCTTTGAATGCCTCTTTTTTTCTCCTGTAAACTCTGTTGATGCCTTTGCCCAAAAAGCTCTACTTTTGTCTCATCTGTTCAGAGATCATTCTTCCAAAACGTTTTAGGCTTTCTCAGGTAAGTTTTGGCAAACTCCAGCCTGGCTTTTTTATGTCTCGGGGTAAGAAGTGGGGTCTTCCTCGGTATCCTACCATACAGTCCCTTTTCATTCAGACACCGACGAATAGTACGGTTTGACACTGTTGTAGCCTCGGACTGCAGGGTAGCTTGAACTTGTTTGGATGTTAGTCGAGGTTCTTTATCCACCATCCGCACAATCTTGCGTTGAAATCTCTCGTCAATTTTTCTTTTCCGTCCACATCTAGAGAGGTTAGCCACAGTGCCATAAGCTTTAAACTTCTTGATGACACTGTGCACGGTAGACACAGGAACATTCAGGTCTTTGGAGATGGACTTGTAGCCTTGAGATTGCTCATGCTTCCTCACTATTTGGTTTCTCAAGTCCTCAGACAGTTCTTTGGTCTTCTTTCTTTTCTCCATGCTTAATGTGGTACACACAAGGACACAGGACAGAGGTTGAGTCAACTTTAATCCATGTCAACTGGCTGCAAGTGTGATTTAGTTATTTTTCTAACAGTGCCAATACTTTTGTCCACCCCCTTTTTTATGTTTAGTGTGGAATTATATCCAATTTGGCTTTAGGACAATTCTTTTTGTGTTTTTTCATTGAAGACAAACTAAATGGAGATAATAATACCAAAGAATTTGTGATTGCAATCATTTTCAGGAACAAACTGAGTATTATCTGACAGAATTGCAGGGGTGTCAATACTTTTGGCCACAACTGTATATACATATTATACTTATTGTAGGAGAGCGACTCACTTGCGGTGACAGGAAGTACGAGGAGGCAGAATGATAACCAGATAACCAGAATGGTTAACGTGATAACCAGAATGGTTTATTCTCCTTCATAAGCCATTCCACAGCACACTAACAATGAAACACACAGACCCGCCCAGTGCTAACACCAGGCTCCACTATATGGACCTGTCACCACGCCCCTTAGGGAGGTATGTGGGTACTGGACCCGTCCGTCTCTCACAGGACCCATAAACCGGCTCCTTTTGGACTAAGAAAACTCCCAGTGCTGACATGCACTAAGGAATATACGCCGACATATGTCACAGACAACAGGCATCTCTGTGACACATGCCTCCCATCAATTATGCGACCCCTCGCCCCCTTACATACCCCCCCCTGCTGAAAACCGTGGGGCTCGGCACTTCGGACAACCAGACAGGGGACACGAGAAAGGTCATCGGCATTACCATGGAGCTTCCTCTTTCGGTGCTCCACCCGGAAACTAAAGTCCTGCAGGGCCATAAACCAGCGAGTAACCCTGGCATTTTTCCCCTTGGAGTCCCCCAATAGATAGTAGCATAACGTGTCCACCGCCCACTTTATGGTCAAGCATTCCTTTTCGATTACGGAATAGTTTTTCTCACACGGAGATAGCTTTCGGCTCAGGAAGAGGACTGGGTGTTCCTCTCCGCGTATCTCTTGGGACTGGACTGCCCCCAAACCGGTATCTGAGGCATCTGTTTGGAGGATGAATTTCCTTTTGAAGTTGGGGGCGATCAAGACCGGTTGCCTACAGAGAGACCCTTTCAATTCCGTAAAGGCCGCTTCTGCCTCCGCAGTCCACTTGGCCATAGTCAACTTGGTCCCCTTTAAGAGGTCAGTCAGGGGTGCAGCCACCGCACCGAAGTCGGGAATGAACTGCCTGTAGTATCCAACGATTCC
The DNA here is from genome assembly GCA_033576535.1 of Allobates femoralis. NCBI lineage: Eukaryota > Metazoa > Chordata > Amphibia > Anura > Aromobatidae > Allobates > Allobates femoralis. The sequence goes on from JARQOC010000001.1 coordinate 401,770,206, forward strand.
AAGGAAGGCTCGAACTTGTCTCTTGGACAGTGGTCGTGGCCAGTGTTGGATTGCTTCGACCTTCGTAATTTGGGGTTTAATCACGCCTCTGCCGACGACATAACCCAGGTATTTAGCCTCGGCCTTCCCTAGGGCACATTTCTCTGGGTTGATTGTAAACCCCGCTGACTTCAGGGCATCCAACACCGCCTGGACCCTCACCAGATGACTCTGCCTGTCGAGGCTGAAAACCACGATGTCGTCCAGATATGCTGCGGCGTATTCTTTATGAGGAGTAAGGATGCGATCCATGGCTCTCTGAAAAGTGGCAGGAGCCCCCTGCAGTCCAAATGGCATTCGGACATATTGAAAACACCCATCAGGCATGGAGAACGTGGTCTTCTCTTTGGCTCCCGGTGCCATAGGGATCTGCCAATACCCTTTTGTCATGTCCAAGGTAGTGATGTACCTGGCTGGTCCCAGTCGCTCAATCAGCTCATAGACGCATGGCATGGGATACGCGTCGAAGTTGGAGACCTCATTCAGTCTCCGATACTTGTTGCAAAATCTCCATTCTCCATCTGGTTTTGGGACCAACACAATCGGACTTGACCAACCGCTCTTAGATTCCTCTATCACCCCTAGCTTCAGCATCCGGGCCACCTCCTAGGAGATCACCTGCCGTCGGGCCTCGAGTATCCGATAGGGCTTCAGGTTCACCTGCACCTGTGGCTCTGTCAGAACATCAGGTTCTATCACGCTGGTGCACCCTGGCAGCTTCAAGAACAATCTCCTGTTCCTTTGTAGCAGCTCCCGACATTGCTGAATCTGGCTTTCGGTGAGGGTTTCCGCTATGGTGACTGCTCCAATGTCGTTTGTCGGTAGGTCCACCAAGCATGGTGCGTCCCGGGTCTCTCTGTCTTGCCATGGGTTGAGGAGGTTGACATGGTATATTTGGTATGGCTTCCTTTGTCCCGGTTGGTGAACCTTGTAGTTCACTTCGCCAAGATTCTCGACCACCTCATACGGCCCTTGCCATTTGGCGAGAAACTTGCTTTCGACTGTGGGTATCAGGACAAGGACTCTGTCTCCTGGATGGAACTGTTGGACTCTGGCAAAGCTGTTGTAGACTCGGGCCTGGTCCTCCTGGGCCTGGAGAAGATGTTCCTTCAGGATTGGCATCACTTTCTCAATCCTCTCCCGCATCATTGCAACATACTTGATGACACTCCGGTGAGGTGTAACTTCGGCTCCCCAATTTCCTTTGCCACATCTAGGAGGCCGTGCGGATGTCGTCCATATAGGAGCTCGAATGGTGAGAAGCCCGTAGAAGCCTGTGGAACCTCCTGAATAGAAAACAACAGATACGGTAGGAGACAGTCCCAGTCCCTTCCATCCTCCTCTACAACTTTCCTCAACATGCCTTTGAGGGTTTTATTGAACCTCTCGATGAAGCCATCTTTCTGAGGATGGTATACGGAAGTCCTCAGCTGGGTGATCTGTAGGACCCTGCACAAATCCTTCATCACCTTAGTCATAAAGGGGGTGCCCTGATCAGTCAGGATTTCTTTTGGTAAACCCATTCGGGAAAACACGTGAACCAACTCCCGAGCTATACTCTTTGCCGATCATAATCATAGTAGGCCTTTTGAAGTTCCTCTGTCAGATATGGCGCCAGCACTTCCGCCCACTGTGCTGGTGGGAGTCCCTCTCTCTCCGCAACACATTCAAAGACAGTCAAAAAGGCCACTATATTGTCCCCTCGAGTCATTTTCTGCATGGCTCCTTTGACAGCCTTTCGAATGGAAAACTTGCCCACTGACCTTGTTGCTGCTGTCACTGTGCTTCGGACCGCTTCAGCCAGTTTGCCGATCTGCTGCTGCTGCTGATCTTGTTGCTGCTGTCGCTGGAGCTAGATCTGCTGCGTCAGCAGTTTGGTGGTCTCTTGTTGCGCCATCTGCTGCTGTAGTAGTTGCTGGTGCTGTGCTTGTTGCGTTTGTTGAGCCTGTAACAGGTGTTTCAGCAGGTCCTCCATGATCCATGAGTCTGTGGCTGGGTGATTGCAGAATGCACCCAGGACATAGGATCCTATTACCACCTGTCTCACGAGTATGCTGGGATTTCTGCCCGCATTCTCCACCAACTGTAGCAGGGCGACTCACTTGCGGCGACAGGAAGTACGAGGAGGCAGCGTCTTCACATGTGATAACCAGAATGGTTTATTCTCCTTCATAAGCCATTCCACAGCAAACTAACGATGAAACACACAGACCCGCCCAGTGCTAACACCAGGCTCCACTATATGGGCCTATCACCACGCCCCTTGGGGAGGTATGTGGGTCCTGGACCCGCCCGTCTCTCACAGGACCCATAAGCCGGCCCCCTTTTGGACTAAGAAAACTCCCAGTGCTGACATGCACTAAGGAATATACGCCGACTTATGTCACAGACAACAGGCATCTCTGTGACATATACCTCCCATCAATTATACGACCCCTCGCCCTCTTACAATATATATATAGTGATGTAGCACTCATTAAGTGGGTTGCGGGTACACTCACTTGGCAGCGTTATTCAAATATTCAGTAATAGTATCTTCATTTAGATAAGATCATTTCTGGTTTATTTAGAAACAGCATGAACCATTTATAACGCAGTCTATTCATTATATTTTAGTGTTACACAAACACCATATACTTTAATGACCCACAACAGGGATTTGGGGACTCGGTTCCGGGCGTTGTAGTTCACGGGGGAATGTCACATGCGGCCTGTGCCTGGACCCGTGGCCTTGGTGGTCGCTAAAAAGGGGTTTTAAAAATAAAAAGAGTTTGTGACACCACCCACGTATCCGATAATGATACCTGCACTGCGGCAGACCTCCAGGGATGGTGATGAGGCAGCTAGTTGGTAACGCTCCCCGTAGGTGGAGCGGGATTCCCGGGGCAGTAATGGAAGAATGGAAAACTCACACAGGGATGCGGCTCTGCTGGTGGAGATTGTGCCACACAGTCTATGTTAAGGGCAGGATCAGGGGACCCAACAACAGACACACACACACTGGCAATTGTTTCCATACCTTTTACTGATGTTGTAGTTGAAAGTTACATCTAGGGTACAGTCCAGTTGGTCGGGTGGCAGCTCAGGATTTCCACACCTGATGAGTTATGGGGCCTCCTCTGTGCTGTGTGCGTACCTTAAGTGTTGCGCCCCAGGCCCTGGGGTACTCGGGTATCAGGCTCGATGGATGTTTTCACGGGGATGTCATGGTGGCAGTGCCTGAGCTCGTGGCCTGGGTGACACTTCAATAAGGGGTTATGTACAGGAGATAAGAGTTTGTTGTTGTCACGTGACGCCACCTGTAGTACCTGGTGATGGGCTACCAGCACCGCCAAAGTCCTCCGGAGGGCGATGGTAATGCGGCTGAGATGGCAAAGTTGGAGGTGGAGCTGGTCCTCCGGAGCAGCGTTCCTGAAAGTAAACAGGTTGATGAAGATAACGACACAAAGGCAAAGTCACTTTCTCCCGGGTACTTTACTCTAAAAGTTCCGCAGCAAAATACAGAGTCCACAGTTCAGCAAGATGATATTCAAACAGGTAGCTCTACGGGTGGCTGCAAGTGGATGCAAGGTGGTATGGTGGTACCCGTGGTATACCTTAGTTGACAAACCTGTGTCCTTTCTTCGCCGCCTAGGATGAGTCTATACGCAATGGCTCCTTGTAGGTAGACTTAGGGATCCCCTCCCTCGTGGTGAGGAAGCAGGCAGACCGCTCCATCTGGCTGGTTGCCGTAGCCGGTGAACAGACCGTAGCAGCCGGTTGACGACTTTCAGAGATGGACTCTGGCCGTTTCCTCGGGTCCGGAATTTCCTGGAGTATGGTCGCTCCACGCTGGGGTCCTCCCTTTCTTTCTAGGGTCCAGACTCCCTCGTCAGGCAGCCTCTCGCAGGATTCCCTCAGGATCCTCTCTCATCTTCCCTCCGGATCAGTGTAGAGCTGTCTGGGTTAACCTTCCGCCTCGTTGCACACTCCAACTCCTCCGACCCCGACTTTGTACTCTCAGACGCCCATTATCTGATTGTCTCTAATTCCCCCTAGAGGTGAATATATCTCCTTCCCTTGGGGTAACCTCCCACCACTACTCTGTGTGGGAGTGCAGGAATAGGTCCCACCCACTAGCCTAGGATCCACTTGCAGCTGGGGAAGATTAAACCTCTTTTATGGGTGCAATACCCCACTGTGACGCTTGACCATGTGGGGTGCCACATACCCCCCTGATGAAACATACTCGTCCTCGAGTATAGGTACCTGTTAACCAGAGAGTGAAAAACATTTTTCTTTTTATATTCAACATCACAATCAACCGGTAAACTATATATAGTCAAGCATACTTCAGTTTTCTTCCTATTTCTAGGAGGCACATTTTCTTTTAATGTTACACACACATTGCATCAGTGATTTTAGATCCCACGATCCTTGGGTCACCTGTTGGCAAAGATATTACTCTCCGGTTGTTACTATCTGCATAAAACATAATGAACTTTTGAGTCTATCTCGGCACAACGGTGACCGGTACTGTTGTGAATTCTGCTTGCGGATAATTGCAATTCTGACTGGGGTATTTAGGTTTGCAGAATTTCCTCAGTCCTTGGCAGTTGTCAATTGTCCTGGAGGTGTTTCACCTCTGCCTGGTCTCTTCCTGCCCTGCTGCAAAACTTCCAAGCTAAGTGAATGGTTTTGTTTTCTTGTGGCACATATGTTGTGTGCTTGTTTTGAAATTGTCTATTTTTGCTCAGGGTGCATGTCTGTCTTAACCTGCTCTCTGTTAGGAAGTTTTCTTACTAGGATTTATGTGCTATTCCTTTGTTATTGGCTTGTTCAGCTTTTGATTGTGTCAGCATATATTTAGGGGATTTAGGACCTACTCCCTCTCTCTTCCTGGTTGCTCTCCCGCAGTTTTGACCATATAGGTATGATCCTGTGTATGTTTTACTATGCTCAGCTGCTACTGTGACTGATGGTGCTGTTATTTTTACTTTGGGTATAACTATGTATGTACAACCCAGTCTTATACTTGCTCTGAGAATCATTTAAGGTGGAATTTCCTACCAGAATGGTGCACTTTATCTATTTATTATGTGGTTCTCTTTAGTATCTGTACTATTGCAATACATTCTGTATGTACATTGTAAAACCCATCTCTGTTCAGCAGTCAAGTACAACTGCCCTATACCTTGGTCTTAACATGTTGGTTTGAGTTGCATCTCAGAACCTCTGTTTTGTCACTTTTTTATCACACTTTTTACACATGATCTAATAAAGAAAAAAACATTTACTGCAATATACTCCATGTTTTCCTCCAGTTTTTAATATATTTAGCATAGTTGTATTCACAGGAGTTCCGCAGATTTAGAGGGCGCCGAGTCTTGAGTAGACTCAGGGGTATTTTTGTATTATCTGCTGTGGATGTTTTTGAAAGTATTTTATACTGACTGCAATAGTATTCTGTCCTGTTATTATCTATCTAGCTAGAAGTGGCCTCATTTGCTAGATTCTGTTTTCTGCCTGAGTGTGTCTATTCCTCTCTAACAGTCAATATTTGTAGGCGGCTTTCTATCCTTTTGGGGTTCTGCTCTGAGGCAAGATAGAATTCCTGTTTCCATCTTTAGGGGTAGCTAGTTCTCCGGCCGTGTTGAGTTATCTAGGGTATGGTTAGTCACATCCCACAGCTACTTCTAGTTGCCGGGTTAAATCAGGAACTGCAGTCAGTATAAGGTACCACTTCTCCTGTGAAAGATATTCATGCGGCTCCAAGGTAACGGAATCATAACACAGTACTAACAGTGTGGGTCAGGCGGTAACATATTGTCCAACACAGTCCAGTGTGAGTTATCACCGCCGGACCACTATATTTCTATCCCACATAATTAACTTGTAGGAAAAATAAAAGTTCTGCACAGGAGTCCATGACTCTCACTCTTTATAATGCAGGGAAATAAAGCTGGATTAAGGGGCTATTTACAGTCATAGTCTCTGCAACGGGAGTCTATTGCTGGCGGGATATACGAATTGCAAACCAGCCTAAGAGGCCTGGATGCCTTTCAGATGTAACCTGCTCACCTCGGTACAGATCACGATCCGGGTGTCCACACCGCAGGTACGCTTCAACGTCTCTTCTAGAAAAAAAAGATGTCATCCTGAAGTCCGGGCTCACGTAGGAATCCCCATCCTTCGTCGTGGTAAACGGAAATAACAGTTCCTTGGTGGCGCAACTCCAATGAAAGGGGGGCAGTGCTCGTGCTTCATCTCGAAGTCGCCAGGTAGCCTGTTCTTTTTAGAGCCATTCTTCTCTGCATCTTTGTCTTGCCACTTGGTCTCGCTGGTTCAAGGATGACTGGTATTCAGGTGTTGGTGAGTTACCGGTTGAGACTCTGGGCGACGCTCTGGTCTCCGCTGTGCTCACAATGGTAGGGGTACCTTGACGCTGCCACTGCCATGCGGACCACTATGCAGCTTCTGGGGTGCTCCCTCCTGAGGCTCCTTCTACGCCCTCTGGCTCCTCAAAGTCTGTTTCATTCTCCACCTCCTCAGCCTCCACGATCACGTCTGGTTGGTGTAGGGGACGTTCGCGCTGGCTCTAGCTGGAGATAGCTGCGGGTACGGGATGGTGGTGCTACAGGGGCTTCGGTCTGAGTCCCTGCATCCCGGGTCTGGACGGGTGGCGGTACGGATGGTAAGGAGGCACGGTACTCCACGACTGCCTGCACTGCTACCGCTGCCTCTCATGCTTCTTGGCCTTCTCTCATGCTCATCAGTTCACAGGCCCTCTCTGCACTCCACCGTCGGCATACCCATGCCAGGGCTTCCTCCATGTCCTGGCAGAGCCGTCCAAAAGCGTCTGTCCAGTAGTCGGCATCCCCCTCTATTGTTAAGAGGGACGTCGCTGCCGGGTCTCCTTGTGCGGCTCTGACCTGTTCTTTGACCTCACACACAATGTCTATCCAAAGGGGTGCCGCCATGTTGCCGGGTATGAAGGATTCTTTTCGTTCTGTCCTTCACCTTCCGGTTTGTCTCTTTATCGGCAGCCACTCCCGGAGAACTTCCTGTGGGGCGCCCCCCTGATTGAATGATGGCAATCGGGGCGGCCACACAGTTTTGCGCCTTTGTGTTGGCCCTCCTTCTTCTAGGGGCTGAAGCACACTCCCGGGCCTGCACATGGTGCTTAGTACATGGCTACGGCGCCATCTTGGGTCCTCCTGCAGTGATGGCGGGAACCCATTTTTGGCGCCTAGCAATGGCGGGAAAAGTTATTTTCAAAAGTCCAAGGCACACAGCACCCAGTAATACCAGGCACGATATCCTGTTCGTGACACAAGAAAGATATGTCGCGCCCCAGGCCCTGGGGTACTCGGTTATCAGGCTCGGTGGGTGTTTTTACGGTGATGTCACGGGTGGCAGCACCTGAGCCCGTGGCCTGGGTGACACTTAAATAAGGAGTTATGTACAGGGGATAAGAGTTTGTTGTTGTCCCGTGACGCCACCTGTAATACCTGGTGATGGGTCACCAGCGCTGCCACAGTCCTCCGGAGGGCGATGGTAATGCGGCTGAGATGACAAAGCTCCCTACTAACAGGTTGTTGAAGATAACGACACAAAGGCAAAAATCACTTTCTCCCAGGTACTTTACTCTAAACGTTCCACAGCAAAATACACAGTTCAGCAAGATGTTATTCAAACAGGTATCTCTAAGGGTACCTTTACACGCAGCAACTTTTCTAGGAATTTCACTGGCAACTTACTGGTTGCAGTGAAATCATGGACACATTGTTACATTTGTACACAGCAACAAGATAGAACAATGTGTCCATGATTTCACTGCAACCAGTAAGTTGCCAGTGAAATTCCTAGAAAAGTTGCCGCGTGTAAAGGTACCTTAAGGGTGGCTGCAAGTGGATGCCAGGTGGTATGGTGGTACCCGTGGTATACCTTAGCTGACGAACCCATGTCATTCCTTCCCCGCCTAGCATGAGTCTATACCCAATGGCTCCTTGTAGGAAGACTTGGGGATCCCCTCCCTCGTGGTGAGGAAGCAGGCAGACGACTCCGTCTAGCAGGGTACCGCAGCCGGTGAACAGACCGCAGCAGCCAGTTGATGACTTTCAGAGATGGACTCTGGCCGTTTCCTCGGGTACGGCGTTCCCGTGGTGGACTAAGGAATTTTCTGGAGTTTGGTCGTTCCATGCTGGGGTTCCTCCTTTCTCTCTAGGGTCCAGACTCCCTCTCTCAGGATGCCCTCAGGATCCTCTCTCATCTTCCCACCGGATCAGCGTAGAGCTGTCTGGGTTAACCTTCCGCCTCGTTCCACACTCCAACTGCTCCGACTTCAACTTTGTACACTCAGACGCCCATTATCTGACTAACTGTCTCTAATTCCCCCTAGAGATGCATATATCTCCCTCCCTTGGGGTAACCTCCCACCACTACTCTGTGGGAGTGCAGGAATGGGTCCCACCCAGCAGCCTAGGATCCACTTGCAGCAGGGGAGGATTGCACCTCTTTTACGGGTGCAATACCCCACTGTGACGCCTGACCATGTGGGGCACCACATAAGTCCTGGCCTGACTGAATTCTGACCAGGCCTCCCTTGTGTTCCTCACTTGTATAGCAGGCAAGGTGAACCTTCTTGGGTACTAATTCTCCTCTGTGGTCCCTGGTTCTATGTGAAACAGGGACCGCAGTATGCAGCACTGTGCTACAAGTGCTGCCAGGGCACTGAAGTCTCCCTGGTCCTCTGGTGTTCTCTGCTGGACTAACTGGACCCGTGCAAACTCGGACTCCGGCATCCAGGTTGCTTTGGTATTTTCCTGGGGTGAAAGAGTATGGTTCCTCTGCCCCTACTTTTTGTTCCTCGCCTTTCCTCCGACCCTTGCTCTTGGGTCCCATACACTGTCTAGGCTTCCCTCTAACATGGGCCTTGTGCGGCTCCGTTCACCAGGTGTCTTCCTCAGTACTGCTCCGTACTGAACTGTTAACTCCTCCCCTGTGCCTGAATTTATAGGGGACATTGCCTGAAGTCAGCAAGTAGAGCTCCCTCTTCATGTCTGGGGTGGAAGGTGTTGCATGTAAGTTTACCTGATGTGGAAATCCCTTCCTGCACCAGGTGTTCCTGTGGCAACCGTTTTGTAGGGGTGCCACAGTAACATCTGTTACGCCTGCGGATATGTCCACACAGTTTATTCACTGAGCCAGTCAATACGCATACGGCCCCAGTCTCTGGGGTTACATGCTCCACATAGCTCTGTAGGCTTCAGACTGCACCGTCCAGTCTTGATGTCCATGAGTTTTGGCAGACTCTATTCCCACACATGGTTTTTCTCACATATGCTACAAACAGGAAGTATGCAGCATGCTGTGCAGCCTCTAGGGCCTGGGCCGACATCACATCCTGTGATCAGGCAGAAGTCACATGATATCAACCTTGACCACACCCCTGGAGAAGGACAGGTATGTGAATGGCCATCCCTTCCCACACATCTGGCCATCCCTAAACCCAGCCCTAAATAAATATACATGTTTGTGGGACAACAGGACCCAGCAAACTGTCCTGGATTTAGATCACAGAACTCTGTCTGTGCAATCCATACCCATCTCTCTCGATACATCTAGTTGGTACATCACATACCCTCCCCCTCTGTTTAAACCAGTGGAGATGAACACATTACCATGATCCAGGTCCCCGAGAAAGGGCGTCCCTGTCATCTCGGACTACCAGATGAGGGGACCCAACCCATCTACAATAAGTGTTGGCTCCTGGAACATGATCCCTCACGTCACCTCATTTCTTAGAGAGCTACAGTCCGTTACTGTCACCGACTTCCTTTTTGCGATGAATGCGGCACCAGACGTTGTTATCTCACAATCCCAAGTCGGGAATTGGGTAGACCTCCCCTGACGGTCAATACAGCAGAGCGATTCACTTCTCCCTGTATCTATGGTCAGGCCCAACTCGGTATCATCACATACACTATTAAGTCTCCTGTCTTGGACCTTCATCATTGGTTTAACAGGGATTCACTATCCCTCAACCTATTACGCCCCCTATCTTCAGGACATCTTTGGATAGCTCTCTGTTGGCGCCTGTCTTCATCGCCTAGAGACTCATTGCACCCTATGTCTCTAGCTTCTGCTGTGGCTCTTCTATTACTGCAAAGACTCCCATTTTGTTGAGTACCATGATTTAAAGAGGCATCCAACCTTGGCAGCCACACTGTCTCTTGATTCTTGCTCTTTCCAGCCTTAACTGCTGTACTTCTTTTAGGTGAGTCATCCTAAACGTGAGAAGAATCCGCATATTGCCAAGACCTTCCACTGTACCTGACTCACCCAGGCCAGGGGACTCAGATCTCAGGCGCAGGCTGGAAGTCATTGGTGGCGTTGCCTGAGATTGTGGCCCTGGTGGTCAATGAAAAAGGGAAAAACAAAAATAATAAAAGAAGTTGTTCGTGACGCCACCTGTAGCTCCCGGTAATGGCATCGGCACTGCGGGAACCTCCGGGGTGATGGACGGCAGCCACATGTAGTAGCCCTCTACAGGTAGGGTGATGTCCCCGGGGTGTTGGAAGTAGGAATGGTGGAGTATGGCAGCACAGTCTCTGTGGAGCAAGGCAGGTAAATCACAGTTCATAGAAAGAAATCACCGACATGCTGCTCACTCTGAATGGGTACTTTACTCCGGTATTCTGCAGGGTTACAGGGTACTGCAGTTCTCTTTGCTGAGTAGTGGACCGGGTGGTTCTGGCAATGAGCAGTGTCCCTCTGAGGCTCCACTGGTGTTCCTTCTCTATTACGCTCTCTGTCCCTTGCTCTGCTGCCCTGCTCGGATGCCGCTTGTTAGACCAGGCCCGTCGAGATATATGGGATCCAGTTATCTCTCCAAGGAGAACCCAACTCAGTCTAGTGCTTCTGGTTGGGACCGTGCTTGTTGTAGGGCGGTTGGATTGTGCTTCTAAGAAGTCATCGACCACTCCGGGTTTGTGGTTCAGGGATTCAGCCGGCTGAGCGCTTCGGAGTCGGTACTCCAGTTTGGACTGGACTACGGTATTTGGTTACCCTTCTTTACCTTGGCCCCTTTCTCTTCTGAGTCACCAGGTTGAGGTGCCCTCCCTGTTAGCTTCATTTCTGCTGTTACTCTTACTTTCCCTTCTGCAGCTCTGCTATTCTGCTGCACTTCAGTTCTCTTCCTGTTCACCGTCTCCTCAGCAGACCTTCCACTCTCTCCTCTCACTAACTCTTTGCTGCTTTCCCCACTTGCTTTATCACCTAGCTTCTCCTCCCACCAGGATCGGTTACCCTAGTAACGGGCAGTCTGATTGCTTCACCTATCACTAGGTGTTTGTATGTGGTGCTAGAGCCTCAGGCTTCTAGTACTCATTACCAAAACAAAGCATACCACAGCTTCAGTCAGGGGTGCAGTACCCTTTTGTAGTGCATTGTTAGTGGGGCGCTACATTCCCACCATGATGAATGGAACAATACCCACTTCCCTGGGTATCTTGTCCTCGCTAGTATCAGGAATTCTTACTCTCATCACTCCAGAATTATCCACCATTTCCTGCATGAGTCGTCCGTTTTTCCCGATGACTCCTTTCAGCAGAGCACTAGGCATCTGGACATCATCTTCTAGTAGATTTCGGGCTCTCCTCATAAGCGCTAGCTGCCTAGCAGCTTCTTTGTTCTTCAGCCAGATCAACCACTTCATGCGAACACACCTCAAGTGAGTGCATGTCTCTCAGGATAGTAACCTGATCCACTGTGACTTCGGATGTGGAGAGAACTACTAGCTGTTTAGCTTCTGGGGACCAGTACACCATACAGGTTTCCATGGTCTTCTTAAAGTCATCATGCACAGACTCTCTGGCACACTCTTCTCTCAAGTCTTCCAGAACCTCTATCAGGCACTTGAACAAGAAAGTCTCTCCCTTCTCTACTGTCACAATATGCTCAGTTTCTGGAATCAGCTCTCTCTGGACTTCCACCTTTTCAAGATGGTTTATCAGAATGATTTAAAGAGTAGAGGCAGGCTCACTTGTCAGTTACTTGGGTGATCCAGTAAGAAATCGCAATTAATTAGGGTATCTGGGCACGCCAAAAATTTGTAACACACAACACAATAAAAATGTTATTGTGAATCAAAGTTCCATCTTTTATTACCGCAAGTCAAAACAAGTTGGAGTTGGAGGGAGCAAAAATCTCTGAAGGTGAAACTGCTGAGACCCAAGCAAGCGCTGAAGGTGAAAGTGCCGAGACCCACTAAAAGGCTGAAGCTGCCGCTGCTGAGACCCAGGTAAAGACCAAGGGTGCAGAAGTGGAAGAAGCTAGAGAGGAAATGAGGTCTGAAGCAGATACATCCTCAAGCTCTGGAGGATGGAAGGAGCGAGGTAAGGAGGCTCAAGGAAATGGTACAAGCTCATTTAAAGCAGGAGAATCTTCGGAGAAATGCTGTTAAGAGCTGAGTAAGTGCACTGGAGAGAGAGATGTCTGAAAGGACTTTGCTAATAAAGGAGCAGTTGAAGCAAGAACTTTGGAAACAGACTGCAGAGTGCCGAGTAAGTGTGCTGGAAAGAGATATCCAAGCTCAGAGGTCGCCTGTCAGAAAGCCACACAGAGAATAAGGCAGTCATGGAAAAGATGGAGCGGCAGGTGTCCGTTCTGATAAACCAAAAATTTATAACACACAACACAACAAAAATGTTATTGTCAATCAAAGTTCCATCTTTTATTGCCGCAAGTCAAGACAAAAAGAGCCCTCCCAACGGCCATAACATAGGCCTTTATCAAGGGTCTCGGGTCTAAATGGTACAACAGAAAGAAAAAACAAATAATGAACAATATTACTATGATGTATTCGTGCTCATTGCTTAGTGAAAGATAATGTGCAAATATATATATAGGCAATAAAAGTTGGAGATTAAAGTGGTGACGTCTGAAACGACGAGTAATCTATCGGGGGTGAGAAGGTGAGATCCTAACTACATAATCGAGTTTAAAAAGAAGAAGAATAGAGATCAGGTCAAAATTGAAAAAAGGAAAAGGAGAAAAAAGGATAAAGTAATTGACTACTATATATAGAAAAATCACCGTATTTGTAGAGATGTGGACTTCTCAACACAAGGAGATCTCGGTCAATCTGGATCAAGGATCAACCCAAAAAAAAGTGCTGGTCTCAAAGAGATGGGGGAGGGGAAAAGGGTATTATAAATGGATTTATAACTCAAGTTCAGTTTGATAAAATTCAATCTATAATGCGAGGAGAATCTTATTCCCTATGTTACCTCAAAATAAACATCAAGATCTACAACCCCATATACAGTGGACTGAAGCAATATGCATTGTGAAACTTATTAACTATTTGAGCAATATCATCTATCAATATCAGGCAAAGGCCATGTGATCTATTATGATGTGATCTCAAGTGAGTTGTCCATTCATAAGCCTATTAGAGTGCACTCTAGGATTTCAACTTTTTGTCAAGTGAAATATCTTGTGTTTTATAGAAATTACCTTAATCCTCTTTTAATAGGATAATTGTGGACTGAAAAAGACCAGAGGTCTTTTATTCTAGTTATCTGAAAGTAAGGGTGCTGATTAAATCAGACTACACATACTATAAGGAGATAGAAAGATGGTTGGTTACATACCAGGGGTATAAAAGGCAGATGCTCTAGGATATAAGCCTAAGAGAGGAGGAACAAGTCAGATCACAAGGGGTTAAAGCGCTTGGAGAAGAGGTGTATGGGTGCAAGAGTATACCTGTCGGCTGGTGCAAAAATCGTGAGCGGTGGTGTTGTGCGGCCGCTCTGTGTTAGGCGCCGCTACTTATGGGCAGGAGGCGGGCCCAACAGGACATCACTTCTGGCGTGTGGAACGCACGGAAGATCCGTCCGCTGAACCGAAAGCTTGTGCATGCGTAGTGCGCGGTGTTGTCTGTTATAAGGTACTAGATATACTTCACAAAATTTGTTTTCAATAGAGGATTATGACCTAGTCACCAAATTTGATTAGATGTTTTCATTAAAAATTTATTGTAATAAGTCAGTTATGGAACACTGTATGACCCATTCAACACTCTGTTTTAACAGATGTAAAAGATTTTGTCTTATTATGTGAGCATATTAATGGAACCCCTATGTATGTAATCATATATACTTGTGATATATAACCTTTGTTACTTAATATTATTTTTAGCTTGTTATTATTCCATTGCATTGATGTTTGAAACCTAATTGCCCTTCTCTGTATCTCTTACAGACTCATTACTGAAATAGGATGGCACTGATCGGCACACCATCACCACCTTAGAGTCTAGTGTCACCAAGACAAGCACATTGCACTTGTTTAATAATGCTTTCCTATGTTCAGATGATATAAATACACAGCGCACGCGCAGACATCACCGCGCACTACGCATGCACAAGCTTGCGGTTCAGCGACCGGATCTTCCATGCGTTCCACACGCCAGAAGTGACGTCCTGTTGGGCCCGCCTCCTGCCCATAAGTAGCGGCGCCTAACACAGAGCGGCCGCACAATGCCACCGCTCACGATTTTTGCACCAGCCGACAGGTATGCTCTTGCGCTCAGACACTTCTATCTCCAAGCGCTTTAACCCCTTGTGATCTGACTTGTTCCTCCTCTCTTAGGCTTATATTCTGGAGCATCTGCCTTTTATATCCCTGGTATGTAGCCAACCATCTTTCTATCTTCTTATAGTATGTGTAGTCTGATTTAATCAGCACCCTTTCTTTCAGATCACTAGAATAAAAGACCTCTGGTCTTTTTCAGTCCACAATTATCCTATTAAAAGAGGATTAAGGTAATTTCTATAAAACACAAGATATTTCACTTGACAAAAAGTTGAAATCCTAGAGTGCACTCTAATAGACTTAGGGTGCGTGCACACGATCAATGTACGCAGCGTTTTCGACGCAGCGTCTTACCGCTGCGTCCAAAACGCTGCATAGTACAGTACAAGCATAGTGGATGGGATTTCAAGAAATCCCATCCTCACTATGCTTTACCTGCCCGCAGCGTCTTTGGAGCTGCTGTGCGGGTTTCCGGGAGTCCGCTCCTCCGCAGCATGTTTATTTCATGCTGCGGAGTCGGAAGCGGCTCCCATCGGGGGACTACAGGGAGAATCCGCCCCGCACCCGCCGCACACGGTGAGTACAGGGTGGCTGCGGTCTACCTGCAGCCACCGGCGGCTTCACTCAGGTCCGGAGGAGCTGCGTTAAACACGCAGCTCTTCTGGACCGTGTGCACGCACCCTTATGAATGGACAACTCACTTGAGATCACATCATAATAGATCACATGGCCTTTGCCTGATATTGATAGATGATATTGCTTTAAATAACTCAAATCTATTATATAATTGCCGTAGCTGACTTCCGTCAGACCGGCGCTACTTCCTGTGGCTTTGTTCGCGTAACTGGGTAATTTCTCCAGAACTCTGTCGGGGCCGCGTAGTGGCCCCTCGACTCGCGAAGCCCCATGCCCATATGCCTCTCCGCCCGTAAGCCCCGCCGCTTCCTAAGCTCCTGCTCTCGCTACCCCCACCCCCCGCCGCCCCTAAGCCCTAAGCTCCGCCGCCTCCTAAGCCTCCGCCGCCCCTAAGCCCCTACCCCCTAAGCACCCGCCGCCCCTAAGCCCCTACCTCCTAAGCCCCGTTGCCTCCTAAGCCTCCGCCACCCCTAAGCCCCTACCCCCTAAGCACCCGCCGCCCCTAAGCCCCTACCCCCTAAACACCCGCCACCCCTAAGCCCCTACCCCCTAAGCACCCACCGCCCCTAAGCCCCTACCCCCTAAACACCCGCCGCCCCTAAGCCCCTACCCCCTAAACACCCGCCGCCCCTAAGCCCCTACCTTCTAAGCACCCGCCGCTCCTAAGCCGCCGCTCCTAAGCCCCTACCCCCTAACCACCCGCCGCTCCTAAGCCCCTAAGCCTCCGCCGCCCCTATGCCCCTACCCCCTAAACACCCGCCGCCCCTAAGCCCCTACCCCCTAAACACCCGCCGCCCCTAAGCCCCTACCTTCTAAGCACCCGCCGCTCCTAAGCCCCTACCCCCTAAACACCCGCCGCCCCTAAGCCCCTACCCCCTAAACACCCGCCGCCCCTAAGCCCCTACCTTCTAAGCACCCGCCGCTCCTAAGCCGCCGCTCCTAAACCCCTACCCCCTAACCACCCGCCGCTCCTAAGCCCCTAAGCCTCTGCCGCCCCTAAGCCCCTACCCCTTAAACACCCACCGCCCCTAAGCCCCTACCCCCCGCGAACAAAGCCACAGCATGGGGCTGTAGTGTACACCGCTATGGTATACTACAGCCCCATGCCCATACGCCTCTCCGCCCGTAAGCCCCGCCGCTTCCTAAGCTCCTGCTCTCGCAACCCCCACCCCCCGTCGCCCCTAAGCCCTAAGCCCCGCCGCCTCCTAAGCCTCCGCCGCCCCTAAGCCCCTACCCCCTAAGCACCCGCCGCCCCTAAGCCCCTACCTCCTAAGCCCCGTCGCCTCCTAAGCCTCCGCCGCCCCTAAGCCGATACATTCTAAGCACCCGCCGCTCCTAAGCCGCCGCTCCTAAGCCCCTACCCCCTAACCACCCGCCGCTCCTAAGCCCCTAAGCCTCCGCCGCCCCTAAGCCCCTACCCCCTAAGCACCTAAGCCTCCGCCGCCCCTAAGCCCCTACCCCCTAAGCACCCGCCGCTCCTAAGCCCCTAAGCCTCCGCCGCCCCTAAGCTCCTACCCCCTAAACACCCGCCGCCCCTAAGCCCCTACCCCCTAAACACCCGCCGACCCCTAAGCACCCGCCGCCCCTAAGCCCCTACCCCCCCGCCCTAAGCCCCTACCCCCTAAACACCCGCCGCCCCTAAGCCTCCGCCGCCCCTAAGCCCCTACCCCCTAAACACCCGCCGCCCCTAAGCCCCTACCCCCTAAACACCCGCCGCCCCTAAGCCTCCGCCGCCCCTAAGTCCCTACCCCCTAAGCACCCGCCGCTCCTAAGCCCCTAAGCCTCCGCCGCCCCTAAGCCCCTACCCCCTAAACACCTGCCGCCCCTAAGCCCCTACCCCTAAACACCCGCCGCCCCTAAGCCTCCGCCGCCCCTAAGCCCCTACCCCCTAAACACCCACCTCCCCTAAGCCTCCGACGCCCCTAAGCACCTACCCCCTAAGCACCCGCCGTTCCTAAGCCCCTAAGCCTCCGCCGCCCCTAAGCCCCTACCCCTCCGCCCCTAAGCCCCTACCCCCTAAACACCCGCTGCCCCTAAGCCTCCGCCGCCCCTAAGCCCCTACCCCCTAAGCACCCGCCGCTCCTAAGCCCCTAAGCCTCCGCCGCCCCTAATCCCCTACCCCCTAAGCACCTAAGCCTCCGCCGCCCCTAAGCCCCTAACCCTCTACCCCCTAAGCACCTAAGCCTCCGCCGCCCCTAAGCCCCTAACCCCCCGCCCCTAAGCCCCTACCCCCTAAACACCCGCCGCCCCTAAGCCTCTACCCCCTAAACACCCGCCGCCCCTAAGCCCCTACCTTCTAAGCACCCGCCGCTCCTAAGCCCCTAAGCCTCCGCCACCCCTAAGCCCCTACCCCCCGCAAGCCCCTACCCCCTAAGCATCCGCCGCCCCTAAGCCCCTACCTCCTAAGCCCCGCCGCATCCTAAGCGCCGACCCCCTAAGCCCCGCCGACTTCTAAGCTCCCGCTGCTGTCCCCCGCCGCTGTCGCTATCCCCTAAGGCGCTACACCCTAAGCCCCCACCGTCCCCTAACCCACCGCCGCCGTCGATCACTTACATGTCTTCTTCTTCATCTTATCCTCCATCTGATCCACAAGTCCTCCGTCCGCCCAGGCGTCCTCTTCGTCCGGCCCCGGGGGTCTTCTCTCTTCTTTCCGCCATCTTCCGCTGCGACCTCCTCTTCTCTTCTGTTCTCATTGCCATAGAATGGACGACAAATCGTCCATTCTATGTCTATGAGAAGTGAGGCGCTATTCTGATTGGTCGCGGTCTACTGCCGCCAGCCAATCAGAATCGCGCCTCACTTCCCATAGACATACATTAGCGGCGTCTCGGCAAATTTATGGCCGGGTCCCTGGTTCTCTTTCGCGGCCATAACATCGCGGACACACCGCTATGTATGTCTATGGGAAGTGAGGCGCGATTCCGATTGGTCGCTGTGTGCTTCCGCTGACCAATCAGAATCGCGCCTCACTTCCCATAGACATACAATGGCCGCTTTTCGAGTTTCAAATTTAGCGCTAAAAGTGAGGCGCGATTGTGATTGGACAGCGGAAGCACACAGCGACCAATCACAATCCCACCTCACTTCCCATAGACATACATAGCGGTGTGTCCGCGATTTTATGGCCGCTAAATAGAACCAGAAGGACGGTCATAAAATCACGGACACACCGCTATGTATGTGTATGGAAAGTGAGGCACTGTTCTCATTGGTCGCTCTGTGCTTCCGCTGACCAATCAGAATTGCGGCGCACTTCCCATAGACATACAATGCGCGCTTTTCGAGTTTCAAATTTCCCGCTAAAAGTGAGGCGCGATTGTGATTGGACAGCGGAAGCACACAGCGACCAATCACAATCGCGCCTCACTTGCCATAGACATACATAGCGTTGTGTCCGCGATTTTATGACCGTCCTTCTGGTTCTATTTAGCGGCCATAAAATCGCGGACACACCGCTATGTATGTCTATGGGAAGTGAGGCGCGATTGTGATTGGTCGTTGTGTGCTTCCGCTGTCCAATCACAATCGCGCCTCACTTTTAGCGCTAAATTTGAAACTCGAAAAGCGCCCATTGTATGTCTATGGGAAGTGAGGCGCGATTCTGATTGGTCAGCGGAAGCACACAGCGACCAATCGGAATCGCGCCTCACTTCCCATAGACATACATAGCGATGTGTCCACGATTTTATGGCCGGGGCCCTGGTTCTATTTTCGGCCAGGGGACTCGCCTCTCATCCGTCGTTCCACGGAGCTGGAAACTCGCAATGAGCGCTTCGCGGCAATAGCTAGCGTATCACCAACGACTCGCAATGATTGCGAGTCGTTGGGAAGTCGCGAGCAATGTCCGCCAAACGCTCATTGCGAGTTTGCGGCTCCGTGGAACGACGGATGAGAGGCGAGTCCCCTGGCCGAAAATAGAACCAGGGGCCCAGCCATAAAATCGCGGACACACCGCTATGTATGTCTATGGGAAGTGAGGCGCGATTCCGATTGGTCGCTGTATGCTTCCGCTGACCAATCAGAATCGCGCCTCACTTCTCAATGCATCTCTATGGGAATGCGTCCTCCAATCACAATCGCGGCGCCATTTTTTAAACAATACAGCGACCAATCACATTCATGGCGCCATGTTTCTGAGGTTGCCGCCTACCAATCAGATAAGGCCGCTTATTTATTGCGCGAAATTTGAATCTTCAACCTCTTTGAATCCTGTTTGCGAGACAAAGAAAAACTACCGCTGGACCATCTGTTGGACTATCGTTCGCCCAAGAAATCCATCCTTCGTGAGGGTCTTTGAGGGACAACGAGAAGCTACCGCTGGAGCATCTGTTGGACTATATTTCAGCCAAGATATCCATCCTTCGTGAGGGCTGTCGGGAAGCAAGCGCCGGATCGACTTCTGCGATAGATCAGCTAAGATATCCTTTCTTAAAACTAACTTTTCACATCAGAGGCTATATTCCTGATGCTACGTTTTTTTTCACCTCTTTTGCTATCTTTTCTTTTCACCACTTTTACTATCTTGCGCCATGCAGCGCCAATCGGCGCTGCATGGAGCCTGCGCCACAGTTCGGACACTTCGCCGCTAAAAGCGCCGACTTCTGCGCTAGAAGCGCAAACTTCGGCGCTTCTAGCGGCCTCCTCGGTCTATGAGACCGCTGTGCCCGAATACTCATTCAGGCGATGCCCATACAACTTCCCGGTGACCGCCGACTAATCGGATTCTCAGTGCCTCTTCCCATAGAGATGCATTGAGAATTGAGGCACGATTGTGATTGGCCGCTGTGTATTTTCAAATATCCCGCCGCGATTGTCATTGGACGGCGCATTCCCATAGAGATGCATTGAGAAATGAGGCGCTATTCTGATTGGTTGCTGTGTGCTTCCGCTGACCAATCACAATCGCGCCTCACTTCCCATAGACATAGAATGGGCGCTTTTGGAGTTTCACATTTACCGCTAAAAGTGAGGCGCGATTCTGATTGGTCAGCGGAAGCACACAGCGACCAATCGGAATCGAGCCTCACTTCCCATAGACATACATTGCGGTGTGTCCGCGATTTTATGGCCGCAATAGAGAACCAGAGACCCGGCCATAAATTTGGAGACACGCCGCTAATGTATGTCTATGGGAAATGAGGCGCGATTTTGATTGGTTGCTCTCTGCTTCCGCTGACCAATCAGAATCGCGCCTCACTTCCCATAGACAAACATTAGCGGTGTATCGCGAAATATATTGCCGGCCTTCTGGTTCTATTTTCGGCCACGGGCTCGGCTATTTCCGGTCAAAAAATTTTTTTTTCAGTATTTATGTCTCTTTATTTTTAGCTATTTTTCTATCTATATTCTTATATAGATATAGAGACATAGATTGATAAGAAAATAGATAGAAAAATAGATACAAATAAAGATAGATAAATAGAGAAAAAAAATTTTTTTTACCGGAAATAGCCGCGGCCTCTGGCCGAAAATATAACCAGAAGGTCGGCCATATATTTAGCAACACACCGCTAATGTATGTCTATGGGAAGTGAGGCGCTATTGTCATTGGTCGGCGTTAGCACACAGCGACCAATCAGAATCGCGCCTCACTTCCCATAGACATACATAGCGGAGTGTTGCCGATTTTATGGCCGGGTCCCTGGTTCTATTTTGCGGCCATAAAATCGCGGACACATCGCTATGTATGTCTATGGGAAGTGACCCGTGATTCTGATTTGGGCGCTGTGGATTTTCAAAAATGGCGCCGCGATTGTGATTGGACGGCGCATTCCCATAGAGATACATGGAGAAATGAGGCGCGATTCTGATTGGTTGTTGGATATGGCGGTTTGCTTCCGATTGATCGGCGCTCAGCGGGGAAAGCGGCACTTTCCTTGCCGAGCGCCTGGTTCGATTTTCGGCCATGCTGTTCGGGAGGGTGGAAGTCTGTAGCTCCGCCCCGCTGTGTAGTGATTGGACAGCGGCATCTTCACACAGTAGCGCCGACCAATCGGATTCATGGCGCCATGTTTATGAAGTTTCCGCTCTCCAATCAAATTGCGGCTGGCGTCTGCCGGCTTTTTATGAATGAACATTTCGCGTCCGCCATGTTACAGCGCGAAATTTGAATTTGTGAACTATGTATAAGTTAAAAAGCTGTTTTCACAGTAAAATCTCGCATCTGAGTATATATTCCTAATGTCTATGCTTTTATTAACCCTTTCTTTATACTAATTTCATATTAGCTACCTTTCACCATATTGACCTCTTTTTTTCTAACTTTATTAACCCCTTCTATTCTATTTCTGCTCCACTTGCTATCTCACTATGTGCTGTACTAAGGCCATTTCTACATTAACCTCTTCTATGCCTTTTGCATTTTACTTTTCCCACACACTGTTTTATATGGTTCAAACTGCTACATTAACCCCTTCCATTCTGTTTGCTATTCACTAACTGTGTCACTATGTGCTGTTCTCATTACATTTGAAAATTAACCCCTTCTATTCTATTTGTCCTCCACTTGCTATCTCACTATGTGATGTACTAAGGGCATTTCTACATTTACTTCTTCTATGTCTTTTGCATATTAATTTTTTGTCACACTGCTTTATAGGGTTCAAACTGCTACATTAACCCCTTCCATTCTGTTTGCTATTCAAACCTTCCTAGCGGTATTCCCGAGCCTGATTAACATTCACTGCCAGAAGCGGTAACCCCGAGTCAAGCTCGCCCGAGGTCGCGGCAGATGCGGTGAAAAAACCGCATCTGCCGCACTTGCCGCATACCCGCCGCACTCGCGGCGCGGTTGCGGTAATCGCTATAGTAAGTATAGGGGGACTTGCGGCACGTGCGGCAAGTGCGGTTTTGCACTTGCAGCAGGTGCGGCCGCGAAAAAAACGCACTTGCCGCATCTGCCGCAACTCCCCCTATACTTACTATAGCGATTACCGCAACCGTGCCGCGAGTGCGGCGGCTATGCGGCAAGCGCGGCAGATGCGGTTTTTTTCACCGCATCTGCCGCGACCGCGGGTAAATGGTACCGCTTTTACCACAAAATTCCTGAAAGATTCACCCCGCCAGGGAGGTTGACTGTGTCCCTATATGCTGTACTCATTACATTTGACAATTACCCTCTTCTATACCTTTTCTTTCTTATTTTCTCTTCTACACTGTTTTATAGGAGTGCAAGTACTACATTAACCCCTTTTATTGTCTTGGCTATTCACTGCCTATGTCACTATGTGGTGTACTACTGCCATTTTAATCCTAATTTCTTTAATACTATGTTTCATTTTATTGATTGTGCCGTATTTTGTACGCGTGCCAGTGCAATATTAACCCCTTACAGACTGTTCTTTATTTTATTTCTACGTGCAGTGTGTCGTTACACTGTTATGAGTACATTAACCCATTATATGCTATTTTGCTTATATTTCATACTAATTAGTATGTAGGACTACTAACTGTCTTATATTTAACACTTTGGATTGAATGCTACCTGTCCCTTTCACATCAGCGGTAATTTTAAATCGTGGCAGATGTCGTGAAAATATCGCATCTGCTCTGCTTGCTGCATAGCTGCTGCATAACTGCTGCACTTGCAGTCCGGTTCCGGTAATCGCCACAGTCAGTATATAGGGACTTGCGCCAGATGCCGCAAGTGCACTTTGGCTCTTGCGCCAGGTGCTGCCGCAAAATAGATCACGGTCGCCCCACCGTTTTTTATCGCCTCACCACCTGCCGAAATGCTAAACCCTAATTGCCGCACCTGCCGCAAGTAACTATATACTGACTATGGCGATTAACGCAAGTGCAGCGGTTATGCTGCGGCTATGCACCAAACGCTGCAGATACAGTTTTTTAACCGCATCTCATGCTATTTCTAATTACCGCTAATGTGAAAGGGCCTGTCGTCACAGTAGGACATTAACTACTTTTAAATACCAAATATATTGCTTGCATGCCATTTTACACTGTATGACCGACTGGGGCCCCTTTCACACGCGTGTTGTACATGCTGATTTACATTATTCCATAACAGGTGCAAATATTTCCATTATTAACGTTAGTTCACCATAACCGTCACCACGGCTGCGGTTGCGTAAGGTCACGCTACATCGCCTGATTAACGTTGATTTTTACATTGACATGCCTGTTTCACCATGTACTCCAGAAGTGGATTTATTTCTATTTTCACCATGCTTGGGTCACATTGTGCCATTTCACGCTCACTGCTAATGACACTGTTTCCACCAACTCCAGCAAGAAACACAAAAAAAAGTACTTTCCCTATAATCCCAAAACCCTACGTTTAAGGTATAAAATAACACTACTGCTCCCATTTTGCACCACCTTCTGCAACTCCACCCCTGCTGCCAGTTATGCGGAACTTCCTGTCATATTGGTAATTTAACCGCTTTTTTTACAATGTTGGAAATCTGCTTTTACAACGTGCCTCTCAAAGGGCCCTTACATCCATTTGTATTGCCTTGAAGTCTCTTTTAAAGGACTTTAAACACACTGATTGCCATTCACTACTCCATACAGTAAACATCGTGAAATATTTCTTTCGTACTTTAAAGAAGTTCATCATTTCATTTTCACAGGTTATTGAAATACACACTTTCCTTTTATTGTTTTTGCCTATTTAGACATAGTTATTATTGATTGTTTCCTTAACTAACACACTCTAGCTCATTTTGGATTTGATTCACTGACTATTCTTACTAAGATGAGCTCTCCAACAAAAAATATCGCTCTTGCCAAGGAGGCTGCATCTACGCCTAAGAAGCGTGCAGAGGAGACTTCGGAAGAGAGACGTCTTCGGTTAGATCTTCATAATGTTGCTAAGGCGAAACGCACTGCAGAGGAGACTTCAGAAGAGAGGCGTCTTCGCTTAGATAGTGATAAGGCTGCTAAGGCGAAACGCACTGCTGAAGAGACTTCGGAACAGAGACGTCTTCGCTTAGATCGTGATAAGGCTGCTAAAGCCAAACGCATTGCAGAGGAGACTTTGGAAGAGAGACGTCTTCGGTTAGATCGTCGTAATGCTGCTAAACTGAAACGCATATTGCCAAACTGTCTTCTCCAATGAGACGTTTTCGGTTGGATGTTGCGAAGGCGGACTCGAAGAAACTTATTGCTGAACTGTCTTCTGAAGAAAGAAGTCAACAAAAGTCAAAAAGAGCCATGGATCCGCAAGGCAGACGGAAAAAACAACAACTTACTGTCACTGAAGAACCGTCTGACAAAGATACTATTCCTGCCTCTTCGTGTACTGACATTCTACCAAGTGAACAGCCTTTAACACCTTCCATGACTTCCATGGAAAAAAAAGAACCAAAGGTTCAAAAGGAGTCTGTCCGCATGCGCAAGAAGCGTGCCGAGGAGAGTTCTGAAGAAAGACGACTTCGCTTGGATAAGGAAAAGGCTGCTTTGAAAACACGGATTTCAAAAGAGTCTTTGGAAGGAAGGACGGAAGGATTAGGCAAAAAATCCATGCCTGCCCGTCAAAGACGCAAACAACAAGAGTTCATGCCTACAGGAGATCCGTCTGACCCTCATACTGCTGCCACCTCTTCCTCTGAGCCTCATACTGCTGCCACCTCTTCGTCTGAGCCTCATACTGCTGCCACCTCTTCGTCTGATCCTCATACTGCTGCCACCTCTTTGTCTGATCCTCATACTGCTGCCACCTCTTTGTCTGATCCTCATACTGCTGCCATCTCTTCTTCTACTGTGTTAACTACAACTGAACAGCGTTTACCACATCGCAAGGCCACATCTAAACGAAAACACTCTGCTGAGGAGACGCCATACAGCAAACAGTGTAACATTTTGAGGCTTAAAAGGAAAAGACAGATGCGTCAAGATACAGAGTCGCCTACATCTAGAACAGTCCGCTTGACCCATTTGGCTGCATCACGTCGTGACGAACGACAAAGTTTTTCCACTTCAACATTGCAAGAGCCAGAACGGAATATATATTCAACTTCTTCTTTTCTTGAATGTTTTGATTCTACGTCCCTTCCACGTCTCATCTATGTAGGATTACACAATAAACTTCTACCTTTCTTATCTTCACCTTTCCCTCATCCAATGGGATTTATTGATCAGGATTTTGCCATTCCAGAACATACCTGTGGTTTCATGAATGTAATATGTGAACATTGTGAGGCTCGACATTTTACTGATGAACGCCCATCAGATAAACACTTTACTCTTTGTTGCCACAAGGGAAAAGTAAAGGTACCATTACCTCAATACCTGGAGGTCTTCCAACGCCTGCTGAAAGGAGAGAGTGAGTACAGTAAAAATTTGATGGAGAATATCAGGAGCATTAATAGTTCTTTTGCTTTTGCCTCCATGGGTGCCCATGTTTCTCCACCACCTGGACACGGCCCTTACTGTTTCCGAATTCATGGGCAAATTTATCATCGCACTGGAACACTCCATCCTGCTCAAGATCAACCTCCAGCATATGCACAACTCTACATTTTAGATACTGCAAGCGCTGTAGAACAACGGATACAGTCTCCAGAAAATGTGAAATGTCATCCTACTTTAATGAGTATCATTGCTCTTCAATTGGATAATATTAATCCCTTTGTTTCGGCCTACAAAATGTTACGTGACGTTGAATTAGAAGAACAACAGAAGGCAGTAGAACATGGCACCATCATGCCAAATATTATCATGGCCATTAAACAAGACAGACAGCAAGACCCTAGACGCTATAACAATCCTACTGTCCATGAAGTTGCAGTGGTCTTTGAAAATGCTGATGGAGAGCCACCATTCAATAGAGACATTTTAATTAATTTGAAACCTGATCCAAATAACCCCTTGGCCCCAAAAACACAGCAAGTCAGTATTCTACACAGCAATTTAGATGCATTACTCTATCCCTTATTTTTCCCTCATGGAGAACAAGGTTGGCATGAGGGACTCAAGCATCAAGGCCAAAGTCAACGTAGGGTTACACAGCTCCAGTATTACTGCTATTTGTTGTCTGTACGGAATCGGTTCAATCCTGTCCTGAATGGTGGTAAACTAACACAGCAGTACTTAGTGGATGCGTATGTGAAAATCGAGGCTAATCATTTAAATTTTATCCGTCAACACCAAAAGGATATAAAAGTGGAGGATTATTGCGTACTCCAGGAACATCTCCTGAAACAATCTGTTGAGAAAGGTATTCCCATTGGCAAGACAGTCATTTTACCATCTTCCTTTGAGGGCAGTCCCAGAAACATGCAGCAACGCTATCAGGATGCCATGGCTATTGTGACTAAATTTGGACGACCGTATCTTTTTGTAACCATGACCTGTAATCCTAAATGGAGGGAGATTACAAACAATTTAGAGCCATGGCAGCGTGTGGAACATAGACCTGATTTAGTCGCCCGTGTCTTCAGAATTAAACTGGAAGCATTATTAAAAGACATTAACACTGGATTACTTGGCAAAGTTTGTGCAATGGTTCATGTCATAGAATTCCAAAAGCGGGCCTACCACACGCTCACATTTTGATCATTCTGGATAGCAAATCCAAACTAAGAACTGAGGTTGAAGTGGATAATATAGTTTGGGCTGAAATCCCTGATCCAGAAGATTACCCTGTGCTCCATGAAATTGTGATGCAACACATGATTCATGGACCCTGTGGACAACACAATCCCAATTCTCCATGTATGGATCTTGGAAAGTGTAAAAAAGGTTTTCCTAAAGATTTTCAAACAAGAACAGTCTTAGCTAAGGATGCATACCCTACTTATCAAAGAAAGGAAGGACCATCCTTTTAACACTATTCAAAGATGATTGATAATTCTTGGGTTGTTCCCTATAACCCTTATCTACTATTAAAATACAAGTGTCATATTAATGTTGAGGTATGTGCTTCCATTCAAAGTGTCAAATACCTCTTCAAATATGTCTACAAAGGACATGATAAAGCTAATCTTGAAATTTGCCAAACCAATATTCACCATGATGAAACACATCAATTCATGGATTCAAGATACGTGAGTGCACCGGAGGCAGCTTGGCGAATATTTGCTTACCCGATGCATAGACAATCGCACTCCATTATTCGCCTGGCTGTACATCTCCCACATTCTCAACCACTTTATTTTCATGAGGATGACTCTGTTGAAAACATCAGTTACACAATGCACAGAAAATCCACTCTTATGACGTACTTTGAGCTGAATGAGAATGACCCACATGCTCAGGATTACTTCTACCGCCAAATTCCAGAGCACTATGTTTGGAAAGAAGGTGCATGGGAAATTAGAAAGCGAGGAGGTTCTTCAGTGATTGGAAGAATGTATACTGTCAGTATGAAAGATCAAGAACGGTACTATTTGAGGTTGTTGTTACTGCATGTCAAAGGAGCAACAAGTTTTGACAACATTAAGACTGTTAATGAAGTCACATACTCAACTTTTAAAGAGGCAGCATTAGCTCTTGGATTGCTCTTCGATGACACTGTTTGGAAAAATACTTTATTGGATGCCTGTGTTCTCAACATGCCTGCACAGCTTCGTGATATGTTTGCATATATATGTATTTTTGGTCCTCCAGCTCATCCATTGGAGTTGTGGCAAGAATTTAAACAAGACTTTATCCAAGACTACTGCCATGCATATCACTCCAACAGTGAGGAGTGTGAGAATTGTGAAGGATATGCAATGACAGATGTCCAAAATGTTCTAAAATTTCATGGCAAAACTTTTACTGATTTTAATCTACCACGACCAAAAAGAAAGCCACACATCGCTCCAACATACAACAAGGATGATGAGTTAAGAAGAGCTCAGCAAATGAAAGCTACTTTAAATGACCAACAACTTTTGGCCTATGATGCGATCAATCAAGCTTTACACGATAGAAGTGGACAACCTAAGTGCTTTTTCATTGACGGTCCAGGTGGCAGTGGGAAAACATATCTGTATGATTTATTAATTCATGAACTAAGAGGAGAAGGCGAAATTGTATCACCTGCAGCCAGTACAGGGATTGCAGCTAACTTACTGCAAGGAGGAAGAACCATCCATTCGCTTTATGGCATACCAATTCCAATTAATGAAACATCCGTTTCCAGAATTAAAAATGATACAGATGCTGCACAACATTTGAAAAGTACCAAACTTTTCATTATTGAGGAGTCCACTCTGTTATCTAAATATGCATTGCATGTGATAGATCAACTTTTACGGGATGTCATGACAACAGATATTTCCAAGAAAAATACAACACCTTTTGGAGGAAAAGTCATTGTTCTGGGAGGAGACTTTCGACAGTGTCTGCCTATCATCCCTCATGGTACAAGAACTGACATTATAGAGAGTTGTATTAAATACTCACGACAATGGCAGCTTTTCACTTATTTGCCACTCTTCAACAACATTGATCCTGATTATAGCAGTTGGTTACTTCAACTGGGAAATGGTGAATTGTCCAATGATTTCAACCTTGGAGATGATATCATTGAAATCCCACAAGATATGATCTGCACTGGCTCACTCATACTTGCTATATTTGGTGAAAACATTCTCATTGATGTACATAACAATGAAAGCATTCGAACTGCTGCATCACATGCTATTCTTTGCCCTAAAAATGACCATGTGGATATGGTGAACTCTAAGGTCATGGATTGCATTGCTGGTGAATACACTGAATACATTAGTGATGATTCCATTGATCCTGATGAGACTGAAGATCCAGATCAATATCCTGTGGAATTTTTAAATTCACTCACACCAACGGGAATGCCTTCTCATCGCCTCAAATTAAAAATAGGCACCATTGTCATGCTTTTGCGCAACTTTAACAGCAGAAAAGGTCTTTGCAATGGAACTCGCTTGATTGTCATCGCTTTGTTTGACAATCTGATTCAAGCAAAAGTAATTACTGGGTCTGCAGAAGGAAATGTGGTGTTTATTCCAAGGATTGATTTATCTCCATCAGAGACTGGCTTACCTTTTAAGTTAAGACGTCGACAATTTACCGTGAAGTCTACTTTTGCCATGACCATCAACAAATCCCAAGGCCAAACACTGGAGAAAGTAGGGATTTTTTTGCCAGAACCCGTTTTTGGACATGGACAGTTATATGTGGCTTTTTCACAAGTGAAAAGATGATGTAATGTTAAGGTGAAAGTGCTGGATACACCCATTCAAGTCAAACTGCTGCCTCATTCCAAAAAAGCCTTTACTAAAAATATTGTCTATAAGAATATTTTATTTTAAATTCTTTAGATATATATTACATTTACATACATGATGGATATAACAATGAAAGCATTCAACTTGCTGCATGACATGACATTCTTTGCTATAAAAATGTCCATGTGGAAATGGTGAACTCTAAGGTTATGGATTGCATTGCTGGTGAATACACTGAGTACATTAGTGATGATTCCATTCAGACTGAAGATTCAGACCAATATCCAGTGGAATTTTTAAATTCACTCACACCAATGGAAATGCCTTATCATCGCCTCAAATTACAAATCGGTACCATTGTCATGCTTTTGCGCACCTTTAACAGCATAAAAGGTCTTTGCAATGGGAATCGCTTCATTGTCATCACTTTGTTTGACAATCTGATTCCAGCAAAAGTCATTACTGGGTCTGCAGAAATGTGGTGTTTATTCCAAGGATTTATTTATCTACATCAGAGACTGCTTTACCTTTCAAGTTAAGATGTCGACAATTTACCGTGAAGTCTACTTTTGCCATGACCATCAACAAATCCCAAGGCCAAACACTGGAGAAAGTCGGGATTTCTTTGTCACAACCCATTTTTGGACATGGACAGTTATATGTGGCTTTTTCACGAGTAAAAACATGATGCAATGTTAAGGTGAAAGTGCTGGATACACCCATTCAAGTCAAATTGCTGCTCAGTAGTGAAATACTCTTGACTCAAAATAATCTCTCTAATATTTTATTTTAAATTCTTTAGATACATATTAGATTTAGATACATAGTTACTTTCTAATTAAACACTAATATTACAATAAATTAGTTTAGCCATAGATGTATAAGAATAGAAAAAAAGAAATACCAAAAAAATTATTTTAGTTATAGAAAAAGATATTATAATTAGTTATTAGATATAAAATAGTTATTTAAGAAATATAGTCGTTGGTGTTCATTTTCACTAAAAATATAGTGTATAAAAATATTTTATTTAAAATTCTTTAGATACATGTTACATTTTGATACATAGTTATTTTTAAATTAGACACAAATATTACTATATAAATTAGTTTTGCAATAGATGTATATCAATATAAATAAATCAAAATACCTAAAAACTTCGTTTAGTTATAGATAAATACATTATAATTAGTTATTAGATATAAAAGTTATTTAAGATATATAGTCGTTATTTTCACTTTTCACTAAAAATATAGTGTATAAAAATATTTTACTTTCAATTCTTTAGATATATATTACATTTAGATACATAGTTACTTTCTAATTAAACACAAATATTACAATTAATAAATTTAGCTATAGATGTATAGGAATAGAAATATACAAAAATACCAAAAATATTAGTTTTGTTATAAAGATATTATAATTAGTTTTCAGATATAAAATAGTTATTTAAAATATATAGTAATTAATTTTTTAGCTTAGAAAATGTATTTTTACTTTTCATTGTATATGTATGTGAACACACATTTTGTAGTAGATTGTAGATGTGTATCATCTAAATGCTTGCATTTAGTGATAAGAACCTGAAGCTTCAGCAGGATAGCTGCTGCGAGATTTCATTTTCTTTTTACACAGGGGGAGGTTTTTGTGAACAGGTAAGGCTGCCTTCAGACTTGCAGATGCATCTGCAGCGTTTTGCAGATGCATCTGCAAGCATCTGCATGCAAACAGCAGCCCCTATCTTTATAATGGGACGTACGGTGTCTGCAGATGCTTGCAGACAGGCGTGCGCACCCATTTACTCCTATATGTGATCTCTGCGCAGGCGCATGCCTGCGTACAAATCACACAATCCCGCCTGCACCAGGGATGCAACATGTCGCGTCCCTGGTGCGGCGGGATTGTGTGATTTGTACGAAGGCATCCGCCTGCACACAGATCACATATAGGAGTGAATGTGCGCACGCTGTCTGCAAAATTGCAGACAACGTGGTCCTTAAAGATAGGACTGCCGTCGCATGCACATCTGAGATGCTCTGCAAAACGCTGCAGATGCATCTGCAATTGAAGGCAGCCTAAGAGATGGGTGGGACGGCTGTCACACATCTCTATCTTGAAGGTGTTCTGTACATATAAATACAATATTCACATAGGTACATATTTAGACACATAGGTCATATTCAGACAAGTAGAGAAAGAATAGACATTATTGAATTTTACATCTGAATTATTCTACTATTTGTTGAATTTTTAGTTGGAAAAAAACAATTTTGCAACTTGCTGCCTAATGGTGACCTACAGTACTCTTAATGTAAGTTGCATGAAATGTTTATGGAATTTGTGGTTTACTTGTGGTAGTTGCGGCACATGTGCTTTCGACAGTTTCAATCGCCAAAATCAGTTAGCTCTCATTTTTAGTGGTTGCATTTAGTCAACCTGTTAAAGCTCTGCTTGCCGTATCTACTGCAAGCTAAGTGCAAGTTCCATATTTATTACATGTGACTTGCTGAAAGTGAGCTGTAGGTAGTCCCTTTGGTGCCAAGTTCAGAAATTGTATTTGGTTATTCCATACCTTCTTCAAATAGCCAAAAAATATCTGCTTTAAAAGGAGTCTAACTATTAATTATTAGGGATAGAGTAGAGTAGGTCCCACCAGCTGTAAGGCTACCTTCCCATGGTTGGTGGGGAAATATGTACTGGCTCAATCATAGATTATTAATATTCATATATAAATTGAATATACGTAATCTGTACAAAACATCAGTGCCAGTATCTGTACGAAAAGCCTTGCCTTAGAATCATGACATGTACTACACTGACATATACCATACAAACATTGGTAGTTGATAGATAGATATCATGTCTTATGTGCATTATTGTCAAATTTGAATGAATAATGTATATATGCATGCTACACTCCTGATTCTTTAACATTCGGCCGCCATCTATCATGGAATTATAGGATTATTAGTTCAAAATCTAATATAATAAACTATACACCGATTCTAGAATCCCGATGCAATCGCATTGGGCTCACAGCTAGTAGTTAATAAGTTTCACAATGCATATTGCTTCAGTCCACTGTATATGGGGTTGTTGATCTTGATGATTATTTTGAGGTAACATAGGGAATAAGATACTCCTCGCATTATAGATTAATTTTAGCAAACTGAACTTGAGTTATAAATCCATTTATAATATACTTTTTCCCTCCCCCATCTCTTTGAGACTAGCACTTTTTTTTGAGTTGATCCTTGATCCAGATTGACCGAGATCTCCTTGTGTTGAGAAGTCCACATCTCTACAAATACGGTGATTTTTCTATATATAGTAGTCAATTACTTTATCCTTTTTTTCTCCTTTTCCTTTTTTCAATTTTGACCTGATCTCTATTCTTCTTCTTTTTAATCTCGATTACCGTATATACTCGTGTATAAGCCGACCCGTGTATAAGCCGTCCCCCTACTTTTGCCCCCAAAATCTGGGAAAACCTATTGACTCGTGTATAAGCCGAGGGTGGACCCCAGCACAGGTATACAGCCCCCAGCAGTGTGGTATACAGCAGCCTTCCCAGTGGTATATACAGCCCCAGTGGTAGTATCCAGCAGCCCCAGAGG
Organism: Allobates femoralis; assembly: GCA_033576535.1. Classification (NCBI taxonomy): domain Eukaryota; kingdom Metazoa; phylum Chordata; class Amphibia; order Anura; family Aromobatidae; genus Allobates; species Allobates femoralis. The sequence goes on from JARQOC010000001.1 coordinate 401,803,237, forward strand.
TATATACAGCCCCAGTGGCAGTATCCAGCAGCCCCAGAAGTATATACATGCCTAGTGGTAGTATCCAGTAGCCCCAGAGGTATATACAGCCCCAGTGGCAGCATCCAGCAGCCCCAGAAGTATATACAGCCCCAGTGGTAGTATCCAGTAGCCCCAGAGGTATATACAGCCCCAGTGGTAGTATACAGTAGCCATAGAGGTATATACAGCCCCAGTGGTAGTATCCAGTAGCTCCAGAGGTATATACAGCCCCAGTGGTAGTATCCAGCAGCCCCAGAAGTATATACAGCAGCCCCAGAGGTATGGCTTATATTGGCAGCCAGCCTACTTACATACACATACCCATACATACACACATATATACACACACACACACACACACATACACATATATACACATACACACACACATACACACAGCTTCCTACCTTGTCCTCCCATTCTGCAGTGCCTTCCGGTGTCCTCCGTGCTCCGTTCCCGGTCTGCTGGGCCTTGTGGTTCCTCCTGGTTCCTCCTCCTTCGGTTCCATCATGGGGGCTGCCATCTTGCTTCTTCTCTCGGCCCCCGGCCAGTGATGTCAGAGCAGGCCGCGCTGTGATTGGCTAGCACCCGTGACATGTGATCACGGGTGCTAGCCAATCACAGCGCGGCCTGCTCTGACATCACTGGCTGGGGGCGGAGAGAAGAAGCAAGATGGCAGCCCCCATGATGGAACCGAAGGAGGAGGAACCAGGAGGAACCACAAGGCCCAGCAGACCGGGAACGGATCACGGAAGACACCGGAACGCACTGCAGAACGGGGGACAAGGTAAGAAATACTGCGCAGCACCCCCCACCCCCCGCGCCCCCTCCCACCATAGGATTACCGTATTGACCCGTGTATAAGCCGAGGGGGGGACTTTTCAGCCCATTTTTTGGGCTGAAAAACTCGGCTTATACACGAGTATATACGGTATATAGTTAGGATCTCACCTTCTCACCCCCGATAGATTACTCATCGGTTCAGACGTCACCACTTTTATCTCCAACTTTTATTGCCTATATATATATTTGCACATTATCTTCCACTAAGCAATGAGCACGAATACATGATAGTAATATTGTTGTGAAAGTATTTACTAAAACCTGTTTTCATTATTTGTTTTTTCTTTTTGTTGTACTATTTAGACCTGAGACCCTTGATAAAGGCCTATTTTATGGCCGAAACGTTGGCTGGGCTCTTTTTATTTTGACTTGCGGCAATAAAAGATGGAACTTTGATTCACAATAACATTTTTGTTGTGTTGTGTGTTACAAATTTTTGGTTTATCAGAACGGACACCTGCTGCTCCATCTTTTCCATGGCTGCCTTATTCTCTGTGTGGCTTTCTACCAGGCGACCTCTGAGCTTGGATATCTCTTTCCAGCACACTTACTCGGCACTCAGCAGTCTGTTTCCAAAGATCTTCTTGCTTTAACCGCTCTTTTATTAGCAGAGTCGTTTCAGACATCTCTCTCCAGTGCACTTACTCGGCTCTCAACAGCATTTCTCCGAAGATTCTCCTGCTTTAAATGAGCTTGTACCATTTCCTTGAGCCACTTACCTCACTCCTTCCATCCTCCAGAGCTTGAGGATGTATCTGCTTCAGACCTCATTTCCTCTCTGGCTTCTTCCACTTCTGCACCCTTGGTCTTTACCTGGGTTTCAGCAGCGGCAGCTTCAGCCTTCTAGTGAGTCTCGGCAGTGTCACCTTCAGCGCTTGCTTGGGTCTCAGCAGTTTCACCTTCAGAGATTTTTGCTCCCTCCAACTCTTCACTCTCATGGACTTTGGAGCCTCCAACCTTCTTGACTACTTCACCCATGGCTCTGTTTGTGCTCCCAGCCTCCCAAGGGGTGGGTCATTATGGATCTGCCCTTCTGGACCATTGTGAACTTCACTAGCACTTCGCAGGATTTCTTCTCCTATAGTGTCACCAACTGACCGACCATTAGCTGCTTGCTCAAAACCTAGAGAGGACATCCACACCATCTTCCTGGCTGGCTCCGTCTCTCACACTTCATCTTGTAAAGCATTGTCATTACACTGTGTCACTTTCATCTTCATCACATTGTTGTTTGTCACCTCATCTTCCTTCCGGATCTCCTCAGTGTCTGGAAGAGAACTCACCCGTGGATTACAAACACCTGACAGTATTTTATCAGCTGGGGTCACTTGGGCAGCTTCTTTGTGGCGCTTGCTTCTTTGTCAATGGGAGAACTTGCTGTCCTTGCTGGGCCCTTTTTTACTGTACTCCCTTTCTTTCTTATCACAGTCACCCCCGTAGTCTGTGTCACACCACACGGTATGGTGAACCCTCAAGTCGCTCTCTAACTTGGAGTCAGCTCCATTCTTTTTACTACATCTCTAACAGTCATACTGTGGTGCACTTCAGGGGATGTCAGGTCACTAAGTTGGGCAGAAGTATACATTTCTCACCCCTACAGCTCTGCAGGCTTCAGATTGCTCCGTGTCAGTCAGCCTTGACGTCCATGAGTTCTGGCCTGCTCCATTCCCACAAACAGATTTTCTCCCATGTGCTACAAACAGGAAGTATGCAGCATGTTGTGCAGCCTCTGTGACCTGGGCTGATATCACATCCTGTGACCAGGCAGAAGTACCATGATATCAGCCCTGTCCACACCCCTGCAGGAAGGCTATTTGGATGGCCAGCCCCTCCCACACATCTGGCCACCTAGTTGGTACATCACTATATATATATATATATATATATATATATATATATATATATATATGTTAGGTCCCCTGGCACCGTTCACCTTCCCTGGCTCTGCATCCTCTGCTACTCTGCTGGTGGGGCATCCGGTGTCCAGATGTGCTGTGTCTCGGAGCCATCGCCAGGTCCCCTTCCTGTCTGCCGGTCACCAGGTTCACACACCAGCACACTATAATGGACGGTGTAATGAGCGGCACACTGGGTGCGGCCACACTTCTCCCCTTTGAATATAGGGGCCGGCATGGCTCAGCTTGACACTCCCCTTGGCCAATAGCTGTCCGTCCTCTGGTATATCAGGCCGCCTCCACTCCTGTGAGGTGCCTGATTATTGTGTTAGTAATCTTCTGCTTCTCTGGCTGTTAGTCAGGCCCTCCTCGTGCTCTTCTCCAGTGCAACCCGTTCCAGCTTTTCTAGCCCCGGGCTCTTGTGCCTCAGATCCTTCTTAGCCTTACTGTAGTATAGGCTAACCGTACAAGCCGCGCCCCTGGTACTAGCAGCTGTGGTATTTAGACCCCCTGGGCTTGCCCCTTACAATCCCTGTATAGGATTTCAACGACAAAGAGGATTCCGAACCCAACTGGGCCGAAGGAAAAAGGATCCTGACAACCAAGAAGAGAAGGTCAGACTGGACACCTGATCCTAAGCGTAACTCCCATTTGAACAAATATATAGACACTTTCAAACATTTGGTAAAATCCACTATTTTAGATACACACAAGATTCAACCATCCAACGTCAATGTCCAGGAGAGAAGGGCCATACGGTCCTTGAAAACCAACAATGAAATCATCATTAAACCTGCAGACAAGGGTGGTGCAATAGTCATGATGAACAAATCTGACTACCTGAAGGAAGCAAACAGAAAACTGATGGACACACGTTACTACAAGAAATTGCAGCCTGACCCCACACAGGACTATTACAAGGAATTAAAAAGGCTGGTTTCTTGTCTACCTGACATATCTGTAAGAGCTGATGACCTAATACCAGTAAGTCCAAGAACAGGCACATTCTGCATGCTTCCCAAAATTCACAAATCAGGGAATCCAGGGAGACCAATCATTTCATGTGTGGGCACCCTCATCGAAAAAATTTCTGTGAGGGTAGAGGGTGTTCTCAAACCTCTGGTAAAAGAGACACCTAGCTACATTCAGTACACAACTTACCTATTGAATAAACTGTCAGCAATAGGTCCTCTACCAGAAGGAACCATCCTCGCCACCATGGATGTGGAATCTCTGTACAGCAACATCCCACACCAGGATGGATTAAATGCCTGCAAACCCTTCCTGGAAAACACAGGGATTGATGCTGACTCTGTGGTAGAACTCACAAAATTCATCCTCACGCACAATTACTTTACATTTGATGACAACGTATATTTACAGGAGAGCAATGGGAAGCAAAATGGCACCACAATATGCAAACCTTTTCATGGCCAAGCTTGAAGGTGACTTTTTATCCTCTTGCCCTATCAGGCCTCTGGCCTACTACCGTTATATTGATGACATTTTGATCATCTGGACGGAGTCAGAGCGACAGCTGAAGACGTTGCATGAACACTTTAATCAATTTCACCCCACCATTAACTTAACACTCAACTACTCCTGCACTGAAATCAGCTTTCTGGACACCATCATTAAGCTACAGAACAATGAAATAGACATATCCTTGTACCGGAAACCAATTGACCATCCAACATATCTCCGATGGGACCGTTTTCATCCAAAGGACATAAAAAACTCTATTGTGTCCAGCCAGGCCATCAGATATAACCGGATATGTTCCAACCCTACGGACAGAGACAATCACCTTGAGGACCTCAGAAAGACCTTTTTGAACCAGGGCTACCATCCAAGAACAATCGAGAACTAGATTACAACAGCCACCAGAATATCAAGGAATCATCTCCTACATTACAAAACTAGAGAAGAAAACAACAGAGTTCCTCTCGTAGTCACCTACAATCCAAGTCTGGAGGTGCTAAGAGGAGCTGCACGGAAACTGCATCCACTCCTACAAAAAGATGCCCAACTAAAATCAATGTTTCTGGATCCCCTACTCTTGTGTTTTAGACGATCTGCGAATCTAAAAAACATCATTGTCAGAAGCACCCTGTCTTATCCAGCAACAACAGGAACCTTTCCTAGCAACCAGAACAGGTACAAATCCTATCCATCTATAATGACAATGGACAAGATAAGGATTCCTGGGACAGATCAGGACTACAAGATCCCAGGTAACTTCAGCTGCACCACAAGCAATGTGGTGTATTTAATTATATGTACCAAATGCCCATCAGACAGCATGTACATAGGGGAGACCGGATTACAATTCAGAAAAAGAATGAATTCTCATCGCCATTCAATAAAAGAAAAGCGTATGGATCTACCTGTAGCGAACCATTTTTGCAGCTCTGACCACAACACTGAATCCAATATGAGGCTGCTCATTTTAAAAAGTAACTTCAAATCTCAGAGAGAGAGAAGAATTTGGGAATACAAATTGATAACGACATTTGACACATTCAAAACAGGATTAAATATTTCACATGGATTCATGGGATTTAATGTAAAATGGATGGACATTTGGGGATAGCAGATTCATGCATTTTTATATAAAATGAAAGTGCATTTGGAGACATCTTGTAACACACTGAAATTATAGGACTATGAACTCTTGACACTTCTGTGAACTGTCTCACTTAGAACTAAGTATTTTCAGGCCTCCATAGGTTGCTAACCATTTATTTAATACAATCGGTTCCGTTTATCTTAGAAATCTGGTCTCCCTGTCCCTGCTCCTCCACCTGACCCTAACCCTACTCTGCTTTGCGTCACTTGTCATATCCACCAGAGCATATAACACTGTTTTGCCTTTTTTTTTTCTTTTTTCTTCTTTCTTTTTTTTTTTTTTCTTTCAATTGCTTATGTATATATATACATGTATGTGTCTTCAGAATTTGTGTCATTACCAGCCTGATGAAGGGACCACAGTGTCCCGAAAGCTTGCTATGTTTACCATCTTTTCAGTTAGCCATTAAAAGGTATAAACCACTGAGGATTCTCAAATTGCAATATATTTTTCTAACATAAAAATATAAATTCTAATTTTTTTGTGAAGAATCAACACAAGCACAAGTAGAACACAATCGTGAAGTGGAACGAGATTTATTGGATATTTGAAACTTTTTTAACAAATAAAAAACTGAAAAGTGGGGGGTGCAATATTATTTGGCCCCCTTGAGTTAATACTTGTTAGCACCACCTTTTGCTGCGATTACAGCTGCAAGTCGCTTGGAGTATCAGTTTTGCACATCGAGTGACTAAATTTCTTGCCCATTCTTCCTTGCAAAACAGCTCGAGCTCAGTGAGGTTGGATGGAGAGCGTTTGTGAACAGCAGTTTTCAGCTCTTTTCACAGACTCTCAATTGGATTCAGGTCTGGACTTTGACTTGGCCATTCTAAAACCTTGATAAGTTTATTTTTGAACCATTCCATTGTAGATTTTGCTCAAAGAGGACCTGTCACCAAACCAGGCTTGGTGATCTAATTGCAGCACTGGATACAGCATGTCTCCAGCATGCAGGCAAGGGGTTCCCCAGCACTTGAGCAGCCCTGTACCCTGAGATAATACAGTTAGAAAACTTACATGCTACAGCCACGAGAGGATGATTGGCAGCGGTGGGCAGATTACACAGGCAGGGGGTGTGAATCTGCCCTTGGCTGCAGCCCCTAGCCACCTCCTTAGTGGCTGTAGCATGTAAGTTTTCTAACTGTATTATCTCGGGGTACAGGGCTGCTCAAGTGCTGGGGGACCCCTTGTCTGCATGCTGGAGACATGCTGTTTCCAGTGCTGTAATTAGATCACCATGCCTGGTTTGGTGACAGGTCCTCTTTAATGTTTGGAATCATTGTCTTGTTGGAAGATAAGTCTCCATCCTAGTCTCAGGTCTTTTGCAAACTCCAACAGGTGTTCTTCCAGAATGGTCCTGTATTTGGCTCCGTCCATCTTCCCATCAATTTTAACCATCTTCCCAGCTAAAGAAAAGCAGGCCCAAACCATGATGCAGCCACCACCATGTTTCAGAATTTGGGATGGTGTTTTGAAGGTGATGAGCTGTGTTGCTTTTACGCCAAACATATAGTTTTGCATTGTGGCAAAACAGTTCGATTTTGGTTGCATCTAACCAGAGCACCTTATTCCACATGTTTGGTGTGTCTCCCAGGTGGCTTGTGGCAAACTTCAAATGACACTTTTTATGGATATCTTTGAGAAATGGGTTTCTTCTTGCCACTCTTCCATAAAGGCCAGATTTGTGAAGTGTACGACTGATTGTTGTCCTATAGACAGACTCTCCCACCTCAGCTGTAGATCTCTGCAGTTCATCCAGAGTGATCATGGGCCTTTTGGCTGGATCTCTGATCAGTCTTCTCCTTGTTCGAGATGAAAGTATAGAGGGACGGCCAGGTCTTGGTAGATTTGCAGTGGTCTGATACTCCTTCCATTTCAATATGATTGCTTGCACAGTGCTCCTTGAGATGTTTAAAACTTGGGAAATTTTTTTGTGTACAAATCCAGCTTTAAACTTTGCCACAACAGTATCTCGGACCTGCCTGGTGTGCTTCTTGGTCTTAATGATGCTCTCTGCATTTGAAACAGAGCCCTGAGACTATCACAGAGCAGGTGCATTGATACGGAGACTTGATTACACACAGGTGAATTCTATTTATCATTACCAGTCAGTTAGGACAACATTGGACCATTCAGAGATCCTCACTGAACTTCTGGAATGCGTTTGCTGCACTTAAAGTAAAGGGGCCGAATAATATTGCACGCCCCACTATTCAGTTTTTTATTGGTTAAAAAAGTTTAAAATATCCCAAAAATTTCATTCCTCTTCACGATTGTGTCCCACTTGTTGTTGATTCTTCACAAAAAAATTAGAATTTATATCATTATTTTTGAAGCCTGAAATGTGGCAAAAGCTTGAAACATTCAAGGGGGCCAAATACTTTCGCAAGGCACTGTATATATAAAAATAATAAATCTTTATTTATATGGCGCCACCAACATATTCTGCAGCACTTTACAACACAGTGGTTCATATACGAAAAATATACAATACAATACAGTAAGCAATTACAGTAGAGAAAGAATACAGTACAATAATTGGATGCAATACAATAAGCCTAGAATCAATGTAAAAAATACAATACAATAAATAAAGCAAAAAATAAAGGTGACCCTTCTCAAAAGAGCTTACAATCTACAACGGGAGAGGGGTTACACAAGGTACAGGGACTTATTTCACTGATGGTGCAGGCATTTTGAGGAAATGGGAGATAGAAAGAAAGTTACATGAATAGTCATCAGACAACCTGTGTAGATCTTTTGGGTTTGGTGGAGTTTGAAGAAGGGTTATGTCGAGCGAGATAGTGAATGGGCTATATACTGTACAAAGGACTTATATTAGGGAGCATGATAGTGCGCTTTAAAAAGATGTGTTTTTAGGGAGCGTCTGAAGCTATGCAAGTTGTGGATAATCCTGATTTCTTGGGGTAGAGCATTCCAGAGACTTGGTGCAGCTCGGGAGAAATCTTGGAGCCGGGAGTGGGAGGATCGGATTAGTGCAGATGTTAGTCAAAGGTCATTTGTAGATCGTGGAGAACGGGTGGGGTGATAGACAGAGATGAGGGAGGAGATGTAGGGAGGTGCTGCACTGTGAAGAGCTTTGTGGATGAGAACAAGCAATTTGAATTTGATCCTGTAGTGTACGGGCAGCCAGTGCAGTGACTGTCACAAAGCGGAGGCATCTGAGTAATGATTGCCAGATGGGTGATCCTGGCTGCTGCATTAAGGATGGACTGGAGAGGGGAAAGTTTAGAGAGGGAGGCCAATTAATAGAGAATTGCAGTAGTCAAGGTGGAAATGGATTAGGGCCACAATGAGGGTTTTTATTGTTTCCATGATGAGAAAGTGGTGGACTCTAGAGATGTTCTTCAGGTGTAAGAGACAAGCGGACGAGAGATTGTGTATGGGAGGTGAAGGAGAAATCTGTGTCAAACATAACACCCAGGCAGCGAGCCTGTTGCATAGGTGTTTTCGTGTTGCCACACACTGAGAGAAACTTGTCAGATTTAAGGAGGTTGGTGGAGGGCGGGAGCAGAAGTTCAGTTTTGGAAAGGTTGAGTTTCCAATAGAGAGCAGACATGATGTTGGAAACTGCAGTTAGACAGTCATTTGTGTTCTTTAAAAGTGCAGGGGTACGGTCAGGGCGGAAGTGTATAATTGTGTGTCATCAGCATGGAGATGGTACTGGAAGCCAAATCTGCTGATGTTGTGTCCAATCGGGGCTGTGTAGAGCAAGAAGAGAAGAGATCCAAGGACTGAACCCTGAGGGACCCCAATAGTGAAAGGTAGAGGAGAGGAAGTGGAGCCAATGAATGATACATTGAAAGAAAGGTCAGAAAGATATGAAGAGAGCCAGGAGAGAACGGTGTCCTTTATGCCAATGGAGTGCAGCATAGAGAGTAGCAGATGGTGGTCAACAGTGTCAAAAGCTGCAGAGAGGTCAAGAAGAATAAGCAGAGAGTGCTCACCATTACGTTTTGCCATCAGAAGGTCATTGGTCACTTTGATGAGTGCAGTCTCAGTAGAGTGAAGGGGTCGGAAACCAGACTGTAATGGATCTAGAAGAGAGTGAGTGGAGAGGTAACGGGTGAGGTGGGTGTAGACCAGACACTCCAAGAGTTTAGAGATGAAGGGGAGATTGGAGACTAGTCTGTAGTTACTTGTGTCAAGAGAAGTTTTCTTTAATAATGGAGTAATGATAGAATGTTTGAAGGAGGAGGGGAATATGCCAGAAGAGAGGGAGATATTGAAGATTTTGGTTAGGTGAGTGGGGACGACCGGAGAGAGGGACTGGAGTAGGTGTGAGGGATTGGGGTCAGTGGTGCATGTAGTGGGGTAAGAGGAAGAGAGGAGCCTGGCGACTTCTTCTTCTGTGACTCGGTCAAATCTGGACAGTGAGCCAGAGGAAGTGTGGAGAAGAATGGGAGTGGCAGCGCTTGTAAACACCAGGTCAAGGGTGTTACCGTCTTTGTGTATCTCAGAGGTTGAGAGCTGTGAGAGGCCAAGGGAGGTGGTTGGAGATAGGACCTGGGATGCAGATGGGGAGATGGGGCTGTTTATGGGAATGTTAAAGTTTCCCAAAATAAGGGTTGGTAATTCTAAGGACATGAAGTGCGGCAGCCACGCAGAGAAATGATCGAGAAAGTGGGTGGGTGACCCTGGTGGGTAGTATATCATTGCTACTCTGTTCCCAGGTCTCAGGGAATGGGAGAAATGTAGGCCGCCATGAGAAATAGCAGCAGGGGAAGCAGGGTCTGAATCTTGGATCCAGGTTTCAGTGAGGGCCAGCAGATTAAAAGAGTTAGTAAGAAAGTAGTTATGAATGAAGAGAAGTTTGTTGCATACAAATCATGGATTCCAGAGAGCACAATTAAAAGAGGGAGATGAAGGTGTGCTTGTAATGGTAATAAGGTTAGTGGGGTTTCTCTGTGAGGTGGGAGAGGGGTTGAAGTTAGCAGAGGACGGACCAGGGTTGGGAGAGATATCACCTGAAAGGAGCAGCAGCAAAAAGAGAAATAGCAAATAATTTTTGGATTTAGGACTTGGTTTTTTAGGAAAAACTTTGGAATATGATGGGCTGAGAATCTTCATTAAACTGAAGACAGCATGGGAGTTGTACAGAGGGTAGGACAGGAGAGAGGGGCTGATGTGAATGAGAGGTGATGGAGGGGGGATAGGGTGATGAAAGTTGGTGGTGAAAGCACATAGGAAAACAAACAATGAAATAAAAGACATGGTAATGATTGGTAGTGTATAGGATACATATTGTTTGAATGGCCCTCTATGTCATTACCTTCCAGTGTATCCAGTCAATTTCTGGTCTATTTTGTATTTTGACACCTTAATAAGACACTTTGAAGCAAACTAGTATCTGCTCCAGATATGCTAAAAAAAATGAATTCAGATATGGAGCAGGGGGAGGGAACTGGTCTTCATTAGCCCATCACTAGGGATGAGCGAGTATGCTTGTCACTACTCGGTATTCGCAGGAATATCTTGGTACTCGGAGTACTCGCGAGTACCGAGTAATCTCGTGATACTCTTGCTATGCTCGGGGTCCACCTCCCTGCATGTTGGCGCTCTTTACAGAGCCAGCCCACATGCAGGGATTGGCTAACAGCCACTGTAAAGCCACAGCTCTGTTGGTTGTGGCTTTACAGTGATTGGCAGGCCGCACAGCATGATCAAGTCTTTATAAGACCTGACCGCGCTGTGCTCGTCACTCTGCTCCACAGACAGTCAATGTAGGGAGAGGTGCTGCTGATTGAGGGACAGATTTGTGGCCTTTCAGCTAGTGTAGGTGCAGGGCTGCCAATCTAATTACCACAACAGTCCTTCTGAGGACTAATAGAGATGTATACAGGCAGGCAGGGAGGATTGGTATATAGCAAACTTTGTTGTGCCAGTATACCAGCCTGCATCACATCTGGGGCTGGTGGACCGGCTGGAAATCTCATCTATCCCAAAACAGTGCTTTTAGGGATTCATTTAGCTCTCTATAGGCAGGAGTGGGTTGTAGCGTAAATTAGGATATGCCAAAACACTCTGTATTCTCGTCAGCGTATGTGCCTGACCGGACCACCTGCTGGGATTTAATCTCTAATCTCTAATCTCTGTGTCCAGCTAAAAACCAATTCTTGTCTGCATTCATTTACCATTTGTGTGTGCCAGGAGTGGGTTGTAGCGGAAATTAGGATACGCCAAAACTATTGGTATTCTCGTCAGCTTTTGTATCTGACCGGTACACCTGTTGGGATTTAATCTCTAATCTCAGTGTCCAGCTAAAAACCAATTCTTGTCTGCATTCATTTACCATTTGTGTGCGCCAGGAGTGGGTTGTAGCGGAAATTAGGATACGCCAAAACACTCGGGATACTCGTCAGCGATTGTGTCTAACTGTTACAGCTGCCGGGATTAAACTGCTGTAATCTCAGTGTGCAGCTAACAACCATCTTTTGGACGCCTTCATTTAGCTGTATACAGGCAGCACAACATTAAAAATGCGCAAGGCCGGTGGCAAGGGACAACGAACTGGACGAGATGGTGGTGCAGGCAGAGGCCAAGGCCGTGTGCAAGCTCAAATTGCGCCACGACAAACGCCCACATCATCTCGCTCGACCTTCCTGTCCCAATTTCTAGGAGACCACAGCAGTACATCACTATTGAACCAAGACCAGTGTCAACAGGTTGTTAGTTGGATAGTGGATAATGCTTCCAGTCAGTTTGGCACCACCACAAATACCCTGTCTTCCATTCGGTCAAGTGTCAATAGCCGTGAGACTAGACCACACATTCCACACCCTGATCCTTCTTCCACCCACCATGCCGAGTGCCCGGCCCCGGACATAACTGATCCCACACTTGGACACTGTGAAGAGCTGTTCACTTATCCATTCGTAGATTCTGGCCTCTCACCAGCTCCAGTTGAAGTGGGGCATGAGGAGATCGTATGTACTGGTGCACAAATATTTGAGAAGCCACGGTCTCACGAAGGCAATGGTGGGAACGTGTCTCAACAAGAGGTGGACGATGATGAGACACAATTGCCGGAAAGTCAGAAGGAGGACCAGGGTGCGGAAGTGGAAGACGACGTGGTGGATGATCCAGTAACTGCCCCAACCTGGCAGGAGGACATACAGAGCGAGGACAGCAGTGTACATTGGGAGTTAGGCTGGAATACCACACTAAATGATATAAGTATATAAGGTATAGCGTAATGGCTAAAAGTGTATAAAGCTAATACAAATTTGAATGAGGAAAATGCAGAAACTGCTAAGGATATACATAGGATAAATGAGAATTTTAGTTAATGTAATGCATTACAAATAAGCCCGATAACCAGCGGCAAGGTATTGTCATGTCTATCAGGTCCTACCGTATGCCTCTGTCTGCGGTGTAAAAAGAATGTGAGGATGTAAGTGCCTCTTGGTGCATTTTAAAACCTGCGTGTATGGGTGTGGTTGAAGACTTGATAAAACAAGGAAATTAACTAGATGGTAAAATGGACTGGCTATCGGGTAATGTAGGGAGCTGAGTCAAAAAACGTAATAATATTAACAAGATGACGAGCACGCCTATAAGTGTAGGTGCTAGCAAGAAAAAAACATTATTGTATACGTGTAATCCGCTGCGCTGTAACTCAGAGATTCAGCTCCTTCCATAATGGTGGGTTTACACGCTTAGATATCTGAAACGATATCGTTTAAACGTCATGATTTTGACATCGTTCAAACGATATCGTTTTTGCATCGTTGCGTATAAACTCAAGATATCTGAAGGAAAAATCGTTGGATCGGACATCTCAAAAGTGTCCTCAGGACCTCACTTTTATCGTTCGTCGTCCAATTAACACTCCAGCAAAGTGCAGCATTGTTCAGTGTGACACCAAAATGAACGATATCGTTCTGAAATCTCCTATTCCTGCCACTTTATCCAATCTTTCACAAAGTTGTAATGAACTACGCTGGTGCTTTGCCAAATTACACATCGTTAACGATATCCTTGCGTTTGACATCGCACTAACGATGTTGAAACGATCGCAGTCACCTGACATTCCAAACGATATCGTATCAGATATCTGACCATGTAAACCCACCATTAGTTTTCTATGTGATTAAGGTCTGGAGACTGGATAGGCCACTCCATGACCTTAATGTGCTTCTTTTTGAGCCACTCATTTGTTGCCTTGGCTGTATGTTTTGGGTCATTGTCGTGCTGAAAAAACCAGCCATGACCCATTTTTAATGTCTGGGCAGAGGGATGGAGGTTGTCACTCATGATTTTACAGTACATGGCTCCATCCATTATCCCTTTGATGAGATGAAGTAGTCCTTTGCCTTAGCAGAGAAACACCCCCAAAACATGTTCTGTGGTCATAGGCAACATTTCTCTCTCTTTAAACACAGCGAGCCGAGTTAATGCAAAAGAGCAAATTTTTTGTCTCATCTGACCACAGCATCTTTGTAATGACCAAAGGTCCTATTAAGATCCAGTGAGTCACAAACTGAGACAGAGGCAGAAATAAACAACAGTTTTTTTTACTGATATCGGGATTCAAGTACGGTTCAGTATAGAATATAACAGTCTCAAAATCCCCTTAAAACACTACCAATAACAATTTCACACACTCAGCATTAGGTGACATCAATGCACCGATCTCAGAGTTCCCAGGGTATGTAAATCACATTTAGAACCAGGAGCAAATTTACCTACACGTTAAACTGATCAAGGATTGAACTTAAAGAGGACATGTCACCAAATCAGGCATGGTGATCTAATTGCAGCACTGGATGCAGCATGTCTGCAGCATGCAGGCAAGGGGTCACCCAGCACTTGAGCAGCCCTGTACCCCGAGATAATACACTTAGAAAACTTACATGCTCCAGCCATTAAGGAGGTGGCTAGGGGCTGCAGCCAAGGGCAGATTCACACCCCCTGCATGTGTAATCTGCCCACCACTGCCAATCATTTTCTCCCTCTTCAGCAGCATTTCAACAGCGTTTTTTTCCCCCCCAGAACTTGTCGTTTGGCTCCGACCCTCAGAGGGCGGGGCTAAACAGACTTTCTGGGAGAGAGGAAAAAAACCTCTGTTTAAATGCTGCTGAAGAGGGAGAGAATAATTGGCAGCGGTGGGCGGATTACATATGCAGGGGGTGTGAATCTGTCCTTGCCTGCAGCCCCTAGCCACTTCCTTAATGGCTGGAGCATGTAAGTTTTCTAAGTGTATTATCTCGGGGTACAGGGCTGCTCAAGTGCTGGGTGACCCCTTGTCTGCATGCTGCAGACATGCTGCATCCAGTGCTGTAATTAGATCACCATGCCTGGTTTGGTGACAGGTCCTCTTTAAATAACTGGAATGGCGATGTACATCAGATGAGGGCAGTATGATGGAACCCCTGATATGGCGCACTGAGTATAGCTTTCCACAGCTAATAACAATGCATTAAACTATATCAATGGTGGCTATACATTTAGCACAGGGATACCCGGGTATCTTAAAAGCTACGGTACCGTCAACCTCAAGTGTAGTATCACACCGGCCTATAGTCCACATTGGCTGCAGCAAATCCAGAAAAAAAAAACCTTTGGCGCCAAAAGACCTTATTGTAAAACAACAAAAATTCCGTAGCTTGCCAGTCAATGCCAGATTTACACATCTGGTACTTTAGTTCTGTAGCCTTGGGATATAGTCTCTGAAGCGCTCTTTACCAGGGCTTGTCAGGATTGTCTCGATTGGGATGGCACCGGACCAAGTCTCTCCTCAGTCTCTTTTCTGGTAGTGGAACCCTGGTCAGCTCAACATACAGTCTCTAGTCTACACAAGTTCTCCCAGGACAGGGGTCA
Source organism: Allobates femoralis (assembly GCA_033576535.1). Taxonomy (NCBI): domain Eukaryota; kingdom Metazoa; phylum Chordata; class Amphibia; order Anura; family Aromobatidae; genus Allobates; species Allobates femoralis. The sequence goes on from JARQOC010000001.1 coordinate 401,818,468, forward strand.
GCCACCCCTCCTGACAGCTTACACAAAAACTCTTTTCAAAGTACAATCTCCAGGCTTCTCACCACTGTTTGTTTTTAGCATGCTTTACAGCCTGTCTCTTCTAGCAGGGAAGCTCTCAGCTCCCCTTCCCCACGAGCCTCATTCTCCTACAGACACTGGGTTTCCCCCCAAGCCCCTGCTGCCTTGCTCCAGCTCTTGTTCAGGCAGGCCAAACTCACAGGGTCCTAGTGCTCTGCTGACGCTGTTACATTCCACACACCCACATGTCACCCCACTAGAGATTGACGCCCCTGACACACCTCCCCACTCAAAGCCGTCCTGTACATAGCGCTGAGGGGGTATTCTCGCAGTAGATAGAGTGGTTCTCCGGAAGCCCACCCCAACAGATTCAGTCCCCGAGAGGCAGGACTCTCTTCAGTGTCCTCAGAGGAAGGGCGTGATGTTGCTCCCTCCTAAAGTGCGATGCCCCATGACTCATTATCCATGTCAGGTGGCTGACCCAGGCCCCCACCCTTGGAAGGTAATACCACAGGCTTAACACTCTCTCCACACAGGGGCAGATCATTCACAGGGGGCAGGTCAACAGGCACAGGGGAGGGCACATCATCAAACTCAAAAGCACTAGGAGTACCCGCCCCTTGGGACACAGCTTCTGGTTCCATAGAAACGGGAGCCGCATCCACAAGACAGCACCATTGTAGCATGTTACAGTGAAGATTACGAGTGAGCCCCCCGTCCCCACCTCATAGACTGGAATCTCAGGCTTCACCTATCTTTTTATCAGGTATAGTGCCGCCTTCCACCAGTCATCAAGTTTCCCCATCGGTCGTTTGACCCTCACCAACACTCTATCCCCTGAGGAGAAAGGCTCTGTCTGCATGGGCCGCGTGTCTCTATGAAACACCTATATGATATCTCAGGCACACAACAAATGAAATGAGAAAATATTGCATCAATTCCTGAATTTATTTTATTGTCTTGTCAGTAAAAGGAACGTTTCGGTTTAATTTAAACCTTCTTCAGCCAACTGACACTATATAACATAAACATAAGAAACAAATATATATAAGCAAAGAATCATATGACAAAATTCATAACAATGAAGGGGGAAAAAAGGTGGGGGGGAGAAAAACATCGTGCAGAAATGAATCAAGTAATTGACATTTGGAAACACAAGGCATAAACCCCATTTATAAAATAGCTCTGGGGGATAACATAGATACACCCACAAACGATGGGTTGTCAGATCCTTTGAGTGAAATCCATAGTAGCTAGATATATGCTGGTGATTTGTCTATATTTGTCAAACAAAGGTGTATACCTGAGGAAGGAAACCCTCAGGAACATAGGGTTCTTATAAAAATGTGGGTTCAGCCTCGTACTGAGAATCGATGGCAATAGGTCTATAAGTATCTGTAATCATAAAAAAAGTACAAGAAAGCGATGGAGAAATACAACATCAAACTCCTAATAAACAGGGGTACTAGAACCTCATATACAGGGAGGTATTGAAGCTAGCAATTACCTACTACTCATGAGAAAGGACCAATCAGTGTATATATGGTCATAAGAATGCCCTTCGGTCAGTGTGGACCTTGTGAAAGGGTCAATTAGTCCTAGAAAGATAAAGGGTACATATGTCACTCTATAAGGAGATGTACTAGTAAAGAATCCATAAGGTTACATAACCCGGGAGAAATAGTCAAAAAACACATAACCTCAGTAGGGTCCAAATCAACCCACTATGGTACCGCTGCCCATATTTCAGAAGCAACTAAAAGAAAACAAAAGAAAAAATACAATAGGGAGTGAAATCCCAATGTGGCCCCTCAGTTAACAGCCCCTATGGGACAATCAAATAGTGTTTAATGGTGGTGGTGATATACCTTTAAGGTGAAGTCAAGCCGGTCTCTGGCAGATAGAAAAAGGAAAGGAAGAAATTGAGTAATTAGAACAATCTCACCAATGTCTGATGTTGTGCCTCTCAGGTGCAGGTGCCTACCGTCCGGTCAGGGGAGTGCGGGTAGCGGTAATACCGCCGCCTCGGTGTTTATATGGGAAAGGGGTGGGTGTTAGTGCGGCTTCCTGCTTCCGCCATCTGGAACGCAGGAAGCCGCTCCGGAACGCAAGCCGCGCATGCGTGTTAGTGCCGCGGTGTCTCCTATTCACTATCAGCCTGTCAGACCAAAGTAGTGGATCGTGCAAAGCCGCAGACTGAATCAGTAGATCTGCGGAAAAAAGGGGACAAGGAAGGAATAGAAACAAAGCATTAGTGGCATAGAAAAAAACGGTTAAAAGAATAACTTTGCATTAGTATGTCTACCAGAAAGGGGGTAAGATAAAGGTAATTAATGGTCTCAAAATAATGATACCCAAATGGGATGTATCCAACTCTTCAATAAGATATGTATAAACAAACAGCAGTACAAAGAGTCCTATGGAAACACAAAGGTATAAGACAACAAAAAGAATATTAGCTAACAATCTTTGTGTGACATCTTAAGTGGCTCTAAGAATAAACATTATCAGGTAAGGCAGACCTCAAAACCTAGTGGAAAATAGAGTCAAAATAAACGCTGTTGATTTTCAATATTTAGGGTCATATTCCCTATTTAGACCTAAAGGGGACAATGTCTGTAGGGTATGTATCCAATATAGTTCTCTCTCTTTGAGTCTGGCTATACGGTCATCTCCCCGACGGCTGGCAGGAACATTGTCAATGACTTGAAATCTTAATTGTGCCACCCCATGATTGTGGGTCATAAAGTGATGTGGTAGCAGTAGGAGATTCTGACCACATCTAATGGTAGATTTGTGTTTACTTATCCGGTCTCGGATATGTTGGATGGTCTCTCCAACATATCCGAGACCACAAGGACATTTGATCAAGTATACCACGTAGCTTGAATTACAAGTAAAAAATTCCTTGATGAAATATCTTTTGCCAGTCCTAGGGTGGATGAACGTGTCACCCTTGGTCATATGTGAACATTGAAGACAACCCAAACATGGAAAGTTACCCCGTTTTGGTGTTGCTAGGAAGGTCTGCCTTGGGAGTAATCTAGAAGAGCCTATATCGGCCCTAATTAATCTGTTCTTAAGATTAGGAGCTCTTTTGTAGCAGAAAAGTGGAGGTCTGCTAAACTCAGGGACAGTGGTATAGGATAGGCCCAACAAAGGCCAATGTTTATTGACTATACTTTTAAAACGTGTTGAGAAAGGATGGTAAGTATTGACACAAGTCACGTAAGGGCCTGTCCGTTTAGTGCGTGGAGTAAAGTCTGTGTGAGATGATGAAATGGATCTGGGATACCCTCTTTCCCTAAATTTTCTCTCCATCTCAAAATGTCTAACGGCTCGCTTATCTGGATTTGAGACAATTCTTGATACCCTCATATGTTGTGAATGTGGGAGGGCCTCCCTCAGGGGTCGTGGATGACAACTGTCAAATCTCAGCAAGCTGTTCTTATCCGTAGGCTTAACATACAGGTCTGTTTCAAAGTTGCCCGTTATGTCAACACAGACAAGGGTGTCCAAGAAATTAACTTCCCGTGGTCCTACATGTTTGGTGAAAGTCAATCCAGGGGTTCTAGAATTGATATATCCAAAAAAGGTTTCAAAATCAGTCAATGAACCTTTCCAAATCATAAAAACATCATCAATGTACCTTCTCCAGAGTTTCACGTGTGTCCTTGTCAAAATATGTGAATAAATATGTCTATGTTCAAAATACGACATAAATATATTGGCGTAAGGGGGTGCCACATTTGAACCCATGGCAGTCCCCTTCCGTTGCATATAGAACTGATCTTGAAACAGAAAATAATTCTGTCCAAGTATCAGTTCCAAGGACTCCATACAGAATTCTTTGCCTGGAGGTGTCAGGTCACTATACACGTCAAGGAACCAACTTACTGCTTCTAAACCTAATGTGTGGTCTATACTGGTATACAGACTGTTAACATCTAGAGTAACTAGCGAACAGTACGCGGTTAATGTACCGACATTTCTAAAGCAATCCAGGAAATCAGATGTATCTTTAAGATAAGCTGGGGTTTTCTGTACTAAAGGCGAAAGAATTTTCTCCAAAGTAATTGAGATCGGGGAAAGTAATGAATCTGTCGAAGCGACTATAGGTCTGCCAGGTGGATTCCTCAGATCCTTGTGAATCTTCGGAAGTGTATAAAACACTGGGATCGTCGGACAAGGGTTCTTCAGATAGCAGGCTAATTTATCATCAATAATGCCCGTTTGTAGATGTCTCTGTATATGAGAATCAATTAATTTAGAAATTCTATATGTTGGATCATTTGATACTGCGGTATATGTATCTGTATCAGCGAGTTGCCTCTTGATCTCATTCACATAGTATGTACGATCGAGGACCACTATCGCACCACCTTTGTCAGCTGGTTTTATAATAATATCCCCATTATTTCTCAAACTCTCAATGGCTTGAGACTCAATGCAGCTAAGATTGTTTCTGAGATGTAACTCCCCTTTCTTGATGTCCTTAATCATCTTATCCATGTCTGTTTTAACAAGTTCAATATAAGTCTCAATCGGGTGATACGTACGAGGTGGTTGAAAGTTACTTCTTGTCCTTATGTTGAGACTCCGTGTAGTAAAAGTCGTCAACTCAGTGGTAGGCGTGGAGGAAAGGGAGGTGTCTGTCACAGAGGTTTGTCCTGAGAAGTGTGCCTTAAGTTTGAGTGACCTAAAAAAATAGTTCATCTCCTTCTCTAATGTGAAAGTGTCAAACCTTGGTGTTGGACAATAAGTCAGACCCTTCTGTAAAACCGTGTATTCTGCTGGTGACAGCGTGTATTTAGAGATATTAAAGACGAGGTCTGCCTTACCTATGATCTCCTCGTCATCCCGTGCGGTCTGATTTGGTCTCCTCTTACCCCTCCTCGTCCTCTTCGGAAGCGTTTTCGTTGGCCTAAAAAAGGAGGGATCGGTGGTTGTTGTCCGCCATACTCGCTCCCCGAACTTGGTGATGAGGGATAGGACGGGTAACCTCCATAATATGGTAGTCTTGGTGGCTGAGACTCGCCACATTTCCATTTATAGACCTGTCCTTTCTTATAGTCCTCCTCGTCCCTGGTAAATTTACTTTTCTTTCTAAGTTGTAGTTTCTTTCTGAACTCAGAATTAGAGTTAGTCACCTTAGTCTTCAGGTTATTCAATTCTGTTTGAGAGAATGTGGATGTCAATTGTTCTTCAATGGTCGTAATGTTCTCCGTTAATGACTCGATCTCCTTTTGTAGTCGGTCAATGGTCAAAGTTATAATGTCAAAGGAGCATTTATTTAAAATGCCCTCAAATGTCTCGCAAAACTCCTGGTCATCGAAAAATAAAGTAGGGCGGAGGGGAACCCTCAGCCCTCTCGGGATACGTTTCACTTGAGAGTATTCCACCAAGGTGGCAATGTGAAGTTCTAGAGCAGTCTTTCTCCGGATCTCTTTTTCATTCTCTTTGGCTCTGATCTCCTCGGTCGTCGTCGTCAGGAACTGTCGTGGCACCGTTGCTCGAGCAATGATTGCCGAAGTTTCGTCATCGTTGTATGAAAAAAGAGACATGAAACAAAGTGCCAGGAGCTCAGGAAAAAATAGTCAATAATCAAGGAGTAGACCTGGCTCACTGGAATGTTAAGGTGCTCTTGAGAAAAATAATCGATAAAACTATATGATATCTCAGGCACACAACAAATGAAATGAGAAAATATTGCATCAATTCCTGAATTTATTTTATTGTCTTGTCAGTAAAAGGAACGTTTCGGTTTAATTTAAACCTTCTTCAGCCAACTGACACTATATAACATAAACATAAGAAACAAATATATATAAGCAAAGAATCATATGACAAAATTCATAACAATCAAGGGGGAAAAAAGGGGGGGGGGGGGAAGAAAAACATCGTGCAGAAATGAATCAAGTAATTGACATTTGGAAACACAAGGCATAAACCCCATTTATAAAATAGCTCTGGGGGATAACATAGATACACCTACAAACGATGGGTTGTCAGATCCTTTGAGTGAAATCCATAGTAGCTAGATGTATGCTGGTGATTTGTCCATATTTGTCAAACAAAGGTGTATACCTGAGGAAGGAAACCCTCAGGAACATAGGGTTCTTAGAAAAATGTGGGTTCAGCCTCGTACTGAGAATCGATGGCAATAAAGTGTACATATGTCACTCTATAAGGAGATGTACTAGTAAAGAATCCATAAGGTTACATAACCCGGGAGAAATAGTCAAAAAACACATAACCTCAGTAGGGTCCCTATTGTATTTTTTCTTTTGTTTTCTTTTAGTTGCTTCTGAAATATGGGCAGCGGTACCATAGTGGGTTGATTTGGACCCTACTGAGGTTATGTATTTTTTGACTATTTCTCCCGGGTTATGTAACCTTATGGATTCTTTACTAGTACATCTCCTTATAGAGTGACATATGTACCCTTTATCTTTCTAGGACTAATTGACCCTTTTACAAGGTCCACACTGACCGAAGGGCACTCTTATGACCATATATACACTGATTGGTCCTTTCTCATGAGTAGTAGGTAATTGCTAGCTTCAATACCTCCCTGTATATGAGGTTCTAGTACCTCTGTTTATTAGGAGTTTGATTTTGTATTTCTCCATCGCTTTCTTGTACTTTTTTTATGATTACAGGTACTTATAGACCTATTGCCATCGATTCTTAGTACGAGGCTGAACCCACATTTTTATAAGAACCCTATGTTCCTGAGGGTTTCCTTCCTCAGGTATACACCTTTGTTTGACAAATATAACATAAACATAAGAAACAAATATATATAAGCAAAGAATCATATGACAAAATTCATAACAATCAAGGGGAAAAAAGGGGGGGGGAAAGAAAAACATCGTGCAGAAATGAATCAAGTAATTGACATTTGGAAACACAAGGCATAAACCCCATTTATAAAATAGCTCTGGGGGATAACATAGATACACCCACAAACGATGGGTTGTCAGATCCTTTGAGTGAAATCCATAGTAGCTAGATATATGCTGGTGATTTGTCCATATTTGTCAAACAAAGGTGTATACCTGAGGAAGGAAACCCTCAGGAACATAGGGTTCTTATAAAAATGTGGGTTCAGCCTCGTACTGAGAATCGATGGTAATAGGTCTATAAGTACCTGTAATCATAAAAAAAGTACAAGAAAGCGATGGAGAAATACAAAATCAAACTCCTAATTAACAGAGGTACTAGAACCTCATATACAGGGAGGTATTGAAGCTAGCAATTACCTACTACTCATGAGAAAGGACCAATCAGTGTATATATGGTCATAAGAGTGCCCTTCGGTCAGTGTGGACCTTGTGAAAGGGTCAATTAGTCCTAGAAAGATAAAGGGTACATATGTCACTCTATAAGGAGATGTACTAGTAAAGAATCCATAAGGTTACATAACCCGGGAGAAATAGTCAAAAAACACATAACCTCAGTAGGGTCCAAATCAACTCACTATGGTACCGCTGCCCATATTTCAGAAGCAACTAAAAGAAAACAAAAGAAAAAATACAATAGGGACCCTACTGAGGTTATGTGTTTTTTGACTATTTCTCCCGGGTTATGTAACCTTATGGATTCTTTACTAGTACATCTCCTTATAGAGTGACATATGTACACTTTATTGCCATCGATTCTCAGTACGAGGCTGAACCCACATTTTTATAAGAACCCTATGTTCCTGAGGGTTTCCTTCCTCAGGTATACACCTTTGTTTGACAAATATGGACAAATCACCAGCATACATCTAGCTACTATGGATTTCACTCAAAGGATCTGACAACCCATCGTTTGTAGGTGTATCTATGTTATCCCCCAGAGCTATTTTATAAATGGGGTTTATGCCTTGTGTTTCCAAATGTCAATTACTTGATTCATTTCTGCACGATGTTTTTCTTCCCCCCCCCCTTTTTTCCCCTTTGATTGTTATGAATTTTGTCATATGATTCTTTGCTTATATATATTTGTTTCTTATGTTTATGTTATATAGTGTCAGTTGGCTAAAGAAGGTTTAAATTAAACCGAAACGTTCCTTTTACTGACAAGACAATAAAATAAATTCAGGAATTGATGCAATATTTTCTCATTTCATTTGTTGTGTGCCTGAGATATCATATAGTTTTATCGATTATTTTTCTCAAGAGCACCTTAACATTCCAGTGAGCCAGGTCTACTCCTTGATTATTGACTATTTTTTCCTGAGCTCCTGGCACTTTGTTTCATGTCTCTTTTTTCATACAACGATGACGAAACTTCGGCAATCATTGCTCGAGCAACGGTGCCACGACAGTTCCTGACGACGACGACCGAGGAGATCAGAGCCAAAGAGTATGAAAAAGAGATCCGGAGAAAGACTGCTCTAGAACTTCACATTGCCACCTTGGTGGAATACTCTCAAGTGAAACGTATCCCGAGAGGGCTGAGGGTTCCCCTCCACCCTACTTTATTTTTCGATGACCAGGAGTTTTGCGAGACATTTGAGGGCATTTTAAATAAATGCTCCTTTGACATTATAACTTTGACCATTGACCGACTACAAAAGGAGATCGAGTCATTAACAGAGAACATTACGACCATTGAAGAACAATTGACATCCACATTCTCTCAAACAGAATTGAATAACCTGAAGACTAAGGTGACTAACTCTAATTCTGAGTTCAGAAAGAAACTACAACTTAGAAAGAAAAGTAAATTTACCAGGGACGAGGAGGACTATAAGAAAGGACAGGTCTATAAATGGAAATGTGGCGAGTCTCAGCCACCAAGACTACCATATTATGGAGGCTACCTGTCCTATCCCTCATCACCAAGTTCGGGGAGCGAGTATGGCGGACAACAACCACCGATCCCTCCTTTTTTAGGCCAACGCCAACTCTTCCGAAGAGGACGAGGAGGGGGAAGAGGAGACCAAAACAGACCGCACGGGATGACGAGGAGATCACAGGTAATGCAGACCTCGTCTTTAATATCTCTAAATACACGCTGTCACCAGCAGAATAGGCGGTTTTACAGAAGGGTCTGACTTATTGTCCAACACCAAGGTTTGACACTTTCACATTAGAGAAGGAGATGAACTATTTTTTTAGGTCACTCAGACTTAAGGCACACTTCTCAGGACAAACCTGTGTGACAGACACCTCCCTTTCCTCCACGCCTACCACTGAGTTGACGACTTTTACTACACGGAGTCTCAACATAAGGACAAGAAGTAACTTTCAACCACCTCGTACGTATCACCCGATTGAGACTTATATTGAACTCGTTAAAACAGACATGGATAAGATGATTAAGGACATCAAGAAAGGGAAGTTACATCTCAGACACAATCTTAGCTGCATTAAGTCTCAAGCCATTGAGAGTTTGAGAAATAATGGGGTATTATTATAAAACCAGCTGACAAAGGTGGTGCGATAGTGGTCCTCGATCGTACATACTATGTGAATGAGATCAAGAGGCAACTCGCTGATACAGATACATATACCGCAGTATCAAATGATCCAACACATAGAATTTCTAAATTAATTGATTCTCATATACAGAGACATCTACAAACGGGCATTATTGATGATAAATTAGCCTGCTATCTGAAGAACCCTTGTCCGACGATCCCAGTGTTTTATACACTTCCGAAGATTCACAAGGATCTGAGGAATCCACCTGGCAGACCTATAGTCGCTTCGACAGATTCATTACTTTCCCCGATCTCAATTACTTTGGAGAAAATTCTTTCGCCTTTAGTACAGAAAACCCCAGCTTATCTTAAAGATACATCTGATTTCCTGGATTGCCTTAGAAATGTCGGTACATTAACCGCGGACTGTTCGCTAGTTACTCTAGATGTTAACAGTCTGTATACCAGTATAGACCACACATTAGGTTTAGAAGCAGTAAGCTGGTTCCTTGACGAGTATAGTGACCTGACACCTCCAGGCAAAGAATTCTGTATGGAGTCCTTGGAACTGATACTTGGACAGAATTATTTTCTGTTTCAAGATCAGTTCTATATGCAACGGAAGAGGACTGCCATGGGTTCAAATGTGGCACCCCCTTACGCCAATATATTTATGTCGTATTTTGAACATAGACATATTTATTCACATATTTTGACAAGGACACACGTGAAACTCTGGAGAAGGTACATTGATGATGTTTTTATGATTTGGAAAGGTTCATTGACTGATTTTGAAACCTTTTTTGGATATATCAATTCTAGAACCCCTGGATTGACTTTCACCAAACACGTAGGACCATGGGAAGTTAATTACTTGGACACCCTTGTCTGTGTTGACATAACGGGCAACTTTGAAACAGACCTGTATGTTAAGCCTACGGATAAGAACAGCTTGCTGAGATTTGACAGTTGTCATCCACGACCCCTGAGGGAGGCCCTCCCACATTCACAACATATGAGGGTATCAAGAATTGTCTCAAATCCAGATAAGCGAGCCGTTAGACATTTTGAGATGGAGAGAAAATTTAGGGAAAGAGGGTATCCCAGAACCATTTCATCATCTCACACAGACTTTACTCCACGCACTAAACGGACAGGCCCTTACGTGACTTGTGTCAATACTTACCATCCTTTCTCAACACGTTTTAAAAGTATAGTCAATAAACATTGGCCTTTGTGGGGCCTATCCTATCCCACTGTCCCTGAGTTTAGCAGACCTCCACTTTTCTGCTACAAAAGAGCTCCTAATCTTAAGAACAGATTAATTAGGGCCGATATAGGCTCTTCTAGATTACTCCCAAGGCAGACCTTCCTAGCAACACCAAAACGGGGTAATTTTCCATGTTTGGGTTGTCTTCAATGTTCACATATGACCAAGGGTGACACCCTAAGACTGGCAAAAGATATTCCATCAAGGAATTTTTTACTTGTAATTCAAGCTACGTGGTATACTTGATCAAATGTCCTTGTGGTCTCGGATATGTTGGAGAGACCATCCAACATATCTGAGACCGGATAAGTAAACACAAATCTACCATTAGATGTGGTCAGAATCTCCTACCGCTACCACATCACTTTATGACCCACAATCATGGGGTGGCACAATTAAGATTTCAAGTCATTGACCATGTTCCTGCCAGCCGTCGGGGAGGTGACCGTATAGCCAGACTCAAAGAGAGAGAACTATATTGGATACATACCCTACAGACATTGTCCCCTTTAGGTCTAAATAGGGAATATGACCCTAAATATTGAAAATCAACAGCGTTTATTTTGACTCTATTTTCCACTAGGTTTTGAGGTCTGCCTTACCTGATAATGTTTATTCTTAGAGCCACTTAAGATGTCACACAAAGATTGTTAGCTAATATTCTTTTTGTTGTCTTATACCTTTGTGTTTCCATAGGACTCTTTGTACTGCTGTTTGTTTATACATATCTTATTGAAAAGTTGGATACATCCCATTTGGGTATCATTATTTTGAGACCATTAATTACCTTTATCTTACCCCCTTTCTGGTAGACATACTAATGCAAAGTTATTCTTTTAACCGTTTTTTTCTATGCCACTAATGCTTTGTTTCTATTCCTTCCTTGTCCCCTTTTTTCCGCAGATCTACTGATTCAGTCTGCGGCTTTGCACGATCCACTACTTTGGTCTGACAGGCTGATAGTGAATAGGAGACACCGCGGCACTAACACGATTGCGCGGCTTGCGTTCCGGAGCGGCTTCCTGCTTTCCAGATGGCGGAAGCAGGAAGCCGCACTAACACCCACCCCTTTCCCATATAAACACAGAGGCGGCGGTATTACCGCTACCCGCACTCCCCTGACCGGACGGTAGGCACCTGCACCTGAGAGGCACAACATCAGACATTGGTGAGATTGTTCTAATTACTCAATTTCTTCCGTTCCTTTTTCTATCTGCCAGAGACCAGCTTGACTTCACCTTAAAGGTATATCACCACCACCATTAAACACTATTTGATTGTCCCATAGGGGCTGTTAACTGAGGGGCCACATTGGGATTTCACTCCCTATTGTATTTTTTCTTTTGTTTTCTTTTAGTTGCTTCTGAAATATGGGCAGCGGTACCATAGTGGGTTGATTTGGACCCTACTGAGGTTATGTGTTTTTTGACTATTTCTCCCGGGTTATGTAACCTTATGGATTCTTTACTAGTACATCTCCTTATAGAGTGACGTATGTACCCTTTATCTTTCTAGGACTAATTGACCCTTTCACAAGGTCCACACTGACCGAAGGGCACTCTTATGACCATATATACACTGATTGGTCCTTTCTCATGAGTAGTAGGTAATTTCTAGCTTCAATACCTCCCTGTATATGAGGTTCTAGTACCTCTGTTTATTAGGAGTTTAATTTTGTATTTCTCCATCGCTTTCTTGTACTTTTTTAATGATTACAGGTACTTATAGACCTATTGCCATCGATTCTCAGTACGAGGCTGAACCCACATTTTTATAAGAACCCTATGTTCCTGAGGGTTTCCTTCCTCAGGTATACACCTTTGTTTGACAAATATGGACAAATCACCAGCATATATCTAGCTACTATGGATTTCACTCAAAGGATCTGACAACCCATCGTTTGTGGGTGTATCTATGTTATCCCCCAGAGCTATTTTATAAATGGGGTTTATGCCTTGTGTTTCCAAATGTCAATTACTTGATTCATTTCTGCACGATGTTTTTCTTTCCCCCCCCCTTTTTCCCCCCTTGATTGTTATGAATTTTGTCATATGATTCTTTGCTTATATATATTTGTTTCTTATGTTTATGTTATATAGTGTCAGTTGGCTGAAGAAGGTTTAAATTAAACCGAAACGTTCCTTTTACTGACAAGACAATTAAATAAATTCAGGAATTGATGCAATATTTTCTCATTTCATTTGTTGTGTGCCTGAGATATCATATAGTTTTATCGATTATTTTTCTCAAGAGCACCTTAACATTCCAGTGAGCCAGGTCTACTCCTTGATTATGATCTATGAGACACCTGACTGAGTCAATTACCCACCACCTGATGTATCACTCTCAGTCACCGCTGGTGTTCTCTAAACCATTCAGATGCGGTCCGACGGGAATTAGAGGAGGGACATGCCAGAGCATGTTCAAAACTTCAATATCCCTCCCAGTCTCCCAAACATCAAGAATCTGAATCAAAATCTGCATGTCTATTTTGAGGCCAGAAAAGTCTATGACAGGTCAGAAGTGCAGTGCCCACATTGTTTTTTTTTCTTCCTTGCACATGTGGTTCAGATTTTTTTTTTCTGCCACAAATTCCACACCAAATGTGCGAGTAAAAAAAACATGTTGGCACAGCATTTCTGTACTATCAGACTTTTTTGGCTTCAGGATAGATACTTGGATTTTGATGCAGATGATCAAAATCTGCTTCAAAAGAACCATCAAACAATGTGCCATGGGCACGGGGTCTTACAACAATATTGTGGGGTCACGTTCACAGAAAGCATCCCCCATATGCTGTGAGAGCAGGCATGTGTGAGTGTGTCTCAAACGGTGCCATCACAAACATTATTGCACTTCAGACTTGAGGGGTCACACAAGGGCTATCCCGCAAGTTTGAACTGTAATGCACTCCCTTATATCACCACTTCTCACACGCGCTGTTTCTTGATACGGCTAAGATATTGCAGTTCTCAAGAGACAGCTAGAGTTACAAGCGTTGACGCCAATATAGTTATTTCATGTCACACGGTGGGATCTCCTGCTCTATGATACCTGCTGTGTAACCTGAGGCAACCTCAGGGAAGTCGTGAGGAAGTCTGAAGTTCATGAGCAGGCCCGGAAACATGGTGAGTGTGACAGTTTTCGAAAGCTTGCTAAGTAATATTAACAGGGCTCCACGGTAAAATAATTTGAGCTGTGTTTGGTAGCTTTTGTGCCCCTTTGAAGGTGTGTTCTAGGCCCTTGATTTTGCCTCCTATTGATTTGAATGGAGTTCAGATGCTCAGCAAACTTTTCGGCAAACATTGCCCGTTTGACAGAACTAATACGAACTTCAAAAGGTTCGCTCATTTCTAGTCTTTGGCAATTTGTGTTTCAGTAGCTAATTTTGCTAGCTTGATTTATTTTTACATTTCCTATTGAGAGCTTTATAATGCTGAAAAGTAATTTCTGCATTCTTAGCCTTGAAGAATTTGAATGTCCTTTGTTTTCGTCTTGATATACTTTGTACTACAGTCATATGAAAAAGTTTCGGCACCCCTCTTAATCTGTTTTTTTTTGTTTAAAATAGTTTTTTTGCAACAGCTATTTCAGTGTGATATATGTAATAACTGATGGACACAGTAATATTTCAGGATTAAAATGAGGTTTATTGTACTAACTGAAAATGTGAAATATGCATTATTTCAAAAATTGACAGGTGCAAAAGTATGGGCACCTCAACAGAAAAGTGACATTAATCTTTAGTAGATCCACCTTTTGCAAAAATAACAGCCTCTAGTTGCTTCCTGTAGCTGTTAATGAGTTCCTGGATCCTGGATGAAGGTATTTTTGACCATTCCTCTTTACAAAACAATTCCAGTTCAGTTAAGCTTGATGGTCGCCGAGCATGGACAGCCCGCTTCAAAACATCCCACAGATGTTCAATGACATTCAGGTCTGGGGTCTGGGATGGCCATTCCAGAACATTGTAATTGTTCCTCTGCATGAATACCTGAGTAGATTTGGAGCAGTGTTTTGGATCATTGTCTTGCTGAAAGATCCATCCCCGGCGTAACTTCAACTTTGACACTGATTCTTGAACATTATTATCAAGAATCTACTGATACTGAGTGGAATCCATGCGACCCTCAACTTTAACAAGATTCCCGGTGGCGTCATTGGCCACACAGCCCCAAAGCATGATGGACCCTCCCCCAAATTTGACAGTGGGTAGCAAGTATTTTTCTTGGAATGCTGTATTTTTGTGGTGCCATGCATAACGCCTTGTTGTATGACCAAACAACTCAATCTTTGTTTCATCAGTCCACAGGACCTTCTTCCAAGATGAAACTGGCTTGTCCAAATGAGCATACCTCAGGCGACTCTGTTTGTGGCGTGCATGCAGAAACGGCTTCTTTCGCATCACTCTCCCATACAGCTTCTCCTCTTGCAGTGTGCGCTGTATTGTTGACTGATGCACAGTGACACAATCTGCAGCAAGATGATGCTGCAGGTCTTTGGAGGTGGTCTTTGGATTGTTCTTGACTGTTCTCACCATTCTTCTTCTCTGCCTTTCTGATATTTTTGTTGGCCTGCCACTTCTGGCCTTTACAAGAACTGTCCCTGTGGTCTTCCATTTCTTTACTATGTTCCTCACAGTGGAAATTGACAGGTTAAATCTCTGAGACAACGTTTTGTACCCTTCCCCTGAACAACTATGTTGAACAATCTTTTTTTTCAGATCATTTGAGAGCTGTTTTGAGGAGCCCATGATGCCACTCCTCAGAGAAGATGCAGCTAGGAGAACAGCTTGCAAGTGGACACCTGAAATAGCTTTTCTCATGATTGGATACACCGGGCTATGAAGTACAAAGCTCAGTGAGGTTGCCAAACCAATTTAGTGCTTCAGTAAGTCAGTAAAAAGTAGTTAGGAGTATTCAAATCATTAAAATCAGAAGGGTGCCCATACTTTGGCACCTGTCAAATTTTGAAATAATGCATATTTCACATTTTTGGTTAGTACAATAAACCTCATTTTAAACCTGAAATATTACTGTGTCCATCAGTTATTATTTGGTTGTCCAAACTTTTTCATATGACTGTATCTTCTTTATCAATAGTGGTTTCTTTTGATTCCTGGATATTTTATTATCAGAGGGTATATGTTTTCTATAGAATTCTAGTAGTATATTCCTAAACTTGCCCCCTTTACATGTGCATCTCAATGATTAGAATAGCATCAAAAAATTAATATATTTCAGTAATTCAATACATAAAGTGAAACACATAAATTATAGTCATTACAAACAGAGTGATCTATTTCAAGTGTTTGTGTTAAAGTTGATAATTATGACCTACAACCAATAAAAAACCCAAAGCTCATTATCTCAAAAAGTTAAAGTAGGAGGGGTGAAGGGTTAAAAACCACGCTGCTGTATTCCACGAGACATCAAAGGGTGAATATAATATCGATTATTTGTCAATGCATTTCAGGGCTCCCAGAAACACCCTGAAATATGGCAATATGACATTATTTTTGATGATATTCTAGTTTGTTGAGATGCACTAGTATGTTCAGTATCTCAAATACCAAGACATGGTCCTAGTCTACACGATTAAGCTCGTCCCTTAATTTGTTTAAACTGCTTTCCTAAAGTTCCATGGTTTTGCATTTCCCTTTGTAATGTTCTATTGAATATTACATTGAAACTTACCATATTATGGTCACTGTTGCCCAAGTGCTCCCAGACCTGTAAATCTGAAATTATATCTGGTCAATTTGACAAGACCAGATTCAGCAAATCTCACTAGGTTGGTTAATTTGCCAAGTGAGAGAGGTAATTGCCTTGAATTGGAGATAAGAATCTGCAGCTTTTAGCACAACTAAATAAGATTCTATGACCAATTGAATGTTTGGATAGTTAAAATCCCCCATAAAGAGGACCCCATTATTATTATTTCTTGCCTTTTTAATTTGTTGTAGCAATTCATAATCTATCTTTTCAGCTATGTTAGGAGGCTTATAGCAAACTCCAATTAGCAGCTTTCCATTATTGCCCTCCCTGTTTACATTACTCATACTGACTCTACATTGTCGCAGCTCCACCCAATGTTGTCATTGAGCACAAGACTTAAATTAAAATTAATAAATATATACACCCCTCTACCTTTTTATCTTTCCTGCCCTGTCTGAATGTAATGTAACCCTTTATGTTTGTCACTACATCATGGCTTTCGTCCATCCAGGATTCTGTAATGCCAACCGCATCGTAATCCTTGGTTGACATAAGACTCTGAAACTCATTAATTTTGTTTTCAAGACTTTTTGCTTTTGCCAGTAGACATTTAAGACTATTTACTAAAAATGAGTATTCGGGTACAGGGCTTGTATGTTTGGAATCTGAACATAACCCCATACATAATTGCTAGTTAGTGAGTAGCTGGGCAGGTCTCCACCCACATAAAGCCAGCCATATGTGTCAAATTTTAAAGGCAGGAGGGCAGAGGGATTTCATTTTTTATTTTTACACAAAATATTATGGAGGATTACTCTTGGCCTTTAGGGCCAAAGCGAGTCAATCACACACAAATATCAGCTTGCACTGGCCTGACCACCCTGCGTACTGGACTATGGTCATCCAGGCTCCAGGAATCTCCTTTCCTTGCACTTCCCAGCCCTAATAAATCCACAATAACCTCTACTTTCTAAGACTCTCTGTCTACTCAATTTATCCATTTTTGACACAACTACACTCCCACCCCCAGTTCCTAGTTTAAAAGCTTCTCCATTCATCTGACCAATTTTTCCCAAGCACAGCTACATCCTCCAGATTGAGGTGCAGCCCGTCCCTACTATAGAACCAGTAGCCAACAGAATAGTTGGCCCAGTCCTCCAGGAACCCAAACCCTTCCTTGTTGCATGAACTTCTAAGCCACTTTTTTTTATCTCCCTAAGCTTCCTCTGTCTTTTTTGCCACCAGTAGTATTTCTGAAAAAAAACACCTTGAATGTCCTGGACTTCAGCTTCTCTCCTAGTTCTCTGTAATCAATTTTAAGTCCCTTCCATCTCCCTCTAACTTTTTCATTGGTAACGATGTGTACCATGACTGCCGTTTTTTCCACAGCTTCACCCAGCAATCTGTCTATCTGATCCGCAATATGCTGAATCCAAGCACCTGACAGACAACACTCTTTGTCATTCACAGTCTCGGCAGCAGATGACACTGTCCGTTTGCCTAATTATAGAGTCCCTTACCACCAACATCTGTCTGGCCTTTGCTGCACTCCTATTTTCCTCCTTCCTACCACAGTAATTTAATCAGGAGTTAAGCTCATGAAAAATGGGAGCAAAAACAAGTGTTGCATTTATATAGTTGTTCAGAAAGCCACGGAGCCCTATAGGTGGACAGGCGCCATGACAATACATAGGGGTGGGGAGTGGAAGGGGTTAATGAGGGTATTTAATATGCTGGGGTGCAAGCAGAGCAGGGGAGGAGACCTGCATATTCTTGGATCGGTGGGAGGAAAAGTGGCCAGAAATATGGAGGAGTGAGATGGGAGGGGGCAAGTGTTTCCTCTTTCCGGATCAAGAAGTGACAGGGACTGACCTGGTTGCTGGAGCTGCTGCAGGGGTCCATGATCCCAGCTTGTATCACAGCACCTGGAGGCACAGTCAATGCATCTACGTCCTCTGGCTGCCTGTGCTGCCCCATGGGTGCCTGATCCCTCCACCCCTAAAGCATGGATGCTGTAATGCCGACTCCAGACTGCAGGGCAGCAGGTGCTGCCAGGGTGAGAGGCTTATGCAACAGCCCCTCCTGGGACTCTCCGGGGGCAGAGGGGTGTCTGGGTTCTCCAGTGATGCCTCTGATCTCCCGGAAGAATCTTTGCCGAAGCCGTGGCCGATCGGAAGTGGGCAGAACTGGATTGCGGGGCAGGAGATGCTGGTGCCATGGTTTTTGCGGTGGCTTTTGGCCGGACAAGGGCCGGTAGTGTGCCAGATGATTGCTGGGAGGTACAGGCTGCAGCGGATTGGAGGTGGACAGGGCTGGGTGAAGTCTGCCTCCAGTCGTGCCATGGCAATGGATGCCTGGGGAAGGACGGCGGCTTCTGGCTGGGAGCCATACAGAAGCAAGCCAGATGTCAGCGGTATGCAGATACCCCCACCCAGCAGTCGGCGGTGTGGTCGGGTGGCTCCACAGGGGGAGGGCCAAACGCACAAGCATCTTCAGCGCAAGCCCCCTGGATGCCACGGGAAAGCTGCACCAGCAGGGATTATCCATGGAGGGGTCATTCAGGACATGGACTATTTAAGCGATGTGATTCCCTAGCATTCCCCCCAATTACTCGCGGATCTCCCTGGACAGTCGGCAGCATCCACGGTCCAGGAGCAAGGGGGGCAAACAACAAGTGACCCTGGTGAGATGTTCTGCTGTGGTGTGGCTGCTTTGCACGGACTGCGGAGTCAGCTAGGCAAAAAGATGTGTGCTTGTAATATAAAAAAAAAGAGAAAAACTGAGGATTTTGTTTTTGTAACATGTGGACAGCTAACATGTGTTTGGGTGGGTTCGTTTGGGGTACTGTGGTTAGCGTTGCAGTAGTCAGGCTTTACAAGTGGGTTGATGGAGTTGGGGGACAGTTCTTAAAAAGAGAATGCAGATTGAGAGGATGTGGGAGCGTTGAGTAATCCAGGCATTGGTGAAGTGGTGGGCACATTGTTCCCGTCCTGGAACTTCCAAAGAGAGGCAGAAGGAATTACGTTAGAAGCAGTTGGAGGTGTTTTCTCTGCAGTATCGTGTGGGCAACCTGATTTGGGGCAGGTGGGATTGTATGAGTCTGGGTGCACTTTGAGTACAGCAAGCGGTGTAGGGTTAAACTGTTAGGCTTGTTGGAGGCGGGATCACCAGACATATATTTGGTAGTGTGCCAAAGGGGAGGGGATGTGGCTTAAGAGCAGATCCCCTAGTTCCCGTTGAGGTAACTGGCGGGGTGGTTTCTGAGGTGAGAGGCATGGGATAGTTATGTACGTTTATATACCTGAGGTTGTATAATCCAGGATGGTAGGACAGTTTAGGTTCTTTAAGGGGGTATGGTGAGGCTGTTTGGTGTTTGGGGCCAAAGTGGGGCCAATTGGGTTAAGTCTGGTTGGTGTTTTTTTGCTTATGGGCTATTGAATACTGAGGTGAGAGGTGTTCGGGAAGGAATGTCGGCGTGGTAAAGGAATTGAGAGGTAGGGTGTATATAGTCGTGGATTATTCCGGGTTCAGTCAGGGTTGTCCTCCATGAATCCGTACTGGATGGGACCTGGTCTGTCCTCATCACGCTATTCTGGGGCATCCTGTTAGCATGTGCAGCCGTAATGGCGTTTGCGGTGTGTTACTGATGTTTTGTCGTATAGATTGGGGCAGCAGGGTCATTGATGACCTTAGTCGACAGGAGAGTTTTTCTCCATGGCATGGTAATGTTGTAGGCAGAATTCAATGATTGGGTGCATAGGGGTTGGTGGTTTCACATGGGAGCGTATTGTCAGGTTTCGTTGGAATTTCAGTTAGTTCAGTTCAGTTGTGGTTAATTTTGGGGGTCCAGGTGAATTTTATTGGACTTTTGTGTTGGGCGATGGTTGTGGGAGCGTTTGTTTGGGTCCCTCAATTATTCATGTTTTGAGGGTATTTTGGAGTGGGATTGGTGCTACACACGCTGTGAGTATTTAAATATAGACGGTTGTAGTTTCTGTTTAGGGGTTTGGTGATGATGTTGGCGTTTGGTTCCTGAGGGTTTGGGTCGTGTAGGTGAGTTGGTCGACATGCTAGAGGGTACTCGGATACCGGGACAGGTGGTTACTTCAGTGGGTATCACGGCTGGTCGGTTCCCGGTTCTGTACCCTGGACCCTCAATGGCGGGGTGGGGGTGATGATGGGGGAATGGTAACGTGATGCCTCCTGTGGTACCTGGTAATAGGGTCACCAGCGCTGTGGCCGGCTGCTGAGGTGATGTGAATGCAGCTTTGGTAGTACAGCTCCCCATAGGTGGAACTTTACCTCAGGACAGGGGGGTGGATGAGGGGAGTAGTAGTAGTGGTACTGCTGTGAATGCTGCAGGCAGCGGCAGTGAAGCAGGCACACACACACAATGTCTCTGTTTCGGTACCTTTTTACTGATGTTCGGTAACAGGCACGGTCAAGGGGGTTACCAGCTTTCGGTGCAGCTTGGGACATTCACCTTGGAGACTTGTGAAGCCTCCTCTGTTAGTGTGTGTGGTAATTGGGGTAAGTTCTGCCTGTAGCTAAACCTGCCACTCTTTCTCCCTCTCAGGGTGCTACACCACAACCGACAATGAGGACCTTGCTGTGAGGATCCTTATTGTCCTCTTGGGCCCCTGGTCCTATGCTTGGTCAGGTTTGGTGTCTCTCGTACGTTAACTTCAGGGGGACTAGATCCTCCTGGTTGGTCTGGGCTTTCTCTGCTATACTTTAGATGAATGGCAACTTCGAACTTCGGTGTTCGGGTGGGCTAAAGGGATACCAGGTATGTTTGCTTCTTCTTTCTTCCTACTTCTTCCACTGGCCTCTGTCCCTCTCTCTAGGGCGTTGCACAGCTGGGGTCAAACTTCCTGGTTCTGGACCTGGCTTGGTCCCAGCAACCAGCTCCTTCACTAACTGTTTAGCTGGAACTAACATAGTAACATAGTTTTTAAGGTTGAAGGAAGACTTTAAGTCCATCTAGTTCAACCCATAGCCTAACATGTTGATCCAGAGGAAGGCAAAAAAAAACCCATGTGGCAACACTAAGCTCCACATTGGGGAAAAAATTCCTTCCTGACTCCAGATACGGCAATCAGACTAATTCCCTGGATCAACGCCCAACCAAAGAATCTAGTATGTATGAATGATAATATAATAGTTTTCAAGAAAGGCATCCAGGCCCTTCTTAAAGGTTAGTAGTGACTCACTCATTACAACAGCATGTGGCAGAGAGTTCCATAATCTCACTGCTCTTACAGTAAAGAATCCGCGTCTGTGATTATGATTAAACCTTCTTTCCTCCAGACGTAGAGGATGCCCCCTTGTCCCAGTCTCAGGCCTAAGAGTAAAGAGATCATTAGAAAGGTCTCTGTACTGTCCCCTCATATATTTATACATTAATATAAGATCACCCCTAAGCCTTCGTTTTTCCAAGCTAAATAACCCCAAGTTTAATAACCTGTCTTGGTATTGCAGACCCCTTAGTCCTCTAATGACTTTTGTCGCTCTTCTCTGGACCCGCTCTAGTTCAGCTATGTCTTTCTTATACACCGGAGACCAGAATTGTACACAGTATTCTAAGTGTGGTCGCACTAGTGACTTGTATAGAGGTAAAATTATGTTCTCCTCATGAGCATCTATGCCTCTTTTAATGCATCCCATTATTTTATTTGCCTTTGCAGCAGCTGCCTGACACTGGCCACTAAATGTGAGTTTGTCATCTACCCATACACCCAGGTCTTTTTCAGTGACAGTTTTGCCCAGTGTTTTACAATTAAGCACATAATTATACCTTTTGTTTCCTCTGCCCAAGTGCATAACTTTACATTTATCCCCATTAAAGCGCATTTGCCATTTAGCAGCCCAAGCTTCTAGTTTACATAAATCCTCCTGTAATATAAAATTGTCCTCCTCTGTATTGATTACCCTGCAGAGTTTAGTGTCATCTGCAAATATTGAGATTCTACTCTGTATGCCCCCTACAAGGTCATTAATAAATATATTAAATAGAAGCGGGCCCAACACTGACCCCTGTGGTACCCCACTGTTAACTGTGACCCATTCTGAGTGTGTTCCATTAATAACCACCCTTTGTTTCCTATCACTAAGCCAGTTCTTAACCCACTTACACATATTTTCCCCTATCCCCATTGCCCTCATTTTATGTATCAAAATTTTGTGTGGCACCGTATCAAAAGCTTTTGAAAAGTCCATATACACCACATCCACTGCATTTCCTTGGTCCAGTCCAGAACTTACTTCTTCATAGAAGCTTATCAGATTAGTTTGACAGGAACGGTCCCTCGTAAAACCATGTTGATAATGGGTCATGAGGTTATTTTTCTTCAGATACTCCAGTATAGCATCTCTTAGAAAACCCTCGAGGATTTTACCCACAGTAGAGGTTAAGCTTACTGGCCTATAATTTCCAAGTTCAGTTTTTGTCCCCTTTTTGAATATTGGCACCACATTTGCTATACGCCAGTCCTGTGGTACAGACCCTGTTATTATGGAATCTTTAAATATTAAAAATAATGGTCTATCTATGACAGTACTTAATTCCTGCAGCACTCTGGGGTGTATCCCATCCGGGCCCGGGGATTTGTCAATTTTAGTGATTTTTAGACGATGCCGTACTTCCTCTTGGGTTAAGCAGGTGACATTTAATTGAGACTTTTTGTTATCACTGATCATATTGTCTGTCATGGGATTTTCTTGTGTAAATACTGTTGAAAAAAAGTCATTTAGCATATTGGCTTTTTCCTCATCCTCATCCACCATTTCACCCAGACTATTTTTAAAGGGGCCAACACCATCATTTTTTAGTTTCTTACTATTTATGTAGTTAAAAAATATTTTGGGATTCTTTTTACTTTCTTTGGCAATGAGTCTCTCTGTCTCAATCTTTGCTGCCTTGATTTGCTTTTTACAAATGTTATTTAAGTTTCTGTATTTATTTAATGCTTCAACACTACCTACTTGCTTTAATTCCCTAAATGCTTTCTTTTTGTCACATATTGCACTTCTTACCGCTTTATTTAGCCATAGTGGTTTCCTCCTATTTCTAGCATGCTTATTCCCATAGGGTATATATTGTGCACAGGTCCTATTCAGGATGCTAATAAACATCTCCCATTTGTGTTGTGTACTTTTATGTCTCAGGACATCGTCCCAGTTTATTGCACTAAGATCATCTCTCAACCGTTGGAAATTTGCCTTCCTGAAGTTTAGTGTCCTTGTAGCCCTTCTACTACATGTCTTAGTAAAGGATACTTGAAAGCTTATTAAGTTATGATCACTATTACCCAAGTGACCTCCCACCCGTATATTTGATATGCGGTCCGGCCTGTTGGTTAATATTAGGTCCAGCAGAGCCCCCCTTCTTGTTGGGTCCTGAACCAGTTGTGAAAGGTAATTGTCTCTCATAGTTTTCAAAAACTTAATACCTTTGCTAGAACTGCAGGTTTCTGATCCCCAATGTATTTCAGGGTAGTTGAAGTCCCCCATAATAATGACTTCTCCCTGAGTCGCTGCTTCATCTAACTGTTCTCTTCACTGCAGACTGCAGACTGACTTACTCCTCCCCTCAGGCCTGGATCCTTATAGGGGATCTTGCTTAAGGGCAGCCAGTGGAGCTCCCACTTCAGGCCTGGGGTGGAAGGTGTTGGGTGCTGTGTGTGCCAAGGTGTACATCCCTCCCTGCACCGGTGGGTCTTGTGGCAATCCCCCACAGGAGTGCCACATAGGCCTGATCGGGTAGTCCTGGGCTACGCTGCTTATTTAGGCCTTGGTCAGGGGTCAAGTCTAATATGGGCTTGTCATTTATTAGGTTTGGTTTAGGTGGCGTTACTAGTGTGCCTCTAGTGGTTGTGTAGGTCTCAGTTGTGTCTCTGGGTATTGGGTTGGTATACATGGCTAGCAGTTTGCAGCCTGTTGTGGTGCTGTTGGTGTATTCAGTTGGGAACAACAAAGAAAAAAAAAAAAGGAACAGTATGTGGGCTCCTCACACTTTAGGTTCAGAGGTCAGGTAACGTTGGCCAATCCAGGAAGGTTATCGGACTGCCGCTCTTCTTAGAGGGGCAATGGGTTGTAGGGAGAGTGTCCGTGTCTGTGCGTGTTGGGTCACTAACCTCTCCCCTTCAATTTGTTCATTGGTGAACAATGAGTGACAGGCAAAATGAAGGTTGCTAAACAGGGAAATTAGTTGCAGTTTAGCACACGGTTTCGGTCCATAGGTACTGAAGGATTATTTGTTGCAGTTTCATGATGGCGGTTTAAAACAAAAAAAAAAATGGTGTGGTTATGTGGGTCGCTGGTGTTTTTATTTTGGCACATATTGGTGGTTTGTTTCTTACTCCAGTGGCAGGATGAATTGTACCTGAACGGGGAGGAGAGCATGTATCAAAACATATTGATGGTTTAAGTTTTATACCTTACAAAGGAAGGGACAACGTGGAGGAGATATTCAAAAAGGTTGAGGTGGGGGCTGCTAGGTGCTGGCTGCACTTGGTATATGGCAGGGCGTGTCTATTGGGTGCGGTAATGCACCCGATTAGATTAGACGTTTGTTTCTCTACTACGCGGCGTGGGAGAGTTGTTAGGAGGTTCGGGCACTACTGTGCCTGGTGGTTTTGGTCGGAAGACCGTCTTTTCAGTGTTTGTTGGTCTAGGTTAATCTGCATTGGGGTGCAGTATGGGTTTTGGTAAGTTTCACCATTAGTGTAAATGGGTCATTGGAGGAGTAGTGGGTGTACTGATGACCTGTTAGTGTTTTATAAAGAAGATGTGCCTAGTTCGGTCCTCGGATACATTCATATTCCCCGGGGTGATGGTGGGATGGTGTTCTGAATTCATTGGAGCTGCCTCCGGTGGTTGTTGCTGGTGATGCAGCTGACTGTGTGGGCTTCACAGGTGATGGTGATGATTGGCAATCTGGTTCTTGGAGCATATAATGGTTTGAAGTGGATCAATCCTTGCCAATTGTTTTTGGTTCCTGGAGGAGTTCACATCTCTCTGGTTTCTTCTGCTCTGTGGATTTCTTTGCAAGCTAAGTGGATGGTTTTTTTTTATATTTTGTGGCACACTTTTGTGTGCTTAAGGTTCTGCTTATGTTTTGTCTTATTCTGAGGTGTGGGTTTGCAATTTAGTCTGTATATTTGTTTATCTGCTCTCAGTTAGGAAGTTTTCTTCCTAGGAATTTTACCATTCTCTATTATCTGTTATTTCCAGTTCTGCTGGCATTTGATTTATAGAAGTCTGCAGATAAAGAGGGTGCCGAGTCTTGGTGACTCACGGTCATTTTTATACTATCTGCTGTTGGTGGTTTTTTTATAGTGTTTTATACGGACCGCAATAGTATTCTATCCTGTCTTTCCTATATAGCTAGTTTGGCCTCTTTTGCTAAACCTTTTACTCTGCCTGTGTTTGTTTTTATTTCTCTTGTTTCCCAGTTAATATCTGTGGGGGCTTGCTATTCTTTTGAGGTTCTGCTCTGAGGCAAGATAGCTTTTCCTACATCCATCTTTAGGAGCAGTTAGTTCTCCGACTGTGCAGAGGTGTCTAGCTCTGGTTAGTTACATCCCACGGCTACTTCTAGTTGCGGTGTGTAGTCAGGGTACCTTTACACGCGGCTACATTTCTAGGGTGGCTACAGGTAACTTACTGGTTGCAGTGAAATCATGGAGAGATTATTCCATTTGTACACAGCAACAATATAGAACAGTGTCTCCATGATTTCACTGCAACCAGTAAGTTACCTGTAGCCACCCTAGAAATGTAGCCGCGTGTAAAGGTACCCTCAGGGATTGCGGTCAGTATAGTTACCAACGACTTCTATGGAATCTGAATATTACTCCTGAGTCATCGGGTCATAACAGGATGGCAGCCGTCTTCACAGTGGTCCACTGGGACAGAAGGATCTCGGAAGTGATTAGGTGGGTCAATATCACGAATGAGATGGGAATTGGTGTTGCTGGGTTTCTGGTACATTGTTGGAGTGAGCAGCACAAAAAAATAATAAAAATATAGACAGAGGGAATGTAATTTGGTGGAGTTGACCAAACGGAATGGTGACTGATATGGGCTGATTGGGCATGTTGCGGCCTTATACCCTACATGACGGTAGGAGCATGGCCTTGGAGTTGATGATGGGGGATTCTGTGGGATTGGAAAGTGTGGTTAAGATTTTGGGGGTAGGTGGAATATGGTGATACGGTGACATGTTTTCCGAGAGGTTTGGTGAACTGATGGACAATTTTGTTGATGGGTGGGGTCTATGTTGTGTAGAATTTGGTGGTGTTAATGGTGCAGGAGGCGGGGACTACATCCATGTAGAATGGTGGTCTTCTGATAAGTGCCAATGGTGCAGCCGGGAGGTGTTGGCAAGTGGAGGTGATAACGTTGGTGGGGGTTCCCTGCCTTCCCTCTCCCCAGGCATGGGAGGGGGTTGTTACATGGGTGGGGGAAGTTTCTGGTTCTCATACTTCATGGGTTGAACGTAACATGGTGCCGGGTGGAGTTTTCTGAGGGAGAAGTCATGTTTTTGGTGAAGTTTTCCCTGTGTTGGGATTGAAGATGGCCTTTGAGTTGGGGACATTGGTGGTGACTTTAACGTGTGTGGTTTGGAGATATGGTAGGTTTGGCCTTGTTGCCAGTTGGTTTACCAAGGGAAGTAGAGACTTTGGTGAGAAGTCTTCCCAGTAAATGGTTTGTGTGATATCACATGGGTTGGGAAGTTCTGGTACTTTCCCGGGCAGTATTATAATGTGGCGGGACAGTGTGGGGGATTTGACAGGCAATCCGAAGGTCAATGGTTAAAGGACATAAACGAGGATTATTTTCATGAGGTGCTTGAGCCAGGTGATGTATGTGGCCATGAGAATGGCTGGATAGTTGCCGGATATGGAGATCTTGGACAAGTCAAGCTTCTCTATGGCATATGGTTCAGCTTACTGCTTTGGGCCCTTATGTGTGTGTGTGGCTTATGGGTAAGGTGTCTATAGTCTAGTTTGGGTGAAGGAGGGGCCAGCCTGTGCAAGGTGTCGCACGTCAGGCCTGTGGCAGGGGATAGGTCTGGTTCAGAGGTTGGATAATTGGTCATTTCCTTCGGGGAAGCCACTGTGGGGGAATAGTGGCTCTGGTTACAGTGATGTAATTATCGGGCGAAGGTCCCGTTAAGATTAGGGGTATTAATCGTGTGGTGTTAATACTCCTTCTTCTCCCCAGGGCCGGTGCGGTGCAGCCAGGGAGACTTGTAAGGTTGTGGGGTATGCCTCTGGACTGGATCTATCAGCTGTTTATTGCTTGTTGATATTTACACTGATTATGTGGTGGTGGGGTCGTCATTGTGGTGGGCGCCCCCTAGGTTTGTGTAAATATTTAATAAAGGCTGCTGTGGCCATTTTTCCCCAAGTCATGGCAGTCATGTGTTTATTTAGTATATAACAAAAGGACGTTTATGATATTGAATACAAAACTGAGAATGACCCAACAATCCCCTATTGAATTGTCAAGAAAGCAGGGGAGCCCCATAGGCGGACAGGCGGCATGACAATACATAGGTGTGGGGAGTGGAAGGGCTTAAAGCGAACCTGTCACCCCCCGTGGACATCAAAAGCTATAATAGCCACCTTCTGCAGCACTAAGGCTGCATTCAGGGAAGGTGGCTATATGCTTTTGATGCCCTATATTCAGTCAAATATGAAGTTATATAAAGCCTTACACTTAAGACCGCGAGGCGGGGTTTCGCGCTCCTCCGACCCGCCTCCTCTTGTCAATCATTCAGGTCGCCTGCTGCTGCCTCCCCTCACAGTCGTTCATGAACGCGCGGCTCCGTTCTCCTCTATGGAGCCGCGCATGCGCTGTGCACCCGGTGTCCAGGAAGTCGTCGGGCTGCGCGCGCAGCCCGACGACTTCCTGGACACCGGGTGCATAGCGCATGCGCGGCTCCATAGAGGAGAACGGAGCCGCGCGTTCATGAGGGGAGGCAGCAGCAGGCGACCTGAATGATTGACAAGAGGAGGCGGGTCGGAGGAGCGCAAAACCCCGCCTCGCGGTCTTAAGTGTAAGGCTTTATATAACTTCATATTTGACTGAATATAGGGCATCAAAAGCATATAGCCACCTTCCCTGAATGCAGCCTTAGTGCTGCAGAAGGTGGCTATTATAGCTTTTGATGTCCACGGGGGGTGACAGGTTCGCTTTAATAAGGCTATATAAAATGCTGGTGTGCAAGCAGGGCAGGGGAGGAGACCTGCAGATTCTTTGATTGGTGGGAGGAAAAGTGGGCAGGAGTATGGAGGGGATAAAGGAGATGGGGGGAGCGAATGTTCCTACTTTCGGGATCAAGAAGTGACAGCCCGCCCACACCGCCCTCTTTTCTGATTAAGATATGTGTTGGTACATTGGTTATGTGGATGTAAATTTGTAAAACGTGAGCCCTCACAGGCAAGACAACTTTCATGGGGAGTCATTAATTGGCCTGTATGGGTCAGGATTATGGTTCATGTCTGTAAGGTTTCCTTGAGTCACATGAAACATGTGGAGGAGGCGATGATATTATGTTGATATTATGAACATGTGTTGATGAGATGGTGGTGGGATATGTAGTTGGAAGTGTGGGATAGTTTTAATATATTAATGCATATGTATGTTGTATATCAATGTACTTTGTATGTGTAACCTTTTTTCACAGCAGCGAGGGATAGGTCTGGTTCAGAGGCTGGATAATTGGTAATTTCCTTCGGGGATGCCACTATGGGGGAATAGTGGCTCCGGTTACAGTGATATAATTGTCGGGCAAAGGTCCCGTCAAGGTTAAGGGTATTAACCGTGTGGTATTAATACCCCTTCTCCACAGGGCCGGTGCGGTGTGGCCAGGGAGACCTGTAAGGTTGTGGGGTATACCTCTGGACCGGATCTATCAACTGTTTATTGCCTGTTAATATTTACACTGATTATGTGGTGGTGGGGTCGCCATTGTAGTGGACACCCCCTAGATTTGTGTAAATATTTAATAAAGGCTGCTGTGGGCATTTTTACTTAAGTCATGGCAATCATGTATTTATTTAGTTATAACAAAGGGACGTTTATGATATTGAATACAAAACTAAGAATGACACAACAATCCCCTATTGAATTGCCAAGTGCAGGTGTAATTGTGCTAACAACTGGCTTAAAGGGTCTTTATTAATGGTGAAGATTTGGATTCGGTGAGAGTTAGCCATTTTTCTTTTTAATATATTTATTATTTACTTCATAGAGGGCATACAGAGTATAGTTTCAATATTAACATATAAATCAACAAAGAGAAAAATCATTTAATATTACAGAGGGATTTAAGTAGGATAGTGTCTTGGGCTAAGAACTGGTAATTAAAGTTTAATGTAGTTAAAAGTAAGATTATGTACTTGGCAGATGGCAAACCCAAGTAAAGTTATGAGTGCTGGGCCACTGCTAAAAATGCAAATAAAATGGGATGCATAGATGCTCATAGGGAGATCTTACAACACTGTGTATTATTTTGGGCTCCCAGAGAGGAGCAACTACTCCATTGTTTTTTTTTTTTTATTTCTCCGCTGGAGCCATCTTCATCTGTTTTTAGCGTCCTTCCTGACAGTCCTTGCCTATTTATGATCTGCCGCTGCTTCAGTGTTTCATGAGTAAACTTGCACTGAGCGCTTGTGATGTAACGAAAAAGATGGTGCTGTGGGACAGGAGCTGCGCCAATACAGGATGAAAACATCGGAGGGTGAATATAAGATAGAAGGCTGGGGATATAGATTTAAAGCATCACTCCAGCGCTGATTGAAACAAACACTCTGAAGTGGTGCTTTAAGGGAATGAGTGGACCACCACACCAAGATAGGTTATCAAATTTGGAGTTACTAACTTTAAAAAAAAACACATGGACCGTAAAGAGATCTAAGAGACCTTTACAGCTAGACCTGCAGCAATGATAAAGGGGCATTTACATGGGATAAAAGGATTTTCCGTCATCACAGATGGGAATTCTTCTATGAGAGCAGTGAGAGGATAGCACTCTTCACCACTTGGTGTCATAATGGTTGGTTCACTAAAAAAACATTGAGAATGGTTTGACTGCCTTTCATAAAAATATTTATTCCATATGTGAATTTATGGGGAACATTTTTCCCTAACATAGGTCAACTAGCATCTGCCTCATTGGGTTTTTACCTTCCGCTGGATCAGCTAAAAGGTTGTACTTGATGGACTTCAGTTTTGATGCTAGCATTTTTTGAAAACATGGTAAACCTTTGAACATCTAGACCATTTTAGATTGCTATAACATGGAGATAACAGCACTGCATCAGATGCTGTAACCTGTTGTCATAACTCAGTGTTTTATATCCTTATATTGTTTCCCTATACAATACATCGATCAAATATCACATTAAACTCCCAGGCCTAATATTGTCCAGAATCTTGTTGCAGTGAAAAATATCTTTGACTGATCTTAACATGGATTTCATTTCTTATAGTTTCCTTGGGTATGTAACATAGTAACATAGTAACATAGTTTTTAAGGTTGAAGGAAGACTTTAAGTCCATCTAGTTCAACCCATAGCCTAACATGTTGATCCAGAGGAAGGCAAAAAAAAAACCCATGTGGCAACACTAATCTCCACATTGGGGGAAAAAATTCCTTCCTGACTCCAGATACGGCAATCAGACTAATTCCCTGGATCAACGCCCTATCAAAGAATCTAGTATGTATAACTGGTAATATTATAGTTTTCAAGAAAGGCATCCAGGCCCCTCTTAAATGTTAGTAGTGACTCACTCATTACAACATCATGTGGCAGAGAGTTCCATAGTCTCACTGCTCTTACAGTAAAGAATCCGCGTCTGTGATTATGATTAAACCTTCTTCCCTCCAGACGTAGAGGATGCCCCCTTGTCCCAGTCTCAGGCCTAAGAGTAAAGAGATCATTAGAAAGGTCTCTGTACTGCCCCCTCATATATTTGTACATTATTATAAGATCACCCCTAAGCCTTCGTTTTTCCAAGCTAAATAACCCCAGGTTTAATAACCTGTCTTGGTATTGCAGACCCCTTAGTCCTCTAATAACTTTTGTCGCTCTTCTCTGGACCCGCTCTAGTTCAGCTATGTCTTTCTTATACACCGGAGACCAGAATTGTACACAGTATTCTAAGTGTGGTCGCACTAGTGACTTGTATAGAGGTAAAATTATGTTCTCCTCATGAGCATCTATGCCTCTTTTAATACATCCCATTATTTTATTTGCCTTTGCAGCAGCTGCCTGACACTGGCCACTAAATGTGAGTTTGTCATCTACCCATACACCCAGGTCTTTTTCAGTGATAGTTTTGCCCAGTGTTTTATAATTAAGCACATAATTATACCCTTTGTTTCCTCTGCCCAAGTGCATGACTTTACATTTATCCCCATTAAAGCGCATTTGCCATTTAGCAGCCCAAGCTTCTAGTTTACATAAATCCTCCTGTAATATAAAATTATCCTCCTCTGTATTGATTACCCTGCAGAGTTTAGTGTCATCTGCAAATATTGAGATTCTACTCTGTATGCCCCCTACAAGGTCATTAATAAATACCAAATATAAATATGTGGTACCAAGACGTTTAAATCAGAAACTATAAGCCCTATAGGTTGTGAGTTTGGGCAATGATGGATGGGACTTGTATTTAGCATAACCACAGATGTTTTAACATCTGGGGAATTTGGAGGCCAAGTCCATGTTGTGAACCATTTGATTTTTAACAGTGTTGACTCCGATTAGAAAAACATTACTGCTTTTAAATATAAAAACACAGCATTAAATCAGGTTCAGTTTGGTAATACAGATATATTGAATAGAATAGGGATGAATAGCAATA
Source organism: Allobates femoralis (assembly GCA_033576535.1). Classification (NCBI taxonomy): domain Eukaryota; kingdom Metazoa; phylum Chordata; class Amphibia; order Anura; family Aromobatidae; genus Allobates; species Allobates femoralis. The sequence continues at coordinate 401,850,773 of JARQOC010000001.1, forward strand.
TTATTCCAACCTGTAAGCAGGTGCAGCACTGTCTTTAAAGAAAAGTAGCCTTGCTTCTGTAATTCTGAACAACACATTTAAACTACCATATTCCTTGTTCAAATATTTTTATTCTTTTGTTAAACATGTACAACAAAAATTATTAACTTGTGTCAGGTTATTAACAAGCATGTAATTTGTAAAGGGTAGTCATAGCATATAATAAAGCATTGTTTAATAAACATTCTTTCTTCAGATGAGAGATCTCTTGAAAGTAGTTCGAAAGTAGTATACTAATGTTTCATCATGGTTGCTATAATATAGTAAGGGAAAAAAATCTTCTGTTTTAGTCCAACATTTAACTAAATAACCGAAGAGAATTTGGAGGGTAAGGGGGAAAAGGTGGGGGAAAAAGGGTGGAGGAGCAGAGTCTGTCTGCTTAAAATATTAAGTCAAGTTCTGTTCTTCTATTAGTGTGCACTCAGAGTGTGAGATGGAGGGAAAATCCTATTCCATGGGTCCCATTTCTTGTAATATTTGATTATCCTATTTTGTCTCAAGGCATGTGCGATTTCATGTGAGTTGTGTGAAGCAACTTTTTCAAGTAGGATTGGGAATGAAGGGCCTTCGGAGTTTCTCCATAGTGAGGCGATTAAGGTTTTTGCGGATAATATAATGTGGGTTATGATAGGTCTAAATTGCGAGGGAATTTGTTCTGCACCTATCAGGAGAGTAACGAGCTCTGGAGTTAGGGTGAGAGAGTTGCATGTGAGGTCGTAAATTAAAAATTGAATTTTCTTCCAGAATGCTTTCAGACCTTTACAGGACCAAAAAATGTGCAAGGTTGTGCCGATTTCGTGATTGCACCTCCAACAAAGTGGGGAGTTGTCTTCTTTCACAAGGTGTAGGCGTTGTGGAGTGAAATACCACCTTGTAAGCGATTTGTAATGGGTTTCTAGTAGAGTTGAACAAGGAATCATTTTCGGAAGATTCAGTAGAATTTGACTCATAGATTCGGTGTCGATGTGGATTCCTAATTCCTTTTCCCATGCTATCAAACTGGTGGTTTTATTTAGTGTGTGGTCCAGATTTATCGCCTTATAGATGTTTTTGGTGGTCCAGAAAATATGACTGTGGTGAAATTTAAATAAATGTGCAATGGTTAGTGGTAGGTAGAAATTTGGAGATTTTTTTACTATGTAGGAATTCATTTTTCCCCATGTTTGGAGGTCTGTGTCCTGCAGGAAAAATTTGGACTGTAGTTGGTCAAAGGGGACAAGGCAGTTGTGTCTGTCAAAAATGTGCGATAGGAATTTGATTCCTTTATTTTTCCATAAGTCTATATTTAGAGATGGGATCAGCAATGTCAGAATATCAATTGAGATCCATTCATGGGTGGAGGCAGGGGAGTTTTCTGATGTTTTTGCAACGAGTTGTTTCCACGCCTGTATCGTGGCTTTAATAGTTAGTTCTTTAGGTAGCCTTTTTGATTTGTCGCAGAGGTGAGAGAGTAAAAGTAAGTTGAGTTTGTGTTTCGGGAGGTTTGCTTCTTCCAGGTATAACCAGCTGGGTTTCTGTGAATCATCCCACCAGGTTTTGCTTAGAACTATTATAGTAGCGTTGTAGTATGCTGCGATGTTTGGTAAGGCTAGGCCGCCATTGGCTCTGCTCTTCTCTAATGTTGTTCTGGCTACCCTTGGCTTTTTTTGTCCCCATACAAAGGATGTCATTTGTGACTGTAGTTTCTTTATCCAGGGTTTTTTAATTGGTATTGTGAGCGAGCGAAAGATATATAGGACCTTAGGTAAAATAAACATTTTATATGCTTCAATTTTCCCAAACCAGGATAGGTCTGTTTTGGCAATGTGTATGAGGTCTTTTTGAATAGTTGTAACTAAAGTAGTGAGGTTTTGGTCCATTAATGTGGAGGAATTTGTAGTAATTTTTATACCTAAGAAGTCCAGGTCTTTCCTATCCCAATTCAGACTATGTTCGCTTTTAATTATGGCCAGTGTTTCAGAGTCCAGATTATAGTGTAAAATCTGAGTTTTGTTTAAGTTGATTTTATATGCAGAGGCTGCGGAGAATTCTTTAATTGTGGCGAATAGATTTCTTAAGGAATTGATGGGATCAGAGAGAGAAAGTAGGACATCATCAGCGAACAGGCTTATTTTGTATTCTCTAGTTTTGGTGTGGATGCCTTTTATAAGATTATTCATGCAAATTTTTTCGGCCAGAGGTTCTATGTAAAGGTCGAATAACGATGGTGAGAGGGGGCAACCTTGTCTGGTTCCGTTTGAGAGTGGGAATGTGTTGGAAAGGGTATTGTTGATCATGATGTTTGCCGTTGGTATGGAGTATAATGATTTAAGTATTTGTACTATGTTGCCTTTAAAGCCGAATCTTTTTAATGTTTCGAACAGGAAGCCCCAATGGACCCTGTCGAATGCCTTTTCGGCGTCGACTGAAACCAATATAGCTGGGACCTTATGTCTTTCCACATGGGTGAGCAAATTAATGGTGCGTCGTGTAGCGTCAGCAGAGCCTCTGTTTTTAATGAACCCTACCTGGTCACTGTGAATCAGTTTTGGGATAATTCTTTATAGTCTCGTGTTGATTGTTTTTGTTATTATTTTGAGGTCTGAGTTCAGAAGTGAAATGGGGCGGAAGTTAGACACATTGTCCGGGTCACCCTTATTTTTTGGAATTAATGTGATCGTGGCTTGTAGTAGTTCTTTGGATGGTTGTGACTTGGGGTTGGTTAGGTCATTTAAGAGTCTAGTCAAGTAGGGAATTAATATTTTTTGGTATGTAATGTAGTACTCGTTTTGTAGTCCATCTGGGCCGGGGGATTTGAGTTTTTTTAGGTTCTTAATAGTGTTCATGACCTCTTCTTCAGAGAATGGAGAATTTATAAAGTCTAGGTCGTCCTTGGTGAGTGAGGGAATTTCAATTGAATCTAGGAATGCATTAATCTTATTAGGTGTGGGTGTTGGTTCAGAATTAGTTTGATTTAAGTTATATAGGGACTTGTAGTAATCAGTAAAAGTGTCTGAGATGTCTTTTGGGAGTCTTTGTAATATATTGTGTTTGTTTTTTATTTGGGATATCGTGGTTTTAATTCTACGAGATTTAATGAGTTTTGCAAATAATTTGTTTGGTTTATTTGATGAGACGTAATAGTTGGACTTGGATAGGCGGGAAATTTTGTCATAATCTGAGACCAGAATTGACTTGAGCTCAATTCTTAACTTAAGGATCTCTTTCATGGTTGAGTCAGATGGGAGTATTGAGACAGATTTTTCAAGTTCTTTTATCTGTTTAACTATATTGTCGATGGCTGCAGTTAAAGTTTTTTTATGTCTTGCATTTAGTTGGATTAACAGTCCTCTAATGACAGCATTATGTGCTGACCAGATAGTCGGAATGGTTGTCTCCCCCAGGTCATTCTCAGAAAAGTATAGTTTCAAAGCATTTTCTATTTCTGCTTTGTATTTTTGATGTAAGAAAAGAAACGAGTTTGCTCTCCAGACTCCTCTTTGAATGTGAGATGGACCTGGTGAAGTTTTAAAAATAATGGGGGAGTGGTCTGACCATGACCTCGGGAGTATGATTACTGTCTTGATGAGTCTGAGTGAATTAATGTCTGTGAGGATCAAATCTATGCGGGCCAGGGACTTGTGAACGTTCGAGAAATGAGTGTACTCAATAGAGGAAGTGTTGAGGCATCGAAATGCGTCAAATAGTTCCTCCTGTTTCATCAATGGATCTAGTCGAGTATTTTTGTTTCTGTTTTTGTTGGATGAATCAAGTGAGGGGTTCGGAACTGCATTGAAGTCTCCGAACATGTACAGAACTCCCTCTTGTACTTCTCTAACAGTTCGTAGGATTTTTTTTAAAAATGTGATCTGACCAGAGTTAGGTGCGTATATGTTTACTAATGTGTGCATGGTATTGTCTAGCAGACATTTAAGTATAATAAATCTGCCCTCTGGATCTGATATGATTTCTTTTTTTTCAAATTTAATTGTCTCTTTTATTAATATGGCCACTCCTGACTTCTTCTTTTTGTTTGATGCTAGGAAAATATGTGGGTAGAGTGGATTTGAGAATTTCAATGTTTTGTCAACGCTAAATCTGGTTTCTTGAAGGCCCGCAACGTCTATATTGTGTTTTTTAAGTTCTCTCCAAACATAGAACCGTTTCTGTGGAGAATTGAGCCCATTTGTGTTGAGTGAAAGGTAATTGTGGGACATAACTAATAGGAGCGTGCTAGAAGATAGGTTTGTTACGACTCTGCAACTATCAATAGAAGGAAGGGGGAGTGGAAAACCTAGGGGTGAGAAATAAGAGTTGTTATGGAATTAGATTATTACAACACGTATGTAACAAATTTCAAATGAATAACCATAGTAGAGATGGGCGAGTCCTAAAAGACGGAATCGCAAGACCTTAACGAGTCCGAGTCAAGGACTCGGGACTCGTTGCGAGTCCAGCGAGTCCAATGTTAATGAATAGGGAACCGAGTAATAGCGAATAATGACATTTACAACTCGCTGATGTGTCTCTGAAAGTGTGCGAGATGTGGTTTGGTGTTGCTGAATGCGTCACTTGCTGGCGGGGTAAGTGTGCGCGCTCACACTTGGCAGTGAAGCCGCACACTACACTCCCTAAAAAAATTGGTTTTAAGTGCGCACAGCCACCGAGATGTGGTTTGGTGTTGCTGAATGCGTCACTTGCTGGCGGGGTAAGTGTGCGTGCTCACACTTGGCAGTGAAGCCGCACACTACACTCCCTAAGGTGGTGTACGTGCTAGCAGCAATGCACTGGTCTGCCACAGAAAAAATAACGCTCTATGGCTTATTAGGAACAAAAATCGATCTGGTGCAAAAACAAAAAGGAAACAGCACCTCAGCTAAGCCTCTGACTGCAGCTGTTAGCAAAGCTGAGTGAGTAAGCTAAGCTATGAGGTCCGTCCTGTGTGCACTCTAAGGCTTCTCCTTCCTTCCCTCCCTGCCTGCCTGCCTACACAGCACTACTCTGTCCTCCTCCTAGCTCTCAGAAGAGCTTTTTGGGTTAATATAAGGAATCTTCCCTACACTGACAATCCCTGATCTGCTCCAGCATATATCTCTCTCTCCCTATACTAGGTCAGATCGTCTCAGGAATGTGGCCAAAATGGCGGGGACAAGCCTTATATACTGCCTTGCCTGTCATAGATGACATAGGCATCACGATGGACAGCAGCCAATCATAGTCCTGACACAACCAACTTTGCTATGCCATTACTGACTATGATTGGCTATCTTCACAAGTTTTCTGACCTAACACGCACGCTGTGCTGACTCGGAACATAACAGATTCTGTATTCGAGAGTCCGACTCCCGAATACAGTATACAGGACTCGGAATCGTAGACTCGTAGGACTCGGAATCGTAGACTCGCTCAGACTCGCTGCTGACAGCGGGTATCTGTGAAGAGTCAAGCTTATTGACATTGAATTCCATTGGACTCGTCACTGTGCGAGTCCAAGCTGGGAGATTCGCCGAGTAACGAGTCCTGCGAGTACCTTCAGAATCGCCGAGTCCCGAGTCCTAGCGAGTAGACTCGCCCATCCCTAAACCGTAGTGTTAAACGTAAAAACTATTAACTCGTTCCTTAGTGGAAGGGTTCAACGGAACCATTGGGAAACTTCCTCAGGGCTAAAGTTTCGGCCATGGTGCCATTCAGTGGTTTGTGTCAAGGTTCTTTCTTATTTGTGGTCATCCTGGACCTCCAATTCTTAAGTTCTTTAATGTGTTAAGTCCATATTCGACTTCCTCAATATTGTAAGTTTTGCTTTTGTAGGAGAAAATGACGTCAGATGAGGGATGACTCCATCTGTACATGATGTGATTGTTTCTCAGTACCTCAGTAACTGGTCTGAGTGTCCTTCTCTTGGTAAGAGTTTCTTTTGAGAAGTCTAGGAAGACTTTGATGGATTGATAAGGGGCTGGTAGGGTTTTATTTCTCTTTAGGTGTTCGTTTATTTGGTCTTTGGTGGAAAAGAACGAGAATTTCGCAATTACATCCCTAGGAATGTCATCAGGTAGTCTTGTTGGCTTGGGAATCCTATGGGCTCTCTCAATTGAGTATTCTAGCTCATGTTTACCCGGGACTGTTGACTTCGCTAAGTTTCTGATGTATTCTGGCAGGTCAGAGTTTTTAATTGTCTCTGGGACTCCTCTAAACTTCAGGTTGACTCTTCGGTCTCTATCTTCTTTATCTATTAATTTGTTTCTTAGGTATGTTATTTCCTCTTGCATTTTATGTTGTTATTTCTTGACTGTGGCAGAGGCTGTTGTAAGTTTGGCTATAGAGTGGTCATGTTCGTCTACTCTTGTGACGATAGTGGCTACCGTTGATTTTATCTCTGCTAGGTGGGTTTTCATATTATCCTCAAACTTTGACTGGAACGATGAGAACAGGTCAACCATAAAGGTCTTGTCCAGTGGTTGGTTTGGGTTTGAAGTGAGTAAGAGTTCCAGTTCTGCATTACCTGTTTTAAGTTTCTGTCTGGCGGGGCTCTTAATATTTGGGTCTTGGTTTATTTCTGTTGTGTCTGACTTTAAATTAGGATCTGGTATAGTTTTGGATGGAGTGCTCATTTCTTTTCGTTTTGAGGATGAGTAGGATGTTTCATTCATGGGGGTTTCATCTAATTCTTCAATAGAAGATGTCCAGTCTTTTGTTTTATGATCTTTAAGGGTTTGGTTCTCCTCTTTGTTTCTATGTTTTTTAATTGACTGAGCGGTTTGGTATAAGGTTGGTAGTCTACTTTTTAAGGGAGATTTTTGTAGGTCTCCCGCGGCCTCGATCCCTTGCGGGGTTGAGCTCAGTTTAGATTTTGTGGGCATGGTGGTATTGTGGGATTTTGTATTTGTTGTGACTAGATGAATGTAATCAATTGTGTTTTAATAGAATCAGATCACCGATTGAGTCACTGGTTAGAGCCTTTAAATGTAGATCACTGTTCTTAGTCAGAGGCGAGAGTCCACTTAGTAAAGTTAACTGAAAGATATGGTTTCAATGTAATTTAGGAGAGTTAGTCAGGTGATGGTGGATGGAGGCAGTCTAGGAGTATGCAAGTTTAGGGGTGATTGATAACCAGTCCTATCAACCTAATTGTTACTAATTGCAGAAATACACAATTATTTTAAGTCACAAAGCTGGCAGTTCTTAACTTTGTATGCATATATCAGAATGATTGTGTGAGAAAAACAGTAAATCGTAACCAGGCTAACATCTAGTGATGAAAAGTTCCATGTGCAAGATCTTTGTATCTTATAGTGTTTCCTATACCCCTAGTGGATATTTGGGTATATCACTATTTCTCCAAATCTGTGTGACTGTCAATGCTGGGGAGCTGTGGATTTATCTCTCCTGGTATTATGTTGCTTACAGGAGGTCAGAAAGTTCTTTCAAAGCTGTCTGCGGGTAGTGCAGCCTCCGTGCAGTGTCCTCTTCAGTGTAGGAGGGGGAGGGAGTTAGTGAGGTGAAGACAGGAATGGAGCAAGCGCGATCTCCGCAGCTTCCTCAGTGCCCAGGGAGAGATACTGCTGATCTCTGATAAGCAGGCTCCGGATCTCTGAGGGGTGTAAACTGGGCTGCAAGGTTTTTGGAGCCTTTTAGTGTGGATGACGTCACTCCTATTCTGCCGGAGCTACTTTATCTGGGACGGGTATCCTTCCGCCCACGTGTTCCCTACTGTCTGCAGGGAAGGAAATTAGTCCCACCGGCATCTACAGCTGCCGTGATACCGGACTGTGGTCTATACCCCCACAGCAGGGGAGGACATGTGTCTGCACCAGCGGGTCTCCCGCTTCTTGTGCTCCCAGTACAGGTCTCAGCAGATCACCACAGACTCCACTCTCCTCTCCAGCAGGGTCCGCACCGCACAGAGGGAGCACGCAGGTATGGGCAGTGAGGTTGTGAGGCTGAATATTAGTCTCACCTGGCGTAAAGTGGCAGTCCGTAAGCCCCTAGATGGAAGGAGGAGGGTCGCAGCTGTGTGCAGGTCGCACTCCTCAGTGTGAAGATGGCGCCTGAGTCAGAAGGTCAGGACCGATCCCGGAGCTTTCTGTAGGGTGATTGTCTTTCTTGATTTGCCTGTGACACGGTCAAGGTGTCCACGGTAGGCAGCTGTATGTATAGACCGTTTTTGATGTGGGTTCTAGTCTTTAAAAGGACTTTAGATCCCTGGTCGCTTGTTTGGCACTGGAGCTCTGTATAGGAGCGTCTACTCCATAGGGCAGCTGGCCACGCCTCAATGACACAACTTCTGAAGACACATATTGATACACAGCAGAACATAGAATCTAAACTACCATATTCCTGAACAATGTTTACAGTGTGCAGGGGGTCATTGGGCTGATAAAAGACTATACCTTTGCTATAAAGTTTTATACTTTCTGCAACAATTTTTATGTAGGTGGTATATGTCAAAGAAACATCCATATGAATGTTAGAGACATAAGGTTTCCATACAGTTTGCATGGTAATGACAGCTTGCTTTTAAGCACAAGTGCCAATTCCAATCATGCTATAATAAATCGCCAATGGGCAGATTTTCTGTCCATATAAAAAGACCCTAAAATTTGTGTCAGAAATCCGTAACACTGTGTGATATCAGCAATCCAGTTGATTTTTTTATGCTATTAAACTAGTTAATAAAACTGCTCAGGCTGTTATTACTCAATATTGTAAGGAGCCCAAGACTACCCACTGAATAGCAAATCTGTATTGAATTTAGGGAACATGATTTATTGTTTTTCAGGACAAAGGCTTACTTCAGTAAACTGCAATATCAGACTCACACACTTTGGATTTATGAAAGAGAGCTCATAGTCCTTAACAGCTTTCTATTTTTACAAGCTTCAGCTTTTCACCCCTGATGTGGTGCTGTGGAAGTAATAAATAAGAGTTTATAGATACTTTTTAGAATGATTATTCAGCATGCATCTTGTGAGTTTCATAAGCTTCAAAGATTTAGTGTAAATCAGTTAAGAGTAAGTGTCAGCTCTTTTCTCCACAGTAGAAAAATAAAGAAATATTTGTCAACATAAACACAAGTCACTATCTGTAAATTCACAAGGAAGTTTTTCCAGTTATACACTGCAGTAAATGCTCAGAAAAAAAGTATGTGAAATGTAAATGCTTTGCTAGCAAAAGTTACCTAAAAATAAAAATTGATGTAAAATATTGACACATTTAAATTTTTCATTTTTTATCTGGTGGTCACTAGGGATGTGCAAATCTGAACTGTAAAGGTTGGGGTTCATACCATTCAATTCCTATGGAGCTTTGTTCTGAGAAGTTTCTCAGACTGAGACTTCAAAGGTCATTGCGAGTCAGTGGCAGACCTTGAATTTCTCATGAGTGTAAGAAATTCTTTAGATATCACTGGCTGGCAGTGACCACTGAAGCCTCTTTCTGAGAAGGTTCTCAGAACAAAACGCTATAGAATTGATGGGCATCTTGGGACATTCCTCTGTAAAATATGTTGGAAGTTGCAGGATTTATTTTGAAGCAATAAATTGGTGAATAAGGGGGCGTGGGTGTGACTTTATTCAAATAAACATTTTTTTCTCTTCATCTTTTTTAACTCTAAGAGTACCGTCACACTTGGCGACGCACCAGCGATCCCGACAGCGATGCAACCTCGTAGGGATCGCTGGTGCGTTGCTGTTGGATCACTGGTGAGATGTCAAACAGAGATCTCACCAGCGACATAACAACAATCCGGAATGATACGGAGGTCGTTGGGACCCTGTTTCTCAGACCTGTAGTATTGAGGTCGTTGGTCGTTGTCCCTGTCAAACACAGTGATGCATGCTACCCAGCGGGACCCCAACGATCAAAAAATGGTCCAGACGACTGACACGACCAGCGATCTCACAGCAGCGGCCTGATCGCTGCGAAGTGTCACACATAGCAAGATTGCTGGTGAGGTCCCTGTTTTGTCACCAAATTTGTGACTTAGAAGCGATCTTGCTAGCGATCTCGCTTAGTGAGAACGGAGCTTAACTTTTTATGTAATGTAGGTGTCTGATAGATTCCTTTCCCTTACTAACACCAGGGCTTGATGCCAGCTGTTAATTCATAGCTGAGATCAACCCCATTAACTATTACCCCAATTGTTCCAAGGCAATTCCAATGGATGAGGTTGGTTGGCTGTGGGCTAGTATATTTAGGCTGGGAAGGGCAAAATAACTAAGGCTTTTCCTGATAATACCAACCATTAGCTGTATGCTTTACTTTGGTTGGTTAACAAAAAGAGGGCAGAGCCCATGCCATATGTTTTAACGTGAACCTGTCACCCCCTCCAGGCATCTAAAAATAACATAGCCACCTTCTGCAGCACTAAGGCTGCAGTCTGAGAAGGTGTCTATAGCATTTATGCTCCCTTGATTCACTGAAATAAAGACTTTTATAAGATTTGTTTCAAACCTGACCCAAGACCGGGAGGCGGGTTTTCAAGTGTCTATCTCCTTTCTCTGTGGTGTCAGTCATCCCTCTCTGCTCTCTGTGCACCTCCTCCAGGGCCACCTCCCTGCACTACAGAGCTTTGTCAGCTCTGCTACAACATAGAGCTGCTGTTATAAGAGACCCCACAGTAGAAAATCAAGCAGGAGGACCCTGAGCAGACAAAGCACTGCCTGCTACATAGCAGCCCTTGAACTGAGCAGTTTTCACTTTCAGGTTTTTGTACCCAACAGCATTGCTCCTCAGCCCCTGATCTAAAGCACAAACTCAACTCTGCTGCACTGGTGACAGCTCAGCTCAAGGGCTGCTATGTAGCAGGCAGTGCTTTGTCTGCTCAGGGTCCTCCTGCTAGATTTACTACTGTGGGTTCTCTTATAACAGCAGCTCTATGTTAAAGCAGAGCTGACAAAGCTCTGTAGTGCAGGGAGGTGGCCCTGGAGGAGGTGCACTGAGAGCAGAGACTGATGACTGACACCACAGAGGAAGGAGATAGACGCTTGAAAACCCGCCTCCCTGTCTTGGATTAGGTTTGAAACAGATCTTATAAAAGTCTTTATTTCAATGAATCAAGGGAGCATAAATGCTATAGACACCTTCTCAGAATGCAGCCTTAGTGCTGCAGACGGTGGCTATGTTATTTTTAGATGCCTGGAGGGGGTGACAGGTTCGCTTTAATTACTAATCTAACTAATTTAAAAAATGGTGTGTGGTGCCATCTGTTTTTGATAAACAGGCAAGGTTAAGCAGACAGATGGGGAATGCAGCCCACAGCTGTCTGCTTTGCCTGCCCCGGTTTTCAGCCCCTTAGCCCTCACTAAAAAAATTTACAGCCATTTTACAGCACAGAAATTTGGTTTCAAATTGACTTATATGAGGTTAGGGTTGCAGGGTCAATTTCAGGTAAAGTCCGAATTCTGGATCAAACTTTTAATTAAAGTCAAAGGCCAAACCTAGAGAAGCCGTACATTCCCGGGTCTGTTGATTCAAATGGTGACCAAAACAGTAATATATGAGGTAATTTAACCCCTTACACATTAAAAAGGTGTTTGTTAAGTGGCCTTATTCTTTACCATCATTTGAAAATGGTGGTAAGGAAAAGTGATTAATGCCTCCCCACGCCGATGAGAGAAAATCAAGTGGGTGACAGCTGTAAATAACAGCTGATACCTGCAGGCATTGGTCCCAACCAGTTTTGGAACCAATCTGTGCCAAAAGACCCCTTAATTATTATTATTTATTTATAGAGCACCATTGATTCCATGGTGCTGTACATAAGAAAGGGATACATACAAACAAGGTAAAAATACAGTGAACAAACTAATAGTGACAGACCGATACAGAGTGGAAAGAGAGGACCCTGCCCTTGCGGGTTTACATTCTACAGGGCAGTGGGGAGAGAGAAAGTAGGTTGGGTCTGCTCTGGTGGTGGAGTGTCAGGTCGGATGGTGGTGGAGCGCCAGGTTCAGTGGTGGTGGAGCGCCAGGTCCAGTGGTGGTGGAGCGCCAATCTGGCGCCCGACTGGTTAGAGCCGCATTAAGGGGTACTGCACCAAGACCAATGTGTGTGGTATCCCTGTGGTCAGTGCATGGGGAGGTTAATATGTGGCTTATTCCTTGCATCCACACTCCCTTAACTCAGGGGACTACAGGGTTAAAGGGATCCTGTCACCCCCAAAACTCCTCCTAAGCTATGAAAACATGTCCCTGCAGCATCCTATCACTAATCTTACACTCCTTTTTGCTTTGAAAAGCAGCCTGTGAAAGTGTAGAAAAACGTTATATAATTTACTCATTATCGATGTTAATGAGCAGGGGCTATATTCTTTAGTCTCCCAGGCGGGCCAATGTTGTCATAATAGCACGCCTTAATAGGCGTGATCTTCAAAGCCTATTGTAATCAGCGCCTCCCAGCTCTCCTCAGCCCTGAGGAGTCCTAAAATAATAATAATAATAATAATTTTTTATTTACCGTATATACTCGTGTATAAGCCGACCCGTGTATAAGCCGACCCCCCTACTTTTGCCCCCAAAACCTGGGAAAACCTATTGACTCGTGTATAAGCCGAGGGTGGACTCCAGCACAGGTATACAGCCCCCAGCAGTGTGGTATACAGGCCCCCCAATGGTAGTATACAGCAGCCTCCCCAGTGGTAGTATACAGCAGCAGCCCCAGTGGTATATACAGCAGCAGCTCCAGTAGTTAGTATACAGCATCCCCAGAGGTATATACAGCCCCAGTGGTAGTATACAGCATCCCCAGAGGTAGTATACAGCAGCCCCAAAGGTATATACAGCAGCCCCAGTGGTAGTATACAGCAGCCCCAGTGGTAGTATACAGCAGCCCCAGAGGTAGTATACAGCAGCCTCAGAGGTATATACAGCCCCATTGGTAGTATACAGCAGCCCCAGAGGTATATATAGCCCCAGTGGTAGCATCCAGCAGCCCCAGAGGTATATACAGCCCCAGTGGTAGTATCCAGCAGCCCCAGAGGTATATACAGCCCCAGTGGTAGTATACAGCAGCCCCAGAAGTATATACAGCCCCAGTGGTAGTATACAGCAGCCCCAGAGGTATATACAGCCCCAGTGGTAGTATACAGCAGCCCCACAGGTATATACAGCCCCAGTGGTAGCATCCAGCAGCCCCAGAGGTATATACAGCCCCAGTGGTAGTATACAGCAGCCCCACAGGTATATACAGCCCCAGTGGTAGTATACAGCAGCCCCAGAGGTATATACAGCCCCAGTGTAGTATACAGCAGCCCCAGAGGTATATACAGCCCCAGTGTAGTATACAGCAGCCCCACAGGTATATACAGCCCCAGTGGTATATACAGCCCCAGTGGTAGTATATACAGCCCCAGTGGTAGTATATACAGCCCCAGTGGTAGTAGATTGCAGCCCCAGCGGTAGTATACAGGGCCCCAGTAATCCAGGGCCCCCCCAGCGTCTCTCCGGCCACCTGAAAAGCAAACTATACTTATCAGTGTCCGCTGTCCGCGCCCGCTCGCCTCTGCCGTGACAGTGCCGTCTGCGATCCTCCTTCTTCATGCGGCGTCTTCCGGTTTCCTGTGCTCGTCGCAGGGAATGACGTCATTCCCTGCGACGAGCACAGAAACCCGGAAGACGCCGCATGAAGATGGAGGATCGCAGACGGCAGACCGGGCAGAGGCGAGCGGGCGCGGACAGCGGACACTGATAAGTATAGTTTGCTTTTCAGGTGACCGGAGAGACGCTGGGGGGGCCCTGCATTACTGGGGATGCGGGGGCTGCTGTATACCGATGTATACATCGGTATGTACCGATGTATACATCGGTATACAGCACTGACTCGCGTATAAGCCGAGGGGGGTACTTTTCAGCCCAATTTTTGGGCTGAAAAACTCGGCTTATACGCGAGTATATACGGTATCTAAAATGATTCATTCAGAAAAAAAATTAAAAAGTTACAGCTTTCTGAAAATGGTGATTCATGAACAAATTAATTTAAACATAGGATTTTCATTGCAAAGTACCAAAAAAAGGATAAAAAATTTGGTATTGCTATAATTGTACTGAAGCATAAATCAGTGTTATTGCTTTGCCGTGACAAAAATCTAATATATAAAGTTAAATGTATGTGTGTGTGTGTTTATATGTGTATGTCCACTAAAGGAATCCACACCATCGCATTTACAATCACTAAATTTTGCACAGCCACCTCATTTGACTAAGGGTACATCATGAACTATGTTTTGAGGGGAAATTTTACCCCAGCGCATTACAGTCATTCACCAAAAAAAGGACTTATTTACTCTTTGCTTGTGTGAAGTAATAGATAGGCTAGGGTCACACATCTGGATATTTTTTTAAAACCTGATCCAGTTTTGAACTTTTAAAAAGCTCAAAACTGGATCAGGAAATGCTCCTCATAGGAGCCTATGCTAAAAACCGAATTGCTTCACAAGCAATCCAGTTTCCGTCTCCGGCTCTGCAGCCTGCGTGAAAAATCACGCAGGCTGCAGTTTTCGGAGCGGTTCTGTTATCTGCAATGCGGGAACTGGATTGCTCAGGATGTGTAATCCTGAGCAATCCGGATCCCGCATACACTTTGCTTATCGATAAGCAAACTGTTCTGTGTTTTGTTAAAGTGTTAATTTCTTTAATAAATGTTTCTGTAATGTCTCTAGGGGGTGTCCACTCCCCCTAGAGACCTTACACCCACTCAGGTGGGCATATAATGGTATAATCACCTCTGTACAGCAGCTGCCTCCTGACAGCTGCAGTACAGTTTTATGAATGAAAGCGCCAGGCTCCTCAGAGCAGCGCGCTTACTATAGCTATTGCTATAGCATGTGCGCCGCTGTCTGAGGTCCTGAAGCCACTTACAGTAAGATTTCTGGGCAGCTGGCAAAAACATGGTGTGAAGCCAGCCTTAGAAAGACCCAATTGTATTATTACTATCTACAAGACATCAATACTCCTGAACCTTCTACAGCGGGTAGTGGTGGAATTCCAACTCGGAGCGGGAATTTTTCATGTTGAATCTATCTATTAGATTACTTACCTGTGAAGTTGGTGCTGGGAATTCAATGACTGCATATTCATAATCCTGTCATAGATTGTTGTCAGAGGGATATTGTCAGTTGCAGTCCCTACTATCATATGAAATGTTTTAATTCTGTACAAGTTTCCTTTGCTAATCTGGAGGTTCTGATGGAGTAGTTTAAGGACTGTGTATGCGTGATCAGAAAAAGAGTAATTCAACAGCTATAGGTGAGGAGGAAGGATAAATATAACCCATTTGTAAACTTTTGCTTATATATTTTTTACTTGATAGCCTCTTTATGACCTGACACATTCTACTGGCAAGCTTTTGGTAATTTAGCATTAGGGATAAGATTGATAACACAGTTATAAGGACAAGGTAATAAGAGATATTACCTTGTCCTTATAATTGTGTTATCAATCTTATACCTAATGCCAAATTACCAAAAGCTTGCCAGTACAGTTTGTCAGCTCATTAACAGGCTACCAAGAAAAAAAATATAAGCAAAAGTTTACAAATGGGTTATATTTATCCTTCCTCCTCTCCTGCAGCTGTTGAATTTTATTTTTGTTTAAAAGAAAGATAGGCATCTCCGTCCTTGCCTCAGTTGTCTAATTGATAAGCAAAAGCATGAGCAACACGATCTGGGATTAAATAATAATAATATAATAATAATAAAGCTCTATTTATATAGCGCCAACATATTCCGCAGCACTTTACAATGTAGGGGTTAGAGTACAGAAAATATGATACAGTAAGTAATTACAGTAGAGAACAAATACAGTACAATAATTGGATACAAAACAATAGGCATAGAATCAATGTAAAAAAGAAAATACAATAAATAAAGCAAGAAATGAAGGTGACCCTGCTCAAAAGAGCTTACAATCTACAACGGGATAGGGGTTGCACAAGGTACAGGGGCTTATCGCACTCATGGTCCAGACATCTTGAGGAAATGGGGCATAGAACTAAGCTTACATGGATGGTCATCAGACAGTCTGTGTAGACCTTTTTGGTTTGGTGGAGTTTGTAGAAGAGTAATGTCAAGAGAGATAGCCCATTCACTATTTACAGTACAAAGGACTTCTATTAGGGAGTATGATAGGCCGCCTTAAAAAGATGTGTTTTTAGGGATCGTCTGAAGCCATGCAAGTTGTGGATAGTCCTGATTTCTTGGGTTAAAGCATTCCAGAGGATTGGTGTAGCTCTGGAGAAGTCTTGGAGCCGGGAGTGGGAGGATCGGATTAGTGCAGATGTTAGTCGAAGGTCATTTGAAGAACGTAGAGAACGGGTGGGGTGATAGACAGAGATGAGCGAGGAGATGTAGGGGGGTGCTTCACTGTGAAGAGCTTTGTGGGTGAGAAGAAGCAATTTGAATTTGATCCTGTAGTGTACGGGCAGCCAGTGCAATGACTGGCACAGAGCAGAGGCATCTGAGTAACGATTGGCCAGATGGGTGATCCTGGCTGCTGCATTAAAGATGGACTGGAGAGGAGAAAGTCTGGTGAGGGGGAGGCCGCTTAATAGAAAAATGCAATAGTCAAGGCAGGAATGGATTAGGACCACGGTGAGGGTTTTTGTTGTTTCCATGGTGAGAAAGGGGCTCTACAGATATTCTTCAGGTGTAAGCGACAGGAGCGGACGAGAGATTGTGTGTGGGAGGAGAAGGAGAGATCGGTGTCAAACATAACACCCATACAGCGAGCCTGCTGCCTAAGGGTTAACGTGGTACCGCTCACTGAGAGAGAGATGTCTGATTTAGGGAGGTTAGTGGATGGGGGGGAGTAGAAGAAGTTCAGTTTTGGAAAGGTTTAGATTCAAATAGAGACCGGACATGATATTGGAAACTGCAGCTAGACAGTCATTGGTGTTCCTTAATACCGCAGGGGTAAGGTCAGGGGCTGAAGTGTATAGTTGTGTGTCATCAGCATAAAGATGGTACTGAAAGCCAAATCTGCTGCTGGTGTGTCCAATCAGGGCTGTGTAGAGAGAGAAGAGAAGAGGGCTAAGGACCGAACCCTGAGGGACTAAATATCACCCATATGTAATATTTTAAGTTGTTCAGCATGATTAACACGTGAAGAAAGCTATACCGCATCCGAGGCAGCTTCAAATCACTGGAGGGGTGAGAAAACTTTGCCCAGTCTCTTTTCCCATTTGTGCATATAAGGAACAATCTCTGAAACCTCAGTTTGATTAATGACTTTAAAAAACGTTAAAAGACCCTTGATAGATGTGTATTCTTTCTTTAGGTACTTTTGTGCTGAGTGAAGGATAGCAGCGGGTTTAGAGAGCTGATTTGCCTCCATGAAATTGTGTATATGGAGATGCTTATATAAAAGTTGCTATGATGCAGCAAGAATTTCCTACTTATATTTTCAAAGGACATCAATACGCCAGCATGAAAGATATCTCCCAAGGTATTAGCCCCTTGTTTGCCTAATCCTCCAGATTAAAATAAGGGATATGGGGCTCTAAAGACCTGACAGACAATTCGTCAAGAGGCAAAATTAGGCTACATTTGACCAGGGAGTCCAGCACTCAAGCAGAGAAGCACAAGCACAACAATCAAGGGGGTGGTTTAGGGGTGCCCAAATAATTCACCTCTAAGGAGAGTCTAGTTTAAGATCTGTAGTAGTGAAAGACTTCAATCTGCAACCACCTGTGAGAAATATCAGCCAGCCAAAATTCACTCTAGCCCTCAAGTAGAGCAGACCTACGGTAAACGTATAGATTAGGTACTTCCATTTCCCCTGAATTTAAGGGGGAGAACATAATTCTGCTAGCAACTGTAGGTCCCCCTCCCCCAGATGAAATTAGTTAGTAATGATTGCAGTTTAGAGAGGAGGCTCAATGGGATTTTAAGTGGAATACATCTAAAGGTGTAAATGATTTTAGTAAGAATGGACATTTTAATTACATGAATTTTAGTAATCCAAGATAGGAGGAGGATTAAGAGTCTTCTAATTCAGTTTGTATAGAATTTATCAAAAAATCCAAATTTAGTTTTAACTATATGCTGATAGGGGGTTAGAGTTATTCCCAGATATCTATTTAATTCCGGAGACCATTTAAACGGGAGGGATTTTTCCAGTTTTGTTTTGGTGTCAATTGGGATAAAAAATGGGAAAATTAGACTTTTAGAAGCGTTAAGTCTATAGTAAGAAATTTGTTAGAAGGAATCGAGGATTTCAACTATAGCAAGAAGTGATGATTCGGGGTTGGTGCATGTGATAATTAATTAATCAGTATAGAGGCTTATAACATGGTCAAGGTCCTCATCCTTAGTTCTGCTTATGCAGGAGCCAGTTCTTATAGATTTCACCAAGGGCTCCATTATCAGAGCAAAGAGGAAACAAAGGGGAGACAAAGGGCATCCCTGATATGTCCCATTGCTGATTTTGAAACTACTAGACCAAAGCTCTGAAGCCAGTAGTGAGGCATTTGGATTAGAATTTAGGGAAAGAAGAGTGGAATTGAAAAGTCCTTCAATCCAAACACTAAGGAGGACTGCCTTCAAATAACCTCAATTTAATCCTATTGAATGCTTTTTCAGCATTCAGGCATAAAAAGGCATAGGGCAACCAGGAGGGCGCTGAGACTTTAATTAAGTTTAACATCCTCCTGGTGCCATCTTTCGCTTGGAGGCTGGCCACAAAACCTACCTGATCCGAAGACATCACTGAAGGTAAAACCCAGTTTAGTTTCACATTCAGAAGCTTCAAGAAGATTTTAACGTCGCAGTTAAGCAACGAGATTAGTCTGAAATATTTTCGATAGATGGGAGGTTTACGCAGTTTGGGGACAGTGACTATCGTGGCATCTAGATTATTTGATTAGATAGAGCCCTTTGATTGCCACAAATTAAAAGTGCGTAAGGCTACGTTCACACATAGCGCTTTTTTGCGCAGGCACTTTTTGCAGTGTTTTGCACCCGTGCAAAAAAGTGCAAGAAAGCCCTATAAAAACCGCAGTCACACACTGCATTTTTTTACGGGGCTACTTGTCCCTTAAAGCACAAGGGAGAAGTGATGTCAAACAGGGGAGGAAGAATCCTCCCCTATGTGACATCTGTGACAACCCCTTTTGGGTTTTGCAGTGTATTAATAAACACTGCGAAACCCAAATTAAAGTAAGCCAAATTTCTTAAAAATAATAAAAATGTAATACTTACCCTAAGCCAAGTGATCGGGGAGCCGGGAGCCAACACATCCAAAGGTATTGACCTTCCAGGACCTGTCTAGATCACTAATTGGTCTCTCGCGCTCATGTGACATGCGCGTCATAGAACCTCACATATCACATGGCCGCGAGCGGTCAATCAGCGATCACAAGCCCTGGAAGGACAGTACCGGTGGAGGGTCTCTCGGCTCCCGGTAATTGAAAACACGGCGGAGAGGTAAGTATTCAATTTTTATTATTTTTCACACATTTAGCTTACTTTAATTTGGGTTTCGCAGTGTATATTAATACACTGAGAACTCTTAGTGGCTGGCACAGATGTCATACAGGGGAGCAGGAACAGGATTCTTCCTCCCCTTTGTGACATCATCGCCGGCATATTCCCACTGGAATTGCACATTGTCTGAACGGCGATGTGTAATCCCAGTGGGAATAATGGGCTCTTATGGGAGAAAGCGCAGGCGCGTAAAGAATTGACATGGTCAGTCTTTTTACTCCCACGCTTTCTCCCATAAAAATGCTGCATATATTTACTCAGTGTCTGAACGACAAAGTAAATTTCACATTCACTTTGCTGGCAGACGCAGACACACATTGCGCATTTGTGAAAAGCACACGCAAACACAGGAAGAAGGAAGGAAGAAAGATTTAGAGCAGAATTATGATATTTGTCACGCTTCCGGGGGAAGGCGCCCAAGAGCGGACCCACCGGGCCATGGTACCAAACTCCCCTGGGTGAGCTAGTCCTAGTTTAACCAACCCCTATACAGGGATTGTCAGGGGCAAGCCCAGGGGTCTAAATACCACAGATGCTAGTACCAGGGGGAGGCTCGTAGGGTTAGCCTATACTATGGTACAGCTAAGGGGAATTTGAGGGATCAGAGCACGAGGCTAGGAAAGCAGGAATGGGTCTACCGGAGGAGAGCACAAGGAGGGCCTGACTAACAGCCAGAGAAGCAGAAGCTTACCAACTCAATAATCTCACACCTCCCATCAGTGGCTGTGTCCTGATATACCAGAGTCACAAAATTTTGGGAAGCAAGGTGTGCAACAGTCCGCGCTGCTGAGTCCACAGGAAACACAAGGAATGCAAGATATATCTTGTAGCAGTATTCTTCTTTATTTCCTATGCGTTTCGGTGCAGTTCCATGCACCTTCCTCAGGGATATGTGGGTTACACAACTGGAATAGGTGAGTGGAATTTATATACACTACCCATACTGTTAGTGTCACTTTTTATAGGGCACTATTGCGCCTCTTGTTCCCCCATTTATTCACTGATATACCAGAGGACGGACAGCCATTGATCAAGGGGAGTGTCAGGTTGATCCGTGCCGGCTCCTACATTCACAAGGGAGAAGCACGACCGTGTCTAGTGCACTGCTGATTAGGTTCATGACTCCGACCATTGTTGTGTGCTGATGTGTGAGCCCGGTGGTGAGCAGACAGTAAGGGAACTCGGCGATGGCTCCAAGACACAGCACGCCTGGACGACGGATGCCCGATCAGTAGAGGAGCAGAGGATGCAGACCCAGGGAAGGTGAGCTGGGGAGCGGTGCCAGGGGACCTAACAATATTGCCTGTTTGAAAGACCAACAGGGCCGAGGCAGGAGGGGGTTTCGTAGATTTAATAACCTTGTGAATTTCCTGAACAGTAAGGGTCATTTGAAGAAGAAATATGGTTGCCAGATAGATACAGAACATTAAGCTTCTTTAACCTAAATATGACCAATGATGGGTTTAGCTTTTATGGAAAGATGTCAGTTCCCACACCATGATGGCTATACCCGTCAGGGCTTTGAATTGTACCTACGTGTAAACACTAGTGATGTGCGAGCATGCTCACCAGTACTCGGTGCTCGCACGGGCATCACAGTACTCGCGATGATCTGTGAGCACCGAGTACCGGTGAGATGTGTGGGCTCATACTCGGATCCACCTCCCTGCAGGCAGGGTATGTAGAAGTCTGTGGTATGTAAACTCTTTTTCAAGACTAATACTGCTGTATACAGGCGGGGTAAATAGCAGACTGCGGTCTGTAAACTCCTTTTCAGGATTAATGTAGTTGTATACAGGCAGGTTATATAGCAGACTGCAGTGTGTAAACTACTTTTCAGGATTAATGCAGCTGTATACAGGCAGGGTATTTAGGAAGTATATACAGTCCTCTGTTTAAAATGTGCAAGGCACATGGGAAGGGACGAGGAGCTGGTCGGGATGATGATGGTGCATGCAGAGGCTGAAGGCAAGCTACAATTGTGAAATAACAAACACCTACTTTTTCTCGCCCGACCTTCCTGTCTTAACTCCTAGGGGACCACAGCACACCACTATTAAACCCAGACCAGTTTCAAAAGGTTGTTGGTTGGACAGCGGATAATGCTTCCAGTTAGTTTGCCACCGCCACAACCACCCTGTCTTCCACACGGTCAAGTCTCAGGAGCCGCGAGTCTGGACTGCATAATCCTCACCCGCTTTATGCAGGGCTGTCAAAAATTGGGAGGCACTCCGAAGTCTCTTTGAAGAGACGTGGAGGAGGGCCTCTTTAAATAATGTTCCCATTATTAAGAAGTGGGTCTCGAATAGTGTTGCCCTATGCAGGGCTGGCAAAAATTGGGAGGCACTCCAATGGTCCTTCGAAGAGATGTGGAGGAGGGCCTCATAAAACTGCATTCCAATTTCAAAGAAGTGGGTTTCCTATACTTGTAACACCCATGCACTAAGTATGGACTGACAAACATTTACCCATGGGGGTATACATTATTATACCTTTTTTTTGTTATGTACATCATAAATCCCCTTTAAAATATTATGTAGGTGTTGCATCATGAACCATGGTCACCCTGGTGATATGGTGGTGGAGGATGAGTAGAAGGAGGAGGACTATAGCAAATATACAAAATTAGGAAGCGTGTATGCCTGTGTGGGGGTGAAGAGGAGCATGGGAACATACCTCCCAAAAAAGACAGAGTTTATATTATGCTGCTATCATTTGGTGGTGTTGAAAAGTCTGGCCCTATCCAGCCCTTGTTCATTTTGATAAGAGTCAGCCTGTCAGCATTTTCAGTTGACAGGCGACTGCGCTTATCAGTAATAATTCTCCCTGCTGCACTAAAAACCTGCTCTGACAAAATGCTAGCAGCAGGGCAGGCCAGTACTTCCAAGGCATAGAGGGCCAGTTCATGCCACATGTCCAGCTTGGATACCCAATAATTATAAGGCACAGAGGAATCACGGAGGACATTGGTACGGTCAGCAAGATACTCCTTTAGCATCATCACAAGCTTTGCAGTCTTTGTGATTGTTCTCCGTGCCTCAGGGCCTGTGCCATGGGAGTGGCTGAGAAAACTCTCCCAGAACTCTCCAATCTGCTGGGAATTTTTTTTTAATAATTTCCCAACAAGGGCCTTCTGGTACTGCCCCATTTTTGTAGACCTCTACACCTCAGAAATAAGAGATATAAAGTTCTCCTTGTAGCATGGGTCTAAAAGCGTCACCAACCAGTTATGAGTGTCCGTCAAGATCTTGATAGCGCAAGGGTCACGAGACAGGCAGCGTAACATAAAGTCAGTCATGTGCGCCAGACTGTTAACAGGCAAGACTTCAGGGTCCTCACCAACAGCATGACTGGCCATGCTGACCTCATCCTCCACAGGACAGGCAGCTTAACATAAAGTCAGCCATGTGCGCCAGACTGGTAACAGGCAAGACTTCTGTGTCCTCACCAAGAGGATGACTCTTCCTCCTCCCTGTCTTCTGACCATCCACGCTGAACAGATGGTATGACAGTTGTGCAGGTAGTACCATTTATAGTGCATGAAACTAGCTCCTGTTCTTCTTCCTCCTCCTCCTCATTGTCCCCAATCCATGTTGGGATGAGATGAGGCTGGGCTGTGTGTAATCCCCCTTTATGGTTCCTTGCTCCATCTCATCGTGCTCTGCCTGCAATGAATCCTCTTTTGATTTTGAGCAAAGAGCGTTTCAGAAGACATAGAAGTGGGATGGTGACCCTAATGATGGTGTCATCACCTCTTACCATCTTGGTGGGGTCCTCAAAGTTTTAGACGACAGTACATATGTGGGACATCCATGTCCGCTCCTGATGTCTTAAGTGTGGAGTCTGAAGAGAATACCGATGACCTTGTTGATGCTGGTAGTTATCAACTGCCCTCTTCTGCTCACAAATCCTGACCAACATCTGCAGTGTAGAATTCCAACGCATGGGGACATCACACACCAGTCTGTGACCCGAAAGCTGAAAACGCTGCTGAAACCTGGCAAGGTTGGCCAAAGCCGTAGGTGACTTTCTAAAATGGCCACACAGGCGGCGTACTTTGATGAGCAGATCTGACAGCTCCGGGTAGGATTTAAGAAATCGCTGAATCATGAGGTTGAGCACATGATCCAGGCATGGGACATGTGTCAGCTCGCCTCGCCTCGCCTCAGAGTCGCCACCAGGTTCCGGCAATTGTCACACACGACCATGTCTGGTTCAGCGGTGTGAGCCACAGATCTGCTTTCTCTTTCAGAGCTGTCCATAACTCTTCTTCGTTGTGCAGTTTGTCACCTAGGCATATTAGCTTCAGTGCAGCCTGTTGCCGCTTGGCAGAGGCAGTGCTGCAGTGCTGCCCGCTTCTGACTGATGTGGAGGTTGAAGAGGAGGAGTAGGCTGAGGACGATGACGTGCAGAAGCTGTAGACTATGGGGGCACCCCTGATTGAGTTAGGGCCTGCAATCCTTGGCGTCGGGAGGATGTCGGGAGACTGGGTGCCAGCTTCCAATATGCTATCCTAGTGTGCAGTCAGCAAGATGTACCATCCCTGCCCACAAGCCCTTGTCCACGTGTTCGTGGTTAAGTGAACTTTCCCGGTAACAGCTTTATTAAGAGCACGACTAATGTTTTGAGACACGTGCTTGTGTAATGCGGGGACTGCCACCGGGAGAAATAGTGGTGGCTGGGGACCAAGTAATGAGGGACGGTCACCTCCATCTGATTGCGGAATGCTTCCATCTCCAAAATGTGCGACTTGAGTACTGTGGCCTGTGGGGCATTGGCTGGGTATTTGCGCTTGCATTCCAAGGACTGGGGTATTTACAACTGAACACTGTGCTGGGACAAGGATGTGGTTGCTGATGGTGGTATTTCTGATTGTGCAATGACAGGTGCAGGACAGGAGGCATCTTTGCATGCAGTATGGACAGGGGATTGCCTTGCATGCAAAACAGTGGAAGAAGCAGTAGTTTCACCCGCAGACACTGCTCCTGGACCCTGGGGCTCGTCCCACAAAGTCAGGTGCTTTGCTGCCATTTGCCTGATCATGTTCGTGGATGTCAGGCTGGTAGCTTTGCTATCCCTGCTGATGTTGGCATGGCAGATGGTGCAAATGGCCTTGTTGGGAATTATCGGCAGAGTCCTTAAAAAACAGCCAGACTCCAGAAGATCTAACAGTTGTACTGGCAACTTTCGTCATGTTGGTGTTACGGGGTAAGGTTGCCCGCCTTTTGTCTGCGGCCACCACACTGCTTTTTCATGCATGTTGGGGTACTACACCTCCCCTTGTGCACAGCTGTCCTCGCTCTGCATGTCCTCTTCCCAGGTTGGGTCAGTTACTATATCATCCACCACGTCATCTTCCACTTCCGCACCCTGGTTCTCCTCTTGACTTTCTGGTTATTCTGTGTCATCATTGTCGAGCTCTTGTGACACTTTCCCACTGTCAACCTCGTACGACCGTGGCTGCTCAAATATTGGGGCATCGCTACATACGATCTCCTCTTGCCCCACTTCAAGTTGAGCAGGTGAGAGGCCCAAATCTATAAATAGAAAAGTGAACAGCTCTTCAGAGTGTCCAAGTGTGGGATCAGTTTTGTCTGGGCACTCGACATAGTGGGAGGAAGAAGGATCAAACGCTATATGAGACCAACTTCCTAATAATGGGAACATACAATATTTAAAGAGGCCCTCCTCCACGTGTCTTCAAAGGAGCATCGGAGTGCCTCCCAATTTATGGCAGCCCTGCATAGGGCAAGACTATGGGAGACCCACTTCCTAATAATGGAAACATACAATATTTAAAGAGGCCCTCCTCCGCATCTCCTAAAGGGGCATCGGAGTGCCTCCCATTTAAAAAAAAAAAAACTCTTTAAAGAGGACCTGTCACCAAACCAGGCATGGTGATCTAATTACAGCACTGGATGCAGCATGTCTGCAGCATGCAGACAAGGGGTCACCCAGCACTTGAGCAGCCCTGTCCCCCGAGATAATACACTTAGAAAACTTACATGCTCCAGCCAAATAGGAGGTGGCTAGGGGCTGCAGCCAAGGGCAGATTCACACCCCCTGCATGTGTAATCTGCCCACCGCTGCCAATCATTCTCTCCCTCTTCAGCAGTATTTAAACAGAGTTTTTTTATTCCAGAACTTGCCGTTTGGCTCCGCCCTCAGGGGCGGGGCTAAACAGACTTTCTGGGAGAGAAAAAAAACTCTGTTTAAATGCTGCTGAAGAGGGAGAGAATGATTGGCAGCGGTGGGCAGATTAAACATGCAGGGGGTATGAATCTGCCCTTGGCTGCAGCCCCTAGCCACCTCCTATTTGGCTGGAGCATGTAAGTTTTCTAAGTGTATTATCTCAGGGTACAGGGGTGCTCAAGTGCTGGGGGACCCCTTGTCTGCATGCTGCAGACATGCTGCATCCAGTGCTGTAATTAGATCACCATGCCTGGTTTGGTGACAGGTCCTCTTTAATGTAATAAGAAAAAAAAAATAATACACCAACACTGTCTCAAAAGTAAGTATGAGCCCTTAACCTTTTCCCCAGGAAAATCCATTTTGGTTTCGTTTTTGGACGTTTTATTGTGAGTCCGTAAAAGTGGTGTAATACTGAGACAACATTGTTCACAGCAGTGATTTGGGAGCTAGAAATGCTTAAAGGTGTCTTCCCCATGGTATTGCCATGTCATTTGAGCACTGTTCTTATACATTTATGACTTTTGTAGGATTTATCCAGGCTGCCGAGGGTGCCACTGGAAAAATGTTCAGGTTTCCCTTAGGTTAACATTGGGCTCAGTTCTCGGGTCGAGCACACGAGCATCTGTATATGCTCAACCCGAGCATCGAGCACCCGAGCATTTTACTGCTCGCTCATCACTAGTAAACACACAGTGACAATTCCTTGCCGACAGCTGTCAGTGACATCGAAGGGGCAGAGGAAGAGGTATGGGGACCCTTTTTATTGGTCTCCACACTCAGAGTGATGTGATTGGTCTGTCAATCTGACTGACTGATCACATCTTGATTGAGCAGGAAAGTGTTTAATATGAGCACTTCCCTTCACGATCCCTGCTGGAGCTGGGCTGTCAGCTGTGCTTGAGCTCCAGCACTCATTATGTTGCCTCTGCCCAACACCTGTGCCCACTCCCCTCTTCCTGTGCCCACCTCCCATCCACTCCTTTGTCCACTCTTCCTCTGCCCATCTCCTCTTCAGGCCTCTGCCGTGTACCCACCCGCTGCAAGTGCCTGTGTGGCACCCCAGGGGTTAATGTGCCACAGAAACAGCACCAAGGGTTAACTCCCCACACAACACTGACACTGCACTAGCACCTCTAGGCCAGAAGGGGGAGCTAAAGCAGCTCCCTTATATACTCTGGTGTAATGAGGAAGTAGTTAGTTCAGTATGTAGCAGTACTGTGAAGAGAGCAGTTCAGTTCCTGAGAACTGAGAGAGAGACTGTAGTGTAAAGAGGCTGCCTCAGGCTTCTCTGCAGTCTGCTCCTCGATTCCAGGCCTAGCCAGGGTCTGAAGGAAGGAGTGCAAGAAACAGAGGAACACATCTGGGAGACTGAGTGACTTCACCACTCACCCCGGAGGAGCGCACAGACCGGATACCAGATCTGAAACTGTGACTGACACACGCAGCACAGTAAACACTGGGATAGTTGTGGTTATAGATCCACACTGTACCTCAGCAAAGCAACACGGCGGGGTCAGAAGCACATGGAAAGACTCAAGTTGCCTAGCAAAGGGGGTACCTGTGAGGAGGACAGTGCCAGCAGCTCAGCTAAAGCAGCAGCAGTGGGAAGCTGAGGACCCGGTCAGGGTGGGAGCAGCCCGGCCCCGGTACTTGCGGAACCTGGGACATGGTCTGGACCAGGACCGCCGTGACATCCCCAGCAGTACCCCCGGTCCGGCACCGAGTACCCCGTCCCAGTGGGCTCCACACCTGCTCCCCTCTGCCTCATCCCCTGCATGGAGGAGATGAGGCTGGGGCGATATGACTGCTAGGGGCAACAATCACTGTGTGCTAACTGTTCCTGGCTCTGTGTGACCACCTAAGTGCTGTGATCTTACAAATCACATAACTTTGTGTCCAGGGAGAGTGAGCACACGGTCACTCGCCTCTCCCAGTGACCAGCCCATTATAATGTTATTACAATAGGCCATTCATTACCATGGTAACCTGACATTGATGATGACATCTGGTAACCTAACCCAAGCCTCAGAGATCATGTGATCTCTGGGACTTAGCTTTGCAGCACTGACAGGTACACTGTGCATGCACAGGTGCTTCTAATGTGCCATTTTCTATGGTGGCTGTGGGCAGCTACTTGCAGAGTGGGGGGTACAGAATGCTTGGACTTCTCCACCCTGAGGATTCTAGCCCCCAGCTGTCTAGTTGTACTTAGCTGAAAACCAAATAATGTGTATGCACAGTGCACGCTGATGCACTGTATGGCAGATCATTGCCATACAGTGCAACATTAATGTGAGCCCAGAGACTGCAGGAAGAGGACACTTGTTCCCTTGCTGCAGTCTCTGGATGAAGCAAAGGCGATTGAGTGATGTGGGATCATTGATATGGATTATTGTCGGAGGGTAAATGGGGGTAATAAGAATGGAATCTGAATACGTGTTTTTGATTTTTGTTCTAATAAACTGATTTGTCTCTGTGTGGTGTATCATTTACCATATTCTTAGAGGTTCCTAATGGCCAGGTCTAACATAGGCACCACACTAGGAACCTCGGCATAGTGCCAGCTGCCAAAAGAAAGCTGGCATTAACCCTTTTATTATCCAATTTGCAATCGGCACCAGGGCAACTGGAAGAGTCTAAGTACAGCGCCAGGAAATGGAAATAGCGCTTCTAATGTGCCATTTTCTATCGTGGCTGTGGGCTGCAACTTGCAGCCCGGGGGGCCCAGAATGCTTGGGCTTCTCGATGCTGAGGATTCTAGCCCCCAGCTATCTAGTTGTACCTGGCTGAAAACCAAAAATACTGCAAAACCCCGTGTCATTTTTTAATTATTTCAAGAAATAATTAAACAAAAGGGCTCAGCTGTATTTTGATTGCCAATCAGGTACAACTAGGCAGCTGGGGGTAGGTGGCAGATCATAGCTGTTTAGTTGTACCTGATTGGCAACCAAAAATACAGCGAAGCACCACATAATTTTTTTTTTTAAAGTATTTATAGAAATAATAAAAAAAAATACTTCTCTGTATTTTGATTACCTGCCTGCTGTACCAGGTGACCAAAAATACATTGGAGACCTACGTCATCAGCACAAAATATTCTCACTAAATATGCAGCAAATACACACTGCATGAACAGTGCTGCATATTTGAAGACTATTTTGGAGCTAACATTGAGTTGTATGAGTGAAAAGTTCGTCAAAATACTCAAAAAGAATTGACATGCTGCAGATTTTTCTGCTGGAAAATGCATGCCATTTCCGCCAAGGAAATGCGTAAATTCGTAGCATGGGTACAAAACTTTTAATTTCCCATACACTTTGCAGAGAAGGTGCTGTACTGTGGATTTTTCAAACATACAAAGAAAAAATGTGGGGAAAGCACGGCAAAAAACTGTACATCTGCAACGTTGACACAGCCTACATTTCACAGACCAGGTACCCACTCAAAAATGTCCCTTCTGTCTTTCCAAGCCCAGCTGTAAGCCCAAAAATTGTTTTCCCACCTTATATGGAGTATCAGCATACCCAGGAGAAATTGTCCAACATGTTTCAGAGTCCATTTGTTGCGTGTGTGAAAATTAAAAAATCCTGTCTTTCCCCCACATTTAACCCTCCATATTTTCATTTTTACATGGAGATTCAAGGTGCTCAGCACACATCCGAATAAATTCCTTGTGGGTCTACTTTCCAATATGGTGTCACGTGGGGATTTCTGCTGTTTAGGCACATCAGGGGCTTTCCAAATGTGACATGACACACACAGACCATTCCAACAAAATCTGCATTCCAAAATGTCACTCTCTCACCTCAGAGTCCTGCCATGCACCAAGGCACTGGATTTCCGCCACATATGAGGTATCAGTGTAATCAGAACAAATTGCCCAACAAATTTTAGGATCCATTTTATCCTCTTGCCCTTGTTGAAATAAAAAAATTGAGGCTAAACGAACATTTTTTTGGGAAAAAAAAGGACTTTTCATTTTAACAGCTCAACTTTTAAAATTCTATGAAGCACCTAGGGATACAAAGTGCTCACTATCCATCTATATAGGTTCTTTGGGGGTCTAATTTCCAAAATGGGGTGTCTTGTGTTTTTTTTCCACTGTTTATGCATACAGGGGCTTTCCAAATGTGACATGGTGTCTGCTATGGATTGCAGCTAATTTTCTGCTTGAAGTGTCAAACTTTGCTCCTTTCCTTCCTTTCTTTCGAGCCCACATTTGGGATATCAACATTGTCGAGAGAAATTGCGTTACAAAGTTAATGGTCCATTTTCTGCTGTTACCCTTGTGCAATATTTGAGGCTAAAGTAACATTTTTGTTAGAAAACGTAAAATATAAATGTTTTCCTTCCACATTGCTTTAGTTCCTGTGAAGCAGCTGAAGGGTTAATAATTTTCTTAAATGTGGTTTTGAGTAGCTTGAGGGATACAGATTTTAGAACAGTGTCAATTTTGGGTGTTTTCTGTCATGTAGTCCCCTCAAAGTCACTTCAATGTGATATGATCCCTAATTTTCACCAAATTTGTGATTTTTTTTACCAAAGAAATACAAAAACTATCAACCTAAATTTACCACTAACATGAAGTCCAATATGTCTCGAAAAAACTGTAAGAAAGCAAGGTGTTTGTATTTACGGGATTCCTCCGCGCTGACCTCAGGAGACAATTTTGATTTTATTCTTTATTCACCCACACACCAAACAAAAGGAAGCCGACGCGTTTCGTAGCCATGTGGCCACTTCATCAGGGCCACTGATGAAGTGGCCACATGGCTACGAAACGCGTTGGCTTCCTTTTGTTTGGTGTGTGGGTGAATAAAGAATAAAATCAAAATTGTCTCCTGAGGTCAGCGCGGAGGAATCCCGTAAATACAAATACCTTGCTTTCTTATCCTGGACGGGATCTGCAGTGACCCTTTACTTTTACAAGGTTGGTTGTGAACCCTTCACAACCTGAGTAGGTGAGTGGATTACTATGATATTAACCCCAGGTATCCACATTTATTGCTCTATTGTGCGCTCCCCCTCCCCTTATATATTTTCGAAAAAACAGTGTCAGAATCTCTGGGATCTGTTGAAGCGTTCCAGAGTTATTACCTTATAAAGTGACACTGGTCAGAATTGCAAAATGAGACTTTGTCATTAGCGTACAAAGTGACACGGTTCTTAAGGTGTTCACTAAGTATTAATTGCCTGGGAAGAAGGTTGGGGTGGAGTGGTCCTTATTGAGGTTATAAAGGTTTGTATAATAATCTGCGAAGGAGTCAGCAATTTTGACCGGGTGATTATAATATTAATACATTTCAATACTATGAGGAGCTTCAATATATTTTATTTTATTTATTTGTTCCACTTTTTTAATCCGTCTTGCCATGAGTTTCCCAGCTCTATCTTCCAGGGCATAAGGCTTAGTTTTGAGCTTCCGAAGATTATTTTCAAAGGTTGTGAAAGGGCCGACCTAAGTTGGAATCTAAGTTTAAACAGGGTATTACTAATTACCACCGATGAGGAAGATTTATTCCGGTTTTCAAGTTCCTGTATCTCTGTAATTACCGTATATACTCGCGTATAAGCCGAGTTTTTCAGCCCAAAAATTGGGATGAAAAGTCCCCCCCTCGGCTTATACGTGAGTCACTGTATACTGTATACACTGTATACAGTATACAGTCCCCCCCCCATCAGTATACAGGCCCCCCCTTGTGTAGCAATCCTGTAAAGGAAGAGATTAGTATACTTATCCCTGCCGCTGTCCCGCTGCCGCTGTCCCGCCGCCGCTATCGCGCTCCTCTGGCTTCATCCAGCGTCTTCCGGCTTCTTCCGGCTTCCTCCGGTGGGCGCAGGCAATGACGTCTTTGTCTGCGCGCCAGAGGAGGAAGCCGGAAGACGCTGGATGAAGCCGGAGGAGCGCGATAGCGGCGGCGGGACAGCGCCAGGGATAAGTATACTAATCTCTTCCTTTACAGAATTGCTACACAAGGGGGGAGCCTGTATACTGATATGGGGGGGGGGGGGCTGCTGTATATACCTCTGGGGCTGCTGTATATACCTCTGGGGCTGTTGTATACTACCTCTGGGGCTGCTGTATACTACCTCTGGGGCTGCTGTATACTACCTCTGGGGCTGCTGTATACTACCTAAGGGCTGCTGTATACTACCACTGGGGCTGCTGTATACTACCACTGGGGCTGCTGTATATACATCTGGGGCTGCTGTATACTACCACTGGGGCTGCTGCTGTATATATCACTGGGACTGCTGCTGTATACTACCACTGGGGCTGCTGCTGTATATATCACTGGGACTGCTGCTGTATACTACCACTGGGGCTGCTGTGTATACCTCTGGGACTGCTGTATACTACCACTGGGGCTGCTGCTGTATATACCACTGGGGATGCTGCTGTATACTACCACTGGGGCTGCTGCTGTATACTACCACTGGGGCTGCTGTATATACCTCTGGGGCTGCTGTATACTACCACTGGGGCTGCTGCTGTATATACCACTGGGGCTGCTGCTGTATACTACCACTGGAGCTGCTGTATATACCTCTGGGGCTGCTGTATACTACCTCTGGGGCTGCTGTATACTACCTCTGGGGCTGCTGTATACTACCACTGGGGCTGCTGTATATACCTCTGGGGCTGCTGTATACTACCACTGGGGCTGCTGAGGTATACTACCACTGGTGAGGCTGCTGTATACCACACTGCTGGGGCTGTATACCTGTGCTGGGGTCCACCCTCGGCTTATACACGAGTCAATAGGTTTTCCCAGGTTTTGGGGGCAAAAGTAGGGGGGTCGGCTTATACACGGGTCGGTTTATACACGAGTATATACTGTAGTTTTTTTTTAATTCCTTCCTGATTCTTTTTTTCAAGAGCAGAAACTTTAACACAGATACTCCTTATATACGCTTTTCGAGCCAACCACAGTGTCTCGTCAGAGACCGAGCCATTGTCATTGTACTTGAAGTATTCAGTAAGATGGTTGCCTATCACATGCTCTGTGTTATCATGGGACAGAAGCTGGTTATTCAGTTTCCATCTAGGAGTTCTAATGAATCAAAATGGCTTCTTATCTTTAGCCCCACCGGAGCATGGTCGGACCAAGTGATTAAACCTATAAAAGCCGTTGTACAAATTTCTATTGATTTACTATCAACCATGAAATGGTCTATCGCGCTCTATGTCTAGGAGAAAAGAATGTGTAGTCACGCTCTGAGGCTTGCAAATACACCAAATATCATGGAGATGAAAATCGCTTGTCACGTATTTCATCTATTTTCTGGAGTCAGAGAGTTTAGAACAATCAATGAATTTCGACAAAGGTATATTATATATATGTATGTGTCGCCGTAGACTACTTCAATGCGTTGGAAGACCTTTTTGATTTTGTTTAACACCTTCTTAGTAAAAGGAACTTAAGCAGATTTTGGGGAATAGATTGAGGCAAGCGTATAAATAATCCCATCTATAGAGCCAATCAGAATGATATACCTGCCCTCCATGTAAAAAAATGCTTGATTACTTTAAATGCCACAGTCTCCTTAATTAGAATACACTCCCCTGCTTTTTTTCCATTCATATTCCCAAAAAAAAGGACGACGGGAAAATAGAGTCCTGCAATCTCGCGTTTTCCTTTTGTAATAGATGTGTTTCTTGAACATATATAATATCCCCTTGTGACCTAAGAATTTGCCTCCAGAATAAAGAGCGTTTACCTGGTTTGAGGCACGGCCGGGTTGGTGCCCGATGGCCGGGGTGCATCACATGGGCTTTGTGAGGCATGGCCTGGCATGGTAGCTCATGGCCGGCTTACAGCACAAGAGCCTGTTCATATGAGCCTGTTTTACTGTGTGATTGCTGTGTTAGACCTGACCGATGCACAGTGGGTTAATGGCACCCAGGTCTGAGAATGTGTTAATTGTTCACCTGATCAGTGCAAAAAGGGTTAACTGCAGCCAGGTCTGTGGCTGAGAGTGGAGGCTGTTTAAAAGCACTACTGTACATTGCAGGTGTGAGAGGCAGCCAGGATAAGAAGCTGCCTGGTGTTCAGTCAGAAGAGCTCAGTCTGTGAGAAACATCCAGCCAGTGAGGATTTGAATGGCAGAGGCATTCCGTCCCTTTGGGACGTGAAGGAAGACTGCCCTTCTCCATACAGGATGCACCTGTCCCTTTGACGGAGTGTGTGAGAGCCTGGGGCCAGATGCAGGGGTTAAGAAGGTCCCTAGAGTAGGGGAGTCTTGGGCGACCCTGGAGGTTGCTCACTCGGACGCAAGGAGAAGACCTTGGGGACACCGTGTTCACCCAGAATTCAGGTTTGCTAATCCCTGTTATGTGCCTGGGAGGGCAGCAGCACCATGGATATTGGATGATGGGCTGTGTATGTGTGAAGCAGTATGTAAGTGGTCCATGGATGTAGTATGATGGACCACATGCGGTGTGTAAGTTCCCAGTCTGGCTGGAACCTGTACTATGCCATGTGGTATGAGAGACCGAGTACGGCTCAAGGGCCAGGCAGTCGTAGGAGCCATTGGGACTGACCATACATCATGTTATGGTCCCGTTGACCTTTGATAAATATGTGTAGGCTGTGGGCAGTATAGCAGCCTGTACGAGACCGGGTTGACCTGTGTGAATGGGGCTATACCGGTTGTGCCCAGATCCCGGTGGGTCTGTGCATCTCGGGTGTTACGTACCAGGGGCCTAAAGCTACAAATGTGTGGTGAAAAATAAACGGGTGGACATTTGTTACATTTAAGCATGAGTTGGTGTTAATTACACGGCAAGCGAGTCCTCCGTATGCACTGAGCATGCGCTAACCTCACACTGGTGAATTAAGCCTATTAAGATTTAATGACAAAATGTGTAACCCTTCATCGTTTAAGAAAAGCAATAATCAATACCCTGACAGAGAAGGCTGGAAGTGATGAGGGGGGAGGGTTTAGGGGAAACTACAAACAGCGCAATGGGCATGGTAAAAACAAAGACAGATAAAATAAAAACTTTAAAGCCAGAAGTACTCACCCATCCCATTTTGGATATGGCCCCCATCAAGGTATATACCCACCTGCTGTTGGAAGTATCCCGGGGAGCGTTTGGGACAGCCCAGCTAAAGGATCCCACACTGACCCGGGCCCGAGAAAGGGTAACTGAAGTAAACGGGGTAGCTCAGCATCCGGGGGCAGAGAACGTATTTCCACGCATGGTGATTAACCAGGAGTTACGCTAAAGGTTGGACAAAATCCAAGAGGAGGTCGTGGACCAACTGGTAGTACCGCAGCCACACCGCCGGGCGGTCCTAGAGATGGCTCACTCCCACCTGCTAGGGGGCCACCTTGGGGCTAAAAAAACGCAAGAACGCA
The DNA here is from genome assembly GCA_033576535.1 of Allobates femoralis. Lineage (NCBI taxonomy): Eukaryota > Metazoa > Chordata > Amphibia > Anura > Aromobatidae > Allobates > Allobates femoralis. The sequence goes on from JARQOC010000001.1 coordinate 401,885,823, forward strand.
TCTTGCGGAGGTTCTTCTGGCCGGGCGTGTATGCGGATGTCCAGAGGTACTGTGATTCCTGCCCGGAATGTCAGCTGACCACACCCATTCCCACCTTCCGTAGTCCATTGGTACCTCTACCAGTTATAAAGGAACCTTTTGAACGGATCGCGATGGATTTGGTGGGGCCTATAGTGAAGTCAGCACGAGGCCAGCAACACATACTCGTGGTTGTCGACTACGCCACCCGTTACCCGAAGGCGATCCCATTATGCCACCCCACGGCGAAACTGATTGCCCGGGAGCTGTTTGCCATGTTCTGTCGCCTAGGACTACCTAAGGAAATCCTCACAGATCAGGAGACTCCTTTTATGTCCAAAGTGACCCGGGAACTGTGTAAATTGCTCAACATAAAACAGCTGCGCACCTCGGTGTACCATCCCCAGACCGACGGGTTAATCGAGCGGTTTAACAAAACCCTGAAGTCCATGCTCAAAAAGGTGGTGGCCAAGGATGGAAAGGATTGGAATATGTTATTACCCTATCTAATGTTCGCCATCCGGGAGGTACCACAGTCGTCTACGGTGTTTTCCCCCTTTGAACTGTCGTACGGCCGACATCCTAGAGGGCTCTTGGATGTCGCCAAAGAGACATGGGAACAGGAACCCACTCCCTATAGGAGCGTAATCGACCACGTGGCGAAAATGCAGGACCGGATCACAGCGGTCCGGCCTATAGTGAAAGAGCACCTGATAGATGCCCAAGGAGCTCAAAGCCGCAGATATAATACACGGGCCACCGTTAGGACCTTTGAGGTGGGGGACCGGGTATTGGTCTTAGTGCCCACTACGGAAAGCAAGTTATTGGCCAAATGGCAAGGGCCATATGAAATCCGGGAAAAAGTAGGGGAGGTGAATTACAAGGTATACCAGCCCGGGAAAAGGAAACCCGTGCAGCTATACCACGTTAACCTGCTTAAGGCGTGGAAAGACCGGGAGTGCCTGATCATGGAGGCATCCGATGCAGCCGGGGACCCTTCCCCTTCGGCCACCAGAGATACTGAAGGGGTACAAATAAGTGACACCCTCACTAAGGCCCAACGACGGGAAGCTCACAAGTTGGTACAGCAGAATCCCAATGTGTTTTCTGACCTGCCTGGGCGTACTTCGGTCATTCAACATGACATTGTCACTGAGCCCCGGGTAAAAGTGCGAGTGAAACCGTACAGGGTACTCGAGGCCAGACGGCAAGCCATCGCGGCCGAAGTTAAGCACATGCTTAAGTTAGGGGTGATAGAAGAATCCCGGAGCGAGTGGGCTAGTCCCATTGTGCTCATTCCAAAACCGGACGGATCGCTGCTGTTTTGCAACGATTTCCGGAAGCTTAACGAAGTATCTAAGTTTGATTTATATCCCATGCCCCGGGTGGACGAGCTGATTGAAAGACTGGGGTAAGCCCAGTACTTCACGACGCTCGATCTGACAAAAGGCTACTGGCAAGTGCTGCTGACGGAGTCAACCAAGAAAAAAAACGCCTTTGTTACTCCGGAAGGCCTCTATCACTATGTTGTGTTGCCTTTTGGGTTGCATGGAGCCCCGGCCACATTCCAGCGGCTCATGGACATAGTGTTAGAACCCCATCGGAAGTATGTGTCCGCCTACCTAGATGATATCATCATCTTTAGTCCAGATTGGCATACCCACTTATCCCAGGTACAGGCCGTGGTAGATTCGCTCAGGGCTGCCGGCCTGACGGCAAATCCAAAAAATTGTGCCATGGGGCTTGAGGAGGCCCGGTACCTGGGCTATGTGATTGGGTGAGGGGTTATCAAACCCCAAATAAACAAAGTCGAGGCCATTCAAAATTGGCCCCGACCGGTGTCTACCAAACAGGTGAGGGCGTTCCTCGGCATAGTTGGGTATTATCGACGCTTTATACCCAATTTTGCTGGGTGGATGGTGGCCCTGTCCGACCTGTTAAAAGGGAAGAAATCTGCTTTGGTGCGTTGGAATCCCCAAGCAGAGGCAGCCTTTTAGTCCATGAAGTTGGCCTTGTGCGGACAGCCCGTTCTCATCAGTCCTAACTAGTGATGAGCGAGCATGTTCGCCACTACTCGGTACTCGCACGAGTATCACTGTACTCGGGCTACTCGGCGAGCACCGAGTAATCTCGCGATACTCGTGCTGTGCTCGTGGTCGTCATCTCTGCATGTTGGCGCTCTTTTGAGAGCCAGCCCACGTGCAGGGATTGGCTGGCAGACCACTGCAATGCCACAGCCCTGTTAGTTGTGGCATTGCAGTGATTGGCCGGCCTGCACAGCGTGACCGAGCCAATATAAGACCCGGCCGCGCTGTGCTCTGCACACAGGCATCCAGGCAGTGAGTGTAGGGACAGTGTCTGCTGCTGCTTAGGGACAGATTTGCGGCCCTCATAGGTAGATCCGGAGCAGGGCTGCAAACTGCTGCTGAGCTGACCACAACAGTCCTTCTCAGGACTAATCTCGGAGGATGTAGGCAGGGTGATCCAGATTGGAGTCCAAGCTTTTCTGTGACCATTACAGTCACCAGACTGTTGTACTTACTAGCTTGATCCAGGTTAGGACATAGGGAGTAAAATTCTCATCTCCTGTGACCATTAGAGTCACCAGACTGGTTTACGTACCACCTTGATACAGGTTAGGGACTAAAATCCTCATCTCCTGTGACCATTAGAGTCACCAGACTGGTGTACGTACTACCTTGATACAGGTTAGGGACTAAAATCCTAATCTGTGACCATTAGAATCACCAGACTGGTGTACGTACTACCTTGATACAGGTTAGGGACTAAAATCCTCATCTCCTGTGACCATTAGAGTCACCAGACTGGTGTACGTACTACCTTGATACAGGTTAGGGACTAAAATCCTAATCTGTGACCATTGCATTCACCAGACTGGTGTACTTAATACCTTGATACAGGTTAGGGCCTAAAATCCTAATCTCCTGTGATCTGAACAGTCACCAGACTGGTGTACGTACTACCTTGATACAGGTTAGGGACTAAAATCCTACTCTCCTGTGACCATTGCATTCACCAGACTGGTGTACTTAATACCTTGATACAGGTTAGGGACTAAAATCCTAATCTCCTGTGACCATTGCATTCACCAGACTGGTGTACTTAATACCTTGATACAGGTTAGGGCCTAAAATCCTAATCTCCTGTGATCTGAGCAGTCACCAGACTGGTGTACGTCATGCCTTGATACAGGTTAGGGCCTAAAATCCTAATCTCCTGTGATCTGAACAGTCACCAGACTGGTGTACGTCATACCTTGATACAGGTTAGGGACTAAAATCCGAATCTCCTGTGATCTGAGCAGTCACCAGACTGGTGTACGTCATGCCTTGATACAGGTTAGGGCCTAAAATCCTAATCTCCTGTGATCTGAGCAGTCACCAGACTGGTGTACGTCATACCTTGATACAGGTTAGGGACTAAAATACTAATCTCCTGTGACCATTACAGTCACCAGACTGGTGTACGTACTACCTTGATACAGGTTAGGGACTAAAATCCTACTCTCCTGTGACCATTGCATTCACCAGACTGGTGTACTTAATACCTTGATACAGGTTAGGGATTAAAATCCTAATCTCCTGTGACCATTACAGTCACCAGACTGGTGTACGTACTACCTTGATACAGGTTAGGGACTAAAATCTTACTCTCCTGTGACCATTGCATTCACCAGACTGGTGTACTTAATACCTTGATACAGGTTAGGGACTAAAATCCTAATCTCCTGTGACCATTACAGTCACCAGACTGGTGTACGTACTACCTTGATACAGGTTAGGGACTAAAATCCTACTCTCCTGTGACCATTGCGTTCACCAGACTGGTGTACTTAATACCTTGATACAGGTTAGGGACTAAAATCCTAATCTCCTGTGACCATTGCATTCGCCAGACTGGTGTACTTAATACCTTGATACAGGTTAGGGACTGAAATCCTAATCTCCTGTGACCATTACAGTCACCAGACTGGTGTACGTACTACCTTGATACAGGTTAGGGACTAAAATCCTACTCTCCTGTGACCATTGCATTCACCAGACTGGTGTACTTAATACCTTGATACAGGTTAGGGACTAAAATCCTAATCTCCTGTGACCATTGCATTCACCAGACTGGTGTACTTAATACCTTGATACAGGTTAGGGCCTAAAATCCTAATCTCCTGTGATCTGAACAGTCACCAGACTGGTGTACTTAATACCTTGATACAGGTTAGGGCCTAAAATCCTAATCTCCTGTGATCTGAGCAGTCACCAGACTGGTGTACGTCATACCTTGATACAGGTTAGGGACTAAAATCCTAATCTCCTGTGACCATTACAGTCACCAGACTGGTGTACGTAGTACCTTGATACAGGTTAGGGACTAAAATCCTACTCTCCTGTGACCATTGCATTCACCAGACTGGTGTACTTTATACCTTGATACAGGTTAGGGACTAAAATCCTAATCTCCTGTGACCATTGCATTCACCAGACTCGTGTACTTAATACCTTGATAAAGGTTAGGGACTAAAATCCTAATCTCCTGTGACCATTACAGTCACCAGACTGGTGTACGTACTAGCTTGATACAGGTTAGGGACTAAAATCCTACTCTCCTGTGACCATTGCATTCACCAGACTGGTGTACTTAATACCTTGATACAGGTTAGGGACTAAAATCCTAATCTCCTGTGATCTGAACAGTCACCAGACTGGTGTACTTAATACCTTGATACAGGTTAGGGCCTAAAATCCTAATCTCCTGTGATCTGAGCAGTCACCAGACTGGTGTACGTCATACCTTGATACAGGTTAGGGACTACAATCCTAATCTCCTGTGACCATTACAGTCACCAGACTGGTGTACGTACTACCTTGATACAGGTTAGGGACTAAAATCCTACTCTCCTGTGACCATTGCATTCACCAGACTGGTGTACTTAATACCTTGATACAGGTTAGGGACTAAAATCCTAATCTCCTGTGATCTGAACAGTCACCAGACTGGTGTACGTCATACCTTGATACAGGTTAGGGACTAAAATCCGAATCTCCTGTGACCTCTACAGTCACCAGACAGTTGTCTCTCTATACAGGCAAAATGCGTAAGGGCGTTGGCAAGAGCGTTGGCAAGGAACAAGGAAGTGGACGTGATGGTGGTGCAGGCAGAGGCCGAGGTCATGTGCAAGCACTAATTTCGCAACAACAAAGGGCCACATCTCCTCGCTCGCACGTCCTGTCCCAAATTCTTGGGGCCCGCAGCAGTACACCGCTGTTGAACCAAGACCAGTGTCAACAGGTTGTTACTTGGATAGCTGATAATGCTTCAAGTCAGATGGGCACCTCCACAAACACCCTGTCTTCCACATGGTCAAGTGTCAGTAGCCGTGATACTGCACCGCACATTTCCCAACCTGATCCTCCTTCCTACCACCAGGCCGAGTACACATCCACGGACATTACTGATCCCACACTAGGACACTCGGAAGAGCTGTTCACGTATCCATTCACAAAATCTGGCCTGACGCCACCTCCTCTTGAGGTGGGTGATGAGGAGATGGAATGTACAGATGCCCAAATATTTGAGCAGCCACGTTCTCACTAATGGAACGTTGGCAAAGTGTCTCAACAAGGGGTGGACGATGATGAGATACAATTGCCAGGAAGTCAGGAGGAGGATCAGAGTGCGGAAGAGGAAGAAAAATGATCCAGTAGCTGACCCAACTTAGCAGGAGGATATGCAGAGCGAGGACAGCAGTGCACAGGGGGAGGGAGGCGTAGCATCCCAACAGGCAGTACGAAGCAGGGTCGCGTCCGCAGGCAGAAGGCAGGCAACCGTTCCCCGGAACAACAGCACGACTCAAGGCGCCTGTGCAAATGTTCGGTCTTCCCGAGTCTGGGAGTTTTTTAAGTTGGTTCCAGAAGACTCTAAAAAGGCCATTTGCCACACCTGCCATGCCAGTATCAGCAGGGGTACGAAAACTAGCAGCCTGACCACCACCAGCACATGTCAGCCAAGCACCCGACTTTGTGGGAAGTACAACAGAGTCGAGGAGCGGTGCTTGCTGATGTCACTGCTACGTCTTCGCCTGTTGTGCGTGCGAGCCAATCCCCTGTCCATGCTGGCCGCGAACAAGCCTCCGGCCCTGCACCTGAAGTTGCCCACGCACAAATTACACCACCATCAAGCACGTCCTTGTCCCAGCGCAGCGTTCAATTATCCATTCAGCAAACATTTGAACGCAGGCGCAAATACGCTGCCAACGCCCCACATGCCACAGTCCTGAATGATCCCATTTCGCGACTCATAGCGCTAGAAATGTTGCCTTTCCGGCTGGTGGAGACGGAAGCATTCCGCGACCTGATGGCGGCTGCTGTCCCACGTTACTCGGTCCCCAGCCGCCACTATTTCTCCAGATGTGCCGTCCCCGCATTGCATAAGCACGTGTCCGACAGCATCACACGTGCCCTGAACAACGCTGTTTCAGCCAAAGTCCACCTAACAACAGACACGTGGACAAGTGCTTGTGGGCAAGGCCGCTACATCTCCTTGACGGCACACTGGATTAATATTGTGGAGGCTGGGACACAGTCTGAGCGAGGGACGGAACACGTCCTTCCCACACCAAGGATAGCAGGCCCTACCTCTGTCAGGGTTTCACCGACACTCTACAGCTCCGGAATGTCATGCTCCTCAGCCTCCTCCTCCTGCGCATCCTCATCCACTGTACCCTCCACACCAGTCCCAAGCTGGAAGCACTGCAGCACTGCCTCTGCAAAGCGGCAACAGGCTGTGCTGAAGGTAGTCTGCATAGGTGACAAACCCCACAATGCAGAAGAGGTGTGGACAGCTCTGAAACAGCAGGCAGATCACTGGCTCACACCTCTGAACCTAAAGCCAGGGAAGGTCGTGTGTGACAATGGCCGGAACCTGGTGGCAGCTTTGAGGCGAGGCCAGCTGATGCATGTTCCATGCGTGGCCCATGTGCTCAACCTGGTGGTTCAGAGGTTTGTGAAGTCATACCCAGAGGTGTCTGAACTGCTGGTAAAAGTTCGCCGTTTGTCTGCACATTTTCGCAAGTCACCTGCTGCTTCAGCCGGCCTTGCCGGCTTTCAGCGCCGTTTGCGTCTTCCGGCCCACAGACTGGTGTGTGATGTCCCCACGCGTTGGAATTCAACTCTGCACATGTTGGTCAGGATATGTGAGCAAAAGAGGGCAGTTGTGGACTACCTGCATCACCTAAGCCGTCGGGAAATGGTTCAAACTCCAGACATAACACCTGAGGAGTGGAGATGGATGTCGGACCTATGTACCGTCCTCCAAAACTTTGAGGACTCCACCAAGATGGTGAGCGGCGATGACGCCATTATTAGCGTCACCATACCACTACTCTGCCTTCTAAAACGGTCTCTGCTGAAAATCAAAGAGGATGCATTGCAGGCCGAGCGCGATGACTTGGAGCAAGAAACAGTAGTGGGTGTTGGTGAAAACACACAGCCCAGCCTCATCTCATCACAACGTGCAGTGGAGGACTATGACGAGAAGGAGGAGGATGAAGACATGGAGCAACTCTCTGGCCAAATTGTGGATATGACATGCACACCAGTCATACCCTCGATTCAGCGTGGCTGGCCAGAGGACAGGGGAGATGAGGAGGAGGAGGAGGACAGCATGTTCAGTCATCGTGTTGGTCTGGATACTGAAGTGATGGCTGTTAAGAGTCTGGCGCACATGGCTGACTTTATGGTAAGCTGCCTGGCTCGTGACCCTCGCGTTCAGAACATCTTGGCCGACAATCAGTACTGGTTGGCAATACTGTTAGACCCACGCTACAAGGAGAACTTTATGTCTCTTATTCCTGAGGCGGAGAGGTCAGCCAAAATGCAGCAGTTCCACAGGGCCATAGTCACGGAAGTAGGCAAATCATTCCCCTCACAAAACGCTAGCGGCATAGGTCAGGATTCGGTGGACAACCAAGGCGTACGGCCGAGAGGGGCACAAGTCCAATCCGCCAGAGGTAGGGGAACTGTCTTTACAATGTGGGACAGTTTTCTCAGCCCCTGACGTACCACAGCCCCTGAGGTGCGGGGTAGTGCCACCAGAAATGCTAAGTTTGGGCAGATGCTGAAGGAGTACCTTGCAGATCGAACAACTGTACTGCGAGATTCCTCTGTGCCTTTCAATTATTGGGTCTCCAAGCTGGACACGTGGCATGAATTGGCTCTCTACGCCTTGGAAGTCCTGGCCTGCCCTGCCGCTAGCGTTTTATCAGAGCGTGTTTTCAGTGCTGCAGGTGGAATCATTACTGATAAACGCACCCGCCTGTCAACTGAAAATGCTGACAGGCTGACTCTGATCAAGATGAACAAGGGTTGGATTGGGCCAGACTTCACCACACCACCAGCAAATGACAACTGAATTAAAATTTTGTTATGTGAATTTGCCATGTACCTCCACTCACCCATGGGTACACACTTCAGGACTTTGGCTAATCGCTGGACTGCTCCTCCTTCTCCTCATGTGCCACCATGATGACCGTTACAATAGTTAGGCTGTTGTTTGAGGTATACCCGCAGTGGTAAATTTTTTCGCCCATTCTTTTAGAATGGGCATTACAACGACAGGAGACCCGCTCCTTTTCAATGGGAAAAATGTTTTGAGGCCCTCCTGCACGTCTCTATCCAGGGACAATGTGGAGCCTCCCAATTTTTGGCTGCCTAGCCAAAGGGCAATACTACAATACACCCACTTGAGGTTTACAGGCCCTCCTGCATGTCTGTATCCAGGGACATTGTTGAACCTCCCAATTTTTGGCTGCCCTGCCAATGGGCAATACTACAATACACCCACTTGAGGTTTACAGGCCCTCCTGCATGTCTGTATCCAGGGGCAATGTTGTACCTCCCAATTTTTGGCTGCCCTGCCAAAGGCCTATAGTACAATACACCCACTTGAGCGTTACAGGCCCTACTACATGTCTGTATGCATGGGTCATTGTTGAACCTCCCAATTTTTGGCTGCCCTGCCAAAGGGCAATACTACAATACACCCACTTGAGGTTTACAGGCCCTCCTGCATGTCTGTATCCAGGGTCATTGTTGAACCTCCCAATTTTTGGCTGCCCTGCCAAAGGGCAATACTACAATACACCCACTTGAGGTTTACAGGCCCTCCTGCATGTCTGTATCCAGGGCATTGTTGAACCTCCCAATTTTTGGCTGCCCTGCCAAAGGCCTATACTACAATACACCCACTTGAGGTTTACAGGCCCTACTACATGTCTGTATGCATGGGTCATTGTTGAACCTCCCAATTTTTGGCTGCCCTGCCAAAGGGCAATACTACAATACACCCACTTGAGGTTTACAGGCCCTCCTGCATGTCTGTATCCAGGGGCATTGTTGAACTCCCAATTTTTGGCTGCCCTGCAAACGGGCTAATTCTACAATACACCACTTGAAGTTTACAGCCCTCCCTAGCTGTCTGTTTCATCCAGGGGTCATTGTGATACTACACCATTTGGCTGCCTGAAAATGCGACAGCTGACTCTACAAGATAACAAGTTGGATGGCAGTTTCACCACTACCAGTCTGTACACTGGAATTAATTTGTATGAATTTGCTGCCTCCAACCCATGTACACACTTCAGACTTGACGTACGCCCTTCTCTCATGTCCTGTACGCATAGGGCTTGTTGAATACCCCAATTTTTTCGCCCAAGTGGGCATTAAACACAAGACCCCCCTTTTAGGTTTTAGGCCCTCCTGCAGTCTTATCCAGGGCAATGTGACCTCCCAATTTTTGGCTGCCTAGCCAAAGGGCAATACTACAATACACCCACTTGAGGTTTACAGGCCCTCCTGCATGTCTGTATCCAGGACATTGTTGAACCTCCCAATTTTTGGCTGCCCTGCCAAGGGCAATACTACAATACACCCACTTGAGGTTTACAGGCCCTCCTGCATGTCTGTATCCAGGGCAATGTTGTACCTCCCAATTTTTGGCTGCCCTGCCAAAGGCCTATATACAATACACCCACTTGAGGTTACAGGCCCTACTACATGTCTGTATGCATGGGTCATTGTTGAACCTCCCAATTTTTGGCTGCCCTGCCAAAGGGCAATACTACAATACACCCACTTGAGGTTACAGGCCCTCCTGCATGTCTGTATCCAGGGCATTGTTGAACCTCCCAATTTTTGGCTGCCCTGCCAAAGGGCAATACTACAATACACCCACTTGAGGTTTAAGGCCCTCCTGCATGTCTGTATCCAGGGCATTGTTGAACCTCCCAATTTTTGGCTGCCCTGCCAAAGGCATACTACAATACACCCACTTGAGGTTTACAGGCCCTACTACATGTCTGTATCAGGGTCATTGTTGAACTCAATTTGGCTGCCCGCAAGGCAATACTACAATACACCCACTTGAGGTTACAGCCCTCTGCATTCTGTATCCAGGGGCATGTGACCCCAATTTTGGCTGCCCTGCCAAAGCCTATACTACAATACACCCACTTGAGGTTACAGCCCTCTATTCTGTATCCAGGGTCATTGTTAACTCCCATTTGGCTGCCCTGCCAAGCCATACTACAATACACCCACTTGAGGTAAGGCCTACTACATGTCTGTATCAGGTCATTGTTGAACCCCCAATTTTTGCTGCCCTGCAAAGCATACACAATACACCACTTGGGTACAGGCCCTCTCATGTCTGTATCAGGGTCATTGTTGACCCAATTTGGCTGCCTGCCAAAGGCATACTACAATACACCCATGAGGTTTAAGCCTCTCATGTCTGTATCCAGGCATTGTGAACCTCCAATTTTGGCTGCCCTGCCAAAGGGCAAACTACAATACACCATGAGGTTTAGGCCCTCTGCTGTCGTATCCAGTCATTGTGACTCCATTTGGCTCCTGCAAAGCATACTACAATACACCCACTTGAGTTACGGCCCTCTGCATGTCTGTATCAGGCATTGTTGACCTCCAATTTGGTGCCCTGCAAAGCAACTACAATACACCACTGAGTCAGGCCCTCTACATGTTGTATCAGGCATTGTTGAACCCCATTTTGTGCCCTGCCAAGGCAATACTACAATACACCCACTTGAGGTTACAGCCCTCTCATGTCTGTATCAGGCATGTTGACCTCCAATTTGGCTGCCCTGCCAAAGGGCAATCTCAATACACCACTTGAGTTACAGCCTCCTGCATGCTGTATCCGGGCATTGTGACCCAATTTTGGCTGCCCTGCCAAGGAATACTAATACACCCACTTGAGGTTACAGCCTCCTGCATGTCTGTATCGGTCATTGTTGAACCTCCCAATTTGGCTGCCTGCCAAAGGCCATACTACAATACCCACTTGAGGTTACAGGCTACTACATGTCTGTATGCATGGGTCATTGTGAACCTCCCAATTTTTGGCTGCCCTGCCAAAGGGCAATACTACAATACACCCACTTGAGGTTTACAGGCCCTTTTGCATGTCTGTATCCAGGGCATTGTTGAACTCCCAATTTTTGGCTAGCCCTGCCAAAGGCCTATACTACAATACACCCACTTGAGGTTTACAGGCCCTACTACATGTCTGTATGCATGGGTCATTGTTGAGCCTCCCAATTTTTGGCTGCCCTGCCAAAGGGCAATACTACAATACACCCACTTGAGGTTTACAGGCCCTCCTGCATGTCTGTATCCAGGGCATTGTTGAACCTCCCAATTTTTGGCTGCCCTGCCAAAGGCCTATACTACAATACACCCACTTGAGGGTTACAGGCCCTACTACATGTCTGTATGCATGGGTCATTGTTGAACCTCCCAATTTTTGGCTGCCCTGCCAAAGGGCAATACTACAATACACCCACTTGAGGTTTACAGGCCTCCTGCATGTCTGTATCCAGGGCATTGTTGAACCTCCCAATTTTTGGCTGCCCTGCCAAAGGCAATACTAAAATACACCCACTTGAGGTTTACAGGCCCTCCTGCATGTCTGTATCCAGGTCATTGTTGAGCCTCCCAATTTTTGGCTGCCCTGCCAAAGGCAATACTACAATACACCCATTGAGGTTTACAGGCCTCCTGCATGTCTGTATCCAGGGTCATTGTTGAACCTCCCAATTTTTGGCTGCCCTGCAAGGCCTATACTACAATACACCCACTTGAGGGTTACAGGCCCTACTACATGTCTGTATCAGGGCATGTTGAACCTCCCAATTTTTGGCTGCCCTGCCAAAGGGCAATACTACAATACACCCACTTGAGGTTTACAGGCCTCCTGCATGTCTGATCCAGGGCATTGTTGAACCTCCCAATTTTTGGCTGCCCTGCCAAAGGCATATACAATACACCCACTTGAGGTTTACAGGCCCTCCTGCATGTCTGTATCCAGGGTCATTGTTGAGCCTCCCAATTTTTGGCTGCCCTGCCAAGGGCAATACTACAATACACCCACTTGAGGTTTACAGGCCCTCCTGCATGTCTGTATCCAGGGTCATTGTTGAACCTCCCAATTTTTGGCTGCCCTGCCAAGGCCTATACTACAATACACCCACTTGAGGGTTACAGGCCCTACTACATGTCTGTATGCATGGGTCATGTTGAACCTCCCAATTTTTGGCTGCCTGCCAAAGGGCAATATACAATACACCCACTTGAGGTTACAGGCCCTCCTCATGTCTGTATCCAGGGATTGTTGACCTCCCAATTTTTGGCTGCCCTGCCAAAGGCATACTACAATACACCCACTTGAGGTTTACAGGCCCTACTCATGTCTGTATCATGGGTCATTGTTGAACCTCCCAATTTTTGGCTGCCCTGCCAAAGGGCAATACTACAATACACCCACTTGAGGTTTACAGGCCTCCTGCATGTCTGTATCCAGGGGCATTGTTGAACCTCCCAATTTTTGGCTGCCCTGCCAAAGGCCTATACTACAATACACCCACTTGAGGTTTACAGGCCCTACTACATGTCTGTATGCATGGGTCATTGTTGAACCTCCCAATTTTTGGCTGCCCTGCCAAAGGGCAATACTACAATACACCCACTTGAGGTTTACAGGCCCTCCTCAATGTCTGTATCCAGGGTCATTGTTGAGCCTCCCAATTTTTGGCTGCCCTGCCAAAGGCAATACTACAATACACCCACTTGAGGTTACAGGCCCTCTCATGTCTGTATCCAGGGGCATTGTTGAACCTCCCAATTTTTGGCTGCCCTGCCAAAGGGCAATACTACAATACACCCACTTGAGGTTTACAGGCCCTCCTGCATGTCTGTATCCAGGGTCATTGTTGAGCCCCCCAATTTTTGGCTGCCCTGCCAAAGGCATACTACAATACACCCACTTGAGGTTTACAGGCCCTACTCATGTCTGTATCAGGGTCATGTGAACCTCCCAATTTTTGGCTGCCCTGCCAAAGGCTATACTACAATACACCACTTGAGTTTTACAGGCCCTCCTGCATGTCTGTATCCAGGGGCATTGTTGAACCTCCCAATTTTTGGCTGCCCTGCCAAAGGCCTATACTACAATACACCCACTTGAGGTTACAGGCCCTACTACATGTCTGTATGCAGGGTCATTGTGAACCTCCCAATTTTTGGCTGCCCTGCCAAAGGGCAATACTACAATACACCCACTTGAGGTTTACAGGCCCTTTTGCATGTCTGTATCCAGGGTCATTGTTGAAACCTCCCAATTTTTGGCTGCCCTGCCAAAGGCCTATACTACAATACACCCACTTGAGGGTTACAGACCTACTACATGTCTGTATGCATGGGTCATTGTTGAAGCCTCCCAATTTTTGGCTGCCCTGCCAAAGGGCATACTACAATACACCCACTTGAGGTTTACAGGCCCTCCTGCATGTCTGTATCCAGGGGCATTGTTGAACCTCCCAATTTTTGGCTGCCCTGCCAAAGGTCAATATACAAATACACCCACTTGAGGTTTACAGGCCCTCCTGCATGTCTGTATCCAGGTCATTGTTGACCTCCCAATTTTTGGCTGCCCTGCCAAAGGGCAATACTACAATACACCCATTTGAGGTTTACAGGCCCTCTGCATGACTGTATCCAGGGTCATTGTTGAACTCTCCAATTTTTGGCTGCCCTGCCAAAGGCCTATACTACAATACACCCACTTGAGGGTTACAGGCCCTACTACATGTCTGTATGCATGGGTCATTGTTGAACCTCCCAATTTTTGGCTGCCCTGCCAAAGGGCAATACTACAATACACCCACTTGAGGTTTACAGGCCCTACCTGCATGTCTGTATCCAGGGTCATTGTTGAACCTCCCAATTTTTGGCTGCCCTGCCAAAGGGCAATACTACAATACACCCACTTGAGGTTTACAGGCCCTCCTGCATGTCTGTATCCAGGGGCATTGTTGAACCTCCCAATTTTTGGCTGCCCTGCCAAAGGCCTATACTACAATACACCCACTTGAGGTTTACAGGCCCTACTACATGTCTGTATGCATGGGTCATTGTTGAACCTCCCAATTTTTGGCTGCCCTGCCAAGGGCAATACTACAATACACCCACTTGAGGTTTACAGGCCCTCCTGCATGTCTGTATCCAGGGGCATTGTTGAACCTCCCAATTTTTGGCTGCCCTGCCAAAGGCCTATACTACAATACACCCACTTGAGGGTTACAGGCCCTACTACATGTCTGTATGCATGGGTCATTGTTGAACCTCCCAATTTTTGGCTGCCCTGCCAAAGGGCAATACTACAATACACCCACTTGAGGTTTACAGGCCCTCCTGCATGTCTGTATCCAGGGGCATTGTTGAACCTCCAATTTTTGGCTGCCCTGCCAAAGGCCTATACTACAATACACCCACTTGAGGTTTACAGGCCCTACTCATGTCTGTATCCCATGGGTCATTGTTGAACCTCCCAATTTTTGGCTGCCCTGCCAAAGGGCAATACTACAATACACCCACTTGAGGTTTACAGGCCTTCCTGCATGTCTGTATCCAGGGGCATTGTTTGAACCTCCCAATTTTTGGCTGCCCTGCCAAAGGCCTATACTACAATACACCCACTTGAGGGTTACAGGCCCTAC